>QVRM01006870.1:0-31600 GCA_003439945.1 Dermanyssus gallinae | reverse complement strand
CTCTCTCTCTCTCTTCGTCTCTCGATTTGTCGCGAGATCTCGATACTGTTGGCCGTCTGTGTCATATTCCTACAACACTGCATATATTCCGCCCGCAGAAATGCCACCACTTTCATAAACAAATATACAACAAAGTAAACGAACGACCGAGGGATTGACATTCGACGTAATTTCAAAGTATATATATATTTATAGATAAATAGTACAAAAAAAAAAAAAATATATATATATATATATATATATATATATATATAAGGGTGTCCCAACAAGAGCGCAAAATTAAAATTATAAATATTATACAGATTTTTTAAAATTCTTTTTATGCCCAAAAGTCTATTTATTTTTATTTTATTTCTCCAAACCTAATCGTAAAGTAAATACGTGGAAATTATGTATGAAACAACATATCTTGGAAAATGCCCTCATCGACTTTGATGGCATGCGTTTTGAGATGCATACCATCCAACTAAGCGACAAGGATTCTGGCGTATCATGCCATGTCAATACTGCTCAATATTCACTGTTTGTGCATTCCCGGCAGCGTATTCGGTGATGAGTGAAAAATGATGCCTCCAGCACAAAATCCATACCAAACTGTAAGCATGTGCATTTTGTTTTTGTGAAACCTGTGCAGCTTTTTGGCACTCCAAAAGTTATGACACTTTTGCTTGCTTGCGAGTTCATTGACACTAAAATGGGCCTCATCGCTAAAGATGCTTTCGATGCAAAATCCACAATTCACTTGCTGTTGTTGTTCAAATACACAATTGACGAAGTCTCTTCTCTGTTTACTGGACCTGTTGAATCTTCTTGAACGCCTGAAGACGCAAATCCTTTGTGCAAATATCCTGCACAGTGCCCCCTAATGCCAGCCGTAATGTTTTCTATTAAACGACCAAGACGATCATCGACCCAATCTCCTCCTCGAAATTTCGAAAAAAATCGATTACTCTCTTCACAATTGAAGCACTCATAACATTTTGTCTATTTATTTGTTCACGGCTATATCTACATATATGTGTATGCACAACTATATATATATATATTTTTTTTTTTTGCAGACACGGGCAATAGCCTTTTCTGCAAAATGCCCTAAAAGTGTTACAATAGTTGAAAATGTGTAATTAAAAAAAATCAAGCTCAATGAGAAATCACTGAATTTTAATTAATATGCCGTTAAAAACGGCCTATTAAATATATATATATATATATATATATATATATATATATATATATATATATATATATATATATATATATATATATATATACATAATTTGTTTATGTTTTGTTTTGAACATTAATAAGTACCCGCATAATGGACACATGCCCAACACTTCGTTTATGTACATAAATAAGGCCGAAAAGCAGGCATATATATATATATATATATATATATATATATATATAGAGAGAGAGAGAGAGAGAGAGAGGAAATAGGAGCGAAATAATGTTTATCCCCTCTTCTGTATACCTTGGACTGCTTCATTGCGCCTTGTTAATACCATATTCCGCTGCTTCATTCTTACAGTGATGTGCACATTCGCCTATTTTTTTTTATTATAAATGCATTTTTTCCCAAACTCACATATTGTTTTCCCGTCTGAGAGCCCCACCTGACTAAACATAGAAAGCTAGTAGAAGGCCTCCACGTTCCTGAAAAGCCTGCGGCTCAGGTGCCCTCAAAGTGTGTCAGCTGAAGTTGTTCCTATTATGGACCTAATTTTTGAGCACCTCACATAATGTGAATTGCTATGACACTTTTTCATGTACGCTCATACTAAATAAAGTAAGGAGTCCGCGATCCATCACTACAAAGGCGGTGGTGGCCCGTTTTGAGTCCGTAAACGGGTTGTTTGCTTGGCGGATGGCCAAATGGAGAAATGCAAGTCTAAATTGTACCGGCCTACTCGGCGATTTGTTAGATTCTCCTTGCAGGAGCAGGCACACTGGAAACAATACATATACGACCATGGTAAATTGTAGCTCACACCCATTTTTGTGATAACAAAGGTATATATACATATATTATACATATTGGCCACACCTATTGTCAATTCTGTTTTGTTGTCATCGTCTGTTCGTATTGCTCACCATCTTTCTAGATGTGAACCAGAGTCAGTCTGCGGCAGTAAACCGCTAAAAACAAACTGTTTTAATTGTTTTGTTGTTCATGTTTTTTGTTTTTGTTGTTATTGTTGTTGTACGTGAAGCGGCTGTACCACTATGCCTACGATGAGCAAGCAGCCACGAGGGTCCTGGAAAAACCAAGCGACCTACAAACGGCTTGTTGAGAAGTTACCCTCCGGTTCGAACACGGCGACTCTCGGTGTTCGGGACAAGAGAAAATGGCGTTACTGGTTGTTCATTGCTAACACTTCTGTGAGCGACTCTTGGTGGAGTTTCTTATTATAATCTTCTATTTTATTTCTTCTAGTTCTAAATTTTTTCTTCTCTTTCTCTCTCTCGTCTTTTTCTCTGGCTTTATCTCTAAGCGACACGATGAAGCCGGCGTTCGTCCAGAGAACTGGACGTTGCCGAACTCTGCTTGTTCACGTGACGTCGACCTCACGAGCGCGAGGCTAGGCAATAATAATAACAAAAATAATAATAATAATAATAATAATAATAATAATAATAATATCTTCTCATTCTTCTCTCCGTCTCTCAAATCTCACTCGCTTGCAATGGACCGCCTCAATGCGGACCGTCAAGGAAAGCTCACAATGTGTTACACATAGTCGTCGGCAGATTTTTGGTTTCGACTCAGCTCGCGCGTGATTAGATTTGAAAGTAACTCACTTAAAGCACTATCACACTTGTTGCTCATGGCATGTATCAATGACGATAAGAATGGCATGTTAGATTCGAAACATATGCCATAGACAGATAGACTACTCAATGAGTTCATCGTTGACGTTTGTCGCATAGTCATAGACACGAGCAGCAAACAGTTAACCAGTTGTAAACGGTGCATAGTCAAAATTCCGTACTGCCTGGTCAGAGCAAACGTGAAGCTGTTCATGGATGTATTGTTTCTTTATATTACCGTGTGTATTGGGTCACCGAGAAAATGTATTATTTTGATATTAATATCTCTTGGCATTGTGCCAACTAAACCAAAGCCACAGGCATCCCGACCGGTACCCCATGGTTGACTAGGCCCGGACCTTTAACCAATCGGTCCGGAATCAGTGTACAGTCACTTATCCGTTAAGCAGTAAGCCTTAACAGCTTTTAAATGTGCCACGACAATATGACCATATGAATTCGTTGCCATATAATCTGTATCCTATGTCTTGTCTCTTATTGCTAAACATGTCTAGACAATGTTACTATTGGGAATACACACATCTGACAAACTTTCTATTTGCGAAAAAGGTGCCCGCGCATCGCGGGGAGACACGCTGGCAATAGAATCATAGTTAGTCTCAATATTATTGATATTGAATTTGATTACAACAATGATATTGTTGCAATTTGTAGTAATCATATATATATATATATATATATATATACTGTAGAACATTTATTACACCAAACTAATGAACGATATTAATAAATGAGCCCTTGTCAAAACGAGCAAGATGTGAGCTGCGCATGCGTTCGTGTTGGAACCTAGCTGCATAATTAATTTGTGAGGCACTCCTATACATAAATTATAAATAATTTCAAGTTTAAAGTGTCGTTTAAAGTTTAAAAGTCGCTTAAAATGTTTGCTGAATTGTTTAGGGCTTTCGGACTTTGGTTTACCATCTAAACCACTATCACTATGTCGGAACTTTTTGGACCTGAATCGGCACATCTTTACGCTGTTAGAGTTATGCATGAGTCAGCCAAAAGGTCACGGCATGCTTTTGGTCCTTTTTTTAGACTCTTAGTGTAAAGCACTACAAATTGGTCTTATACAATATATACACCGACCACTGCATTGCGGCGTGAAACCACCCACACACTTAACGCAAAAAACAACGCGCTACACGGAAAGACTGACACATTTGCAAATTCAGCATAGTCACAATTACTAAAAACAGCTACCCTCTGCCGCCATAAACACTTTTTGGCGGGCTTTTTGGCTGGCTCCGTGCAATCAAATCAAAATTCCGCGATGACTTGATTACGACGGCGCTAATTTCTAACAACACAACATATATATATATATATATATATATATATATATAACGTTCTGTGCTTCCACCTTTACACGTTCTCATGCACAGTCTAATCATATAGGAGGAATAATTTCCAGCAAAAAGCCTCAGTGACGAATCTGAATGTTACTAATACGTGTTCCAATGATGGTTTCCAAATTACACTCGGCCACCGCCGGATATTACGATCAGCTCTTTGTTTCCCAGTATATAGTAGTATGTACCTTCTTTGTATCTTTGTATATATATATATATATATATATATATATATATATATATATATATATATATATATATATTTACTATACAACTTCGTGAATAGACTTGTGCTTAAGCAAAGCAGCAATGTTGTAGTCTATGTAGGTCGGCCAGCGTTGGTTTCATGCAGGCTGAAACTGTTCTCCCTTCTCGGCGACGACGTCGCGGTGTTCGGCAGGCTCGCGACAGGCCTGAACACCTGCGCGTTCTCGTCATCGAAACACACGATTTTACATATACAGACTGATTTCAAGGACAAACGGATAAAAATATATTTTCTCGCATCTTTTGCATACTGCGTTGCTATATATATATATATATATATATACATATACTGCTACCGCTTGGGCCAATTATATATATATATATATATATATATATATATACGTATAATGTATTTAAAAGCACACAAATAGTGACTTGTCGCATAGAGCCCCTACACTAAACTGCAGGGCAAGCTGCGCCGCGGCCGTGACAGGACCATGAATGACAGGAGGAGACGCGATTGTAGGTATTCTGGCGACGAGTTTGAACATCCACCTCCACACACAAGAGGCTAGATGATGTTCACTGTGAGCCGCAGTAACACCGTGACATGAATGAATGTCACACACTCACGCACACGTTTATCCCGACCTAACAATCTCAAAGCGCACGAGACGATATTGAAACGTTGCCACGACGACAAACCTAAATTAAAAATCGTCACTGTATTGAGTCAACCGGCCGCCGCAGATCAGTCTGAACGTCAATGCAAATAAGTTGTTGTTGTTGTGAATCAGTGCTAAGTGTAAGAAAGACATTAACATCAGCTCTCGCCTGGCGCCAAAGCAAAAAGCTACCCCGAACGGATGTTTGCTTTCGCGACGTCTATTCGAATGATTCGGACGTCGGGAAAAAAAGTAGAAACGGGCCACACCCTTTTAGTTTGTCATAATGACCTGTAACCTAACAACGAGCGAACGCACGAATAATCGTCATCATAATCATCGCCCTCGTGCAGAACGAGGTACAACACTTGGTCCAGCGTTAACATTGTCGAGGTTCCATCAGAAATGTAACATTATACAATATATATATATATATATATATATATGTATATTGTATAATGTTAAAAAAAACATTATACAATATATATATATATATATATATATATATATATATATATATATATATATAATAAATATATACATATATTAGGCCAGAAAGTGAACACAATGGTATGTTCCAGTATGAGTCTATCCTGACTTTCACGCTGTCGCGGGAACGACCGCATCACATCGGCACGACGTCACTATCACCCAGCTAGCAGAGCAGCCTAAGCAAAGTTATTTCTACGTAATTTCGACGAGAACGACGACATCGGAACTATGCTTATATTGACGTGATCACGAGTCGAGTCACCACTCAAACCAGCCAAAGAATGTATCCACCCCCCCCCCCTTTCAAACACAACGACTGACAGTAGAGCGATGCAATGCTGTTATTAGTATATCGCTAACGAGGAATCAGCATTATTATTGTTATTATATTTATTATTATTATAGTGACACTCAAACTGATAAAAAAGAGCTTGGAAAGAAGCTCTTTGAGGCCACATCGAAGCCTATTATAGATCGACCGCATTCCTCCGACAACGGATGTCACTGGAACTACAGAGAGGCTACGCCAAGATGATGTTGAGTGGTCACCGACAGTCAAGCAATAATAATCATATTAATGATATAAGCAATATTGTAAATATTATAAAATTTATATATTAGTAATTGTGATATACCTGTTTACTAATAATAATGATAATAAACCCTTGTTCGGAAAAATATATATATTATTAATATAATTCCTGTACCTTGGTGCATATGCCGGTGGATGAACGCCAGTGTCAAACACGCTGACAGTGCATGACAACACGTCTGCTTCGATGCGATTGCGGAGCGAATCGCAAAATCCTTAACTCGCTTGCGTCTCAGGTACGGCGATTCCAAGCCCGAACGCGGGACGGGTGAAGCTGGTCAGGAATGATCAAAAACAGCCTCCTTGAAAATGTTTCAATTCTAGGTGTCGTCGTACTACGAATAGAACAGTGGGGTCGTTGTTGGAAAAGTAGTCGTCGTAGATGAGAGCGGGAGAGAAAGTTGTAGTCGTAGGATTGTAGGCCGCCTACAATTTCCGCAGCAACAACGGCACAAGTAAAGGCAGCTGTACACGCAGCAGCTGTAAAAGTAACTGCTACAGAAGCAGCCGTAAAAATGGCTGTCGAGGAACGAACTGTAGAACTAGTGGCTGCGGAAGTCACTGTTGTAGAAGCGGCTGCCGGAGATGCAACTGTCGAAACTACTACTACTGTAGAAATAGTTACAGCGGAACAGTCACACTTAGAAATAGTTATTGCAGAAGTCACGCTTAGAAGCCATTACGTCTACAGAAGCAACCGTCGAAAAAAAGCTGCGGAAATCACTGTAGAAGCAACTGCAGAAGCAACTCTACTACAGAAGTCGCTGTTTCTGCTGCTGCAGGAGTAACTGCAGGAGAACTCGCTGCGGAAGTCACTGCAGCGAAAGCACCTGTAGATTAGCTGCAGCGAAAGCACCTGTAGAAGTCGATGCTGCAGGAGTCACTGTAGAAGAAGCTGTTACAGAAGCAGCAACGGCAGAAGTCGATGCTGCGGAAGCCCCTACAAAAGCAGCTGTAGAGAAGTAGCGACTGCTGCTCTTGCTGCTGCAGAAACGCCGGTCGAAGTCGATGCTTCTGCAGAAGCAACTGCAGAATTAGATGTTTCTACAGAAGCAACTGTACTGAAGTTCGGTTCCAGTGGAGATTAATGTCAAGAAGCAACTGTAGAAGAAGAAGTAGTTGCTGCCGCAACTGCTGCGCAAGCAACTGTAGTAGAAGTCGCTGCTCCGGAGGTCACTGTAGAATTTAATTCTGCTAAAGAGCCAGCTGTAGAGATAGCTGCTGAAGAGGCAGCAGTAGAGATTGCTGCTGAAGAGGCAGCTGTAGAATTTAGCTGCTAAAGAGCCAGCTGTAAAGATAGCTGCTGAAGAGGCAGCTGTAGAGATTGCTGCTGAAGAGGCAGCTGTAGAATTTAGCTGCTAAATAGCCAGCTGTAGAGATAGCTGCTGAAGAGGCAGCTGTAGAGATTGCTGCTAAAGAGCCAGCTGTAGAGAAAGCTGCTGAAGAGACAGCTGTAGAATTTAGGTGCTGGAAAATCAGCTGTAGAAATAGCTGGTGCGACAGTAAGCAGCAACAGTAGAAGTTGCTTCTATGTCTCTGCAGAAGCAGCAACGCTAATGCTCTAGCAGCTGACAGCCGAGACAAATGTAGAAGAAACGCTAGAACGAACTGTGCAGCAGTGGCTGCAGCTGCTGGTGCTGCTACAGAAGCCACTGCAAGTATCCATCGAGAGATTTTCGTTTGGGTGATGTTCGGGTATGTTCGGGTGTTCGATGGCGTCCAAAGCATCAGCGGGCAGCCAAACATACAAACAGACAGAGAGTTGGTTACTTCAGCGTTACTTCATTGATTGGTGTACTAATCAGTCTTCAAAGATCGCTCTCTCTCGCTCTCTCTATTTCTCTATTTTTGTCTGTCTCGCGCGCGTTTTCTCCGACTGTGTCTCCATCAGGTCCTCCGCCTGTCTTGATCCGGCCGCCGCAGACTCCGCCTGTCTCGATCTGTTTCGGACGGCGGTTCTGGTTCGTCGAGATGGGAACCAGAGATCGATACTCTCAACAGGCGGCGACTGCCGATGGTGCAAAAGCCGTGTGCTGTCGAAACGGCCAGCCACCCCCTTGCTGCACAGCGGAGAGAAGACGGAGAGAAAGGAGAACGGTTCTCGGTGCTCGTCACATTGACTAACTACTGACTAATTTCCTCGTTGACGCACTTCCTCGCACTCGCAAACTCTCATTAACTCTCACTAATTAACCAGCCAGCCAGCCAGCCAATCGGCCACTGCCGCGCGGAGAGCGGTGGGTGGCGAATTCACAACGCTTAGCAACGCGCCTTCAAGTAGGACCCGGCTCTCTCTGACACACTCACACACACAAATATAGTAGCACTCAAGTAGCACAAAACGCACAATATAGCTTCTTTCACCGCCTTTCGTCGTCACATTGTTGTGTAGATAAATAGATATATAGCTATGTATACATGTGTAGACTGTCCACCTGGCCGTCCGTTTGTTGCACGACCCCGGGTTGATTGACTGAGTTTGATGTCTTCAGTCGCTCTTCATCCGTATATATATCTATATATATATATATATATATATATATATATATACGACTTCACTCATTGCAGCAAACCGATCCACTCTCAAGAACAGGTGATCGCCACCCCCACCACCACTATTGCGGCGGCTGCTAATATTAGATCGACCACATATTTATATATAGATGTGTGTAGTTGAAACACGCACATCTGTCATCTAATCTCGCACATGCGTACATTATGCATCTGCACATGGGTAGGTACATCCATACATACAAGACCCGTGTTCGAAATGTACTTAATTCAAGTAAGTACTTGAAATTGACTAACATTAATTTAGCGAACACCCAGCGATAGGTTGATTGGTAGGCGGTGGACTTCTTAGTGATGATTAAGTGCCATTGGTGTTGTTGTCGTGTTTGCGTCGAGGTACGAAATGTCTCTCTTTATTATTGATTCTTCTTTTGTTGTGTTCGTATTACTACTACTACTACTACTACTACTACTTCGTCGTCTACTAAGCAGCAAGGGAGCGAACAGCCGAGCGTATGATCGAGCCGTGTGTTGTTGTTGTTGCTGTTGTGGTAATGTTGATGTGAGTGAGATGCTCAACTAACTGCTTAACAGCAGGAGCTGCTTAACTTGGTCGTACCGTGTTGGTCAGTGCCGCGGCGTCATTTTATGCTCTGATAATGTGATGATACACTGATCAGTTCGAGTTCGAGTAGTTCACTAAGGCTAATTGCTAACTAACACGAGCTGTGAACGTCGAACGCGGAGGACGAAATGTGGATGACACGGGACAATTGCGGTGACGGTAGACGCAGCGGCAACAAGAGACCACCGCAGCGTCGAGCCAGCGTCACAGTCGCTGGCAATCGGTGGCCACACCATCATCACCGCTAACGCCTGCGGCTCCTCCAATTCGAATAGAAATTACACCAACCCCTCTCCCCCCCTCCCCCACCCACCCCCGCTCTCCCATCTCCTCCTGCTCTGACATCGTCAGCATCCACCACCACAACAACAACAATAACAACAACAACAACAACAATAATAACAACAATAATTTTAATAACACGACACCCTCTCCCCCGCCGCCGGCGGCAGCTAATCGCTCCCACCATCTTGTCGTGGCGGCTTTGGCCCTTTCCTTTGCCCGCCCTTTCTTGTGGTTGTCGTCGTCGTCGTCGTTGTTGTCGTCTGCTTAAATTAGCAAATTTAAATACTCATAAATACTGACTAATACATGAATGATCATGCTGTCGGCACAAGGACACTGTTGGGAATACCCTAGATATCTTAAAACATGTCCGGCGTTCGGTGCATTGAAGATATACCACCTCAGGCCCGTAGGGGACGGAGGATAGTCTAGAATGAAAAACAACCTTCTTAAAAAATGCTTTTACTTCTAATACATGAATGATCGTGCTGTCTGCACAAGAACAACCTTCTTAAAAATGCTTTTACTTCGAATACATGAATGATCGTGCTGTCTGACTGTTGAGAAAACCCTAGCTAGCTTAACATGTCCGGCCCTCGGTGCATTGAAGTTGTACTATCTCAGGTTAGGTACCAAGCCCGTGGGGAACGGAGGATAGTCTAGAATAAAAAACAACCTCGTTAAAAAAAAACTTGTAATTCTTAATACATGCATGAATGAACGATTTTGGCGACGTGTCGCCGACCGGTCTGTCGTCTGCTTCTTCGGTCGCAAAGCTTCGGTTATCACTAATTCTAGACGGCCTATTGTGATTGGTTCGGCCGAAATGAACCAGACGAGGCAGGCACAAACCTATCTATGGCCAGTCGCTCCGAAAACATAGTCTGAAAGTATCGCTGGTTTCACTGATGTCACAACTCGCGCGGTTAGTTCTCGCAGCGCGAGCACGTCTGACCGCCCAGACGGTGAACGAATGAATGGATTGCTATGCGACTGGGGAGAGAGAGAGAGATCACGGTGGAGGCGCCAGAATTCAAATTATTATTAATATTATTATTATTTAAACGTAACAATTGTGAGGTGTGAATGTGTACACCTTGCCTTCTCTTCGCTCCTAATTATTATTCCATAAAACAGACAATACAGCCGGCGTTTTCTCGGCACACTACAAGCGACAGCCTTCGCGCCGATTGCCTGTGAGATCTGTAATCCGTCTGCCCAGCTCACTGATAAATCTCTTGGTTCCCTTGCTTACCGGACTCATTGTTTCCATAGCTATTGGGACTACGATGTAATTCTTCTCCAGTTGTTGGTACTTGCGTTTTTCCCCATTTTCTTTATTATTATTTTTTTTATTATTATTATCATTAATATTATTATTATTAAAAGTTGTGAAAGGTATATATATATATATATATATATATATATATATATATATATATATATATATATATATATATATACAACACTAAGCGTATTTTGTTGCACTGTTTTACTAAATAAATAACATCCGAAACTTCCTTTGTATTTCTAAGTGTGCCTCCTGTATATGTATATAGATATATACGCTTAGCAAATCGCTGGATATTCTCATGACAGTCGACTAAGGTAGCCGCCTAAACATTGTTGTAAACATCATATACATATATATGATACAGGTACTTCAACAAATCTTGTTTTTAATTTTCTTCTTATTTGATATACTCCCCGAGAAGCACAATACACTTTTTCCACCGAGATTTCAGAGCATTTATACCTCTTGAGTAGAATTCCGCGTCTTAAGACTGAAAATAGGCATTGACAGCAGCCTTAACCTCTTCATTGCTGGAAAAATGCTCGTGTTTTCCACAGAGACTATTCTTTAAGTGTCCGAAGAGGAAATAATCAGAGGGGGCCAGGTCTGGAGAATAGGAAGGTTGTTCAATCAGTTCGAACCTCAGTTGGGCCAGTTTTGCCGATGCTTGCCGCGACTTGTGTGCAAGAGCATTGTCCTGGTGAAACAAACACAACCTTCTTCTGCAAAGCGGGCCGCTTCACGATGAGCTCTTGTTTCAGGCAGCCCAACAGTCTTGGATAATATTCTCCCGTGATCGTTTTACCGCTCTCAAGGTAGTGGACTAGAATTATTCCACGTTCGTCCCAAAAAAACGTAGCCATCATCTTTCCGGCCGATGCCGTTGTCCGCACCCTCTTCGGAGGTCCTTCACCAGGTGCACACCATTGGCGAGATGCTTCTTGGGCCTCGGGAGTGTAGTGATGGACCCAGCTTTCATCGACGGTCACGCATCTGCGCCAAAAATCCAACGGATTTGTCGACATCTTGGCCAAATTTCGCTGTGAAGCGGAAACACGCGCGTCTTTTTGGCCTTGGTTAAGCAAATGCGGCACCTAGTATGCTCTGAGCTTTTTCATCTTCAAGTTCTCGTGCATAATGAAGTGCACACTACCCAAACTGATCCCCAAGGCCTCCGCTATCTCCCTAATATTCACTCGCTTATCTGTGGCAAAGATTTTCCGCACTTTTTCCACGTTTTCCTCATCACTTGCCGTTTTGGGCGTCCTGAACGTAGTTCTTCCTCGGTGCTCCTGCGACCTCTTTTTAACTCATTAATCCAGTTGGAAACAGTGGCAAAACATGGCGCAGAGTCACCGTAAACCTCGTCTAACTCAGTTTGCACTTGGGTCGACAAAATCCATCCTCTCCAGACAAAATTATATAGATAGTGGCACCACATTAAATTGACTGAAACGTTTTTTCTCGAAGTGACAATAACATTTTTAAACTTTAAGAACATGACCATAAAGCGAACACATAGCCAAGTGTCTAGTAGAATGTTTCGTCAATAACGACAGGCGGGAAAGTGTGCACCGGCTATAAGGAGAACGATTTGCGCAACCATGCAGTGTGGAGCGTGTCAATTACGGCAGCGGTTTCATGATGGTTTGGGGTGCAATCTTCCTTAGGCAGAGGAACTGAACCCCACAAGTCACCCAATAGATCCCTCAAGCTCACGATTCTCATCTAAGAAAGAAGCTTCTGACAGAAATTTTACTAGCCCACGGCGTGCCTTATGCAAGGGCTGTTATAATTTCATATTCATGCGAGACAATGCTAGGACGTAGACGGCTACAGTTGTTCGGGGATATTTCGTAGAAGCTTAATGGCGTAGCCACCATGTTCTCCTGACCAGAATCCCTTAGAATATGTGAAAGATGCTAAACCGACGAGTTCGAGCTGGAGTCCCAGCTCCACTAACATGTTCGGAGCTTTATACGCGATGACCGAATTATTGTCCTTCAACAATTCAATGGTGAGTTGATCAGACCAACGCCAAATTGCATTACGAATGGTTTTAGGGTATGCATTTCAAATATAAAATTAATCTAATATATTAAATTGTATTAATTTTATATTTACAATAAACAGTGCACACTTACACTGTCTTATGACGAAAATTGTATTTTTTAATATAGCTGTTTTTCAACGTACTTAACTTAAATGTTAACACTTAAAATTTGAAAGGTCTAGTCTAGAAGTAGGCGCAACTATTTTAGCCAAAAGAAGTGCCTTAAGTTAAATGTAACGAGTGTAAGTGCGAGTTTTTGTCCCGACGTATATATATATATATATATATATATTTCGCCTCACCCCCCGGGCTATCGCTCAGAAGACATCCCAATAAGAGACGAGCAAAAGCAACAACAGTTGTCTTTCTCGTAGTCGCACGCGACATAGACCTAAAGGCAAACCCAGGTTATTTTTAAATCAAAATTTCCCCGACGGAAATTTGTATTTCCTCTCCGCGATCGCTTGCACCACGCATCATTGACGCCAAATTATTTAAAAAAAGAAAAACCTACAAAGGTTAAAACCTCGTTTGCACAACCTATATTAGGATTGCTGAAACAAACACTACCACCACATGGCGCCGTTTGGCATTAAGCTGTTTCCTATCAAAGCCTTCTATCAAATACTCAAAAAGCCAGCAAACGTAATCTTTACCCATGGGAGTCTTGCTCTTTATTCATACAAACGGAACAAGAATTCCTTTACTACAATCGTACTATAAAATCACACGGTTGGGTTGTGAGACAATAAATAACAACACAACACGTGGTCAAATAAGCACACACAAGGCACCACGTTATACTTTAGGTCAGACTGTTCCTCTGTACCATCATTCGTATGGGTGTAACGTACAAACTACACAAAACAACCATGTACACTGACTCCGTTTCACAAATACGAGCACCGACTCCAGATCTTCGCAAAAACAACGCAGATATCTAAATATCGATAATATCCTCTCTCTCTCTCTCTCTCTATATATATATATATATATATATATATATTCACACAACTAAACTATTTTTTAGATTAGACAACTGTTCCACGTTTTTCCCACATGGAAATCCTCCTGCAATGAGGCGCCGACACCTCTTTGCGTTCTCTTTCAAAGGCCCCTGAAATTCCTCACCACAGCGCGGCTCAGGGCTATGGCGCGAGGGTTTCGTCGAAGTCAATCTCCATAGGGGCCAGATCTTCTTCTGTGGGCAGAGGGCCCCAATCGTCATCTTCCGGGGCCTCTTCTACGCTAGACCAAAAGTGAAAGACCTGCTTGCTGCCATTAGGATCTTGTTGTTGCCTCGCTACGCCAAGCATACGGAACGAGCCGGTTCGTCGTAAAGTCTTAACGGTCGAGATGCGATATGACGAGCAGATTGTCTGCCGAGGCGCTCCCATAATGTACCTGCCGAAGATGCGGACCGATATATAATCAATCATACGAGCGAATAAAGAACTCGAGACACAAGCAGCGGGTGTCATAAGGCTTACTCGTATTCAAAATCAAACTTTCATTTTATATCTGCTTTTTTCTCTTCTATTTTGAACTGTAATATGTCGACACTTTCCAAGTTCTCGGAATAAAGTACACAGCGAGGTTAGCTAAGCCGGGCCAAACAACACCGATTGAGCAGCCTAAACTTTCATCCAGTTTGTGGTCATATCGTAACAAGTCGACGATTTTCGACGAGAACAAGTGTTTCAAGTCGAATGTCAACAAACGCCAATCATGGCCAACCGAGCAACCACACCTCTCGGAAGTTGAGCAAAGATAAGCTATTTTTCTGCGCTCCTCGCCCGATGAGATTGTAAAGTTCTTCCGCTTTTCGAAATAGACAATTTGCAAGTTGCTAAGTACGGGGCTGCATAAGAAAGCAGAATTGAGGATTGACTATCGAGCGCGCTGTGTGAGACCTCCAGGAACAGAAAAGTGAGGCAATGCAACGTGTACATTTTAAACAATCCTCGTGCTTCGATGCGCGATTTGAGCTCTAAATTTGAAGTGTCGTTGCGAACCCTTGGTGGGCCTATGTTGTCAGTTTTATCTGGCCGTAAAATTCCGACAGAATCTCTTCATCGCAGACGCAAAAATCGACCGGCGCAAATACCGTTTGCTTGCCCACGATCCCGCAGTTATCCGTCTTGTGAAGCACACAGCAAAAACTCGACATAACGACACAGACTTGCCGACAGGCTCCATTCAGCGTGGAGTTAGCAAACTTAGACAGGCAGGATTAGCGAGATACTTGTGGACGGCTTAAACCTCGAATTGAAACGGCGATTAAATCAAAGCATACATTGAATGAATATGTCTATTAGGAATAACCCCACCAACGCGTAACAAACAATTAATTTACAAATTTGCGTCTCGCTAGATGCTGCACTCGAACCAAGCGACATGCGTTGGTTCCGATCTAGCTGCATTCAGTTCTTAAGTACGTATCTTTCGGGGGGAAAAAAAACTCTTTTTCATTATGCATGCTTCGATTACATTATGCATGTTTCAAAAAAGCTCTTCTTCAGTACGCATAGTTCGAAAATGCAGGGAATTTGTTGACGGTTCTGGCACTTAAGTTGTATTTACACCACACACGTGCCTAAGACAGTCAAATCGGTGGGCTGCCATCAGTGCTGCCTGTAGTGCGTGTATCCGACAAAATGTATCATTAATTACATAATTGCGGCTACAACCAACTAGACCGAGAATCCGGGAACATTTCTTAGAGGTGTGTATGCATTGCTTGTTGTTGTTGTTGCTGTTGTTGTTGTTGTTGTTGTTGTTGTTGTTGTTGTTGTTGTTGTTGTTGTTGTTGTTGTTGTTGTTGTTGTTGTTGTTGTTGTTGTTGTTATTGTTGTTGTTGCTGTTGTTGTTGCCGTTGTTGACGTTGTTGTTGTTGTTATTGTTGTTGCTGTTGTTGTTGCTGTTGTTGTTGCCGTTGTTGTTTTGTTCTTGTTGTTGTTGTTGGTGGTGGTGTTGTTGTTGCTGTTGTTGCTGTTGCTGCTGTTGTTGTTGCCGTTGTTGTTGTCGTTGTTGTTGTTGCCGTTGTTGCTATTGCTGTTGTTGCTGTTGCTGCTGTTGTTGTTGCCGTTGTTGTTGTCGTTGTTGTTGTTGCCGTTGTTGTTGCTGCCGTTGTTGTTGTCGCCGTTGTTGTTGTTGCTGTTTTGTTGTTGTTTTTGTCGCCATTGTTGTTGTTGTTGTTGTTGTTGTTGTTGTTGTTGTTGTTGTTGTTGTTGTTGTTGTTGTTGTTGTTGTTGTTGTTGTTGTTGTTGTTGTTGTTGTTGTTGTTGTTGTTGTTGTTGTTGTTGTTGTTGTTGTTGTTGTTGTTGTTGTTGTTGTTGTTGTTGTTGTTGTTGTTGTTGTTGTTGTTGTTGTTGTTGTTGTTGTTGTTGTTGTTGTTGTTGTTGTTGTTGTTGTTGTTGTTGTTGTTGTTGTTGTTGTTGTTGTTGTTGTTGTTGTTGTTGTTGTTGTTGTTGTTGTTGTTGCTGTTGTTGTTGTTGTTGTTGTTGTTGTTGCTGTTGTTGTTGTTGCTGATGCTGGACTTACTAACCGGGCAAATCTCTTGCAGCTTTCGAGGCTTAAATTTCTGTCAAGGTCATCCAGCGTGACAAAGGGCACGCGCTGGGTGCTGCACGCTCCCAGTAGAACTGCAAGCGCTACTTCTTCTGCCTGGCCAGTAGTGAGACCGGGCATCGTCGTCTGGCGAGGAGCCGACGGCCGGTAGTGTAGCACCTGGCCAGCGTCAAACGGGCGCGTGCGGCCACGACTTATATCGGAGCTTTCCCGTAGCTCGAGGGTGGCCCGACGATTCTTTCGCAGTAGGCGATAAATTCGACGCATCTAAAACGAACAACCACAACAAAAACAACCACAACAACAACAACAACAACAACAACAACAACAAATGAGATCCAAACCAGAAGGAGCTTGCGCGTGGTATTACATTGCTGGACTCCATCATGTGACTCAGGGTGGGACGTTCTAGTATTCAAATACGAATGAAATTCCTTCAATCTTCCTCAAGATTACCGTCATCTCTCGACGGTATTCTGGTAACGTTGCAGCGGGGATGCGGAAGATTGAACAAACGACGGCAACTTCTCCCTCTGCCGAAAAGTGTATCCAGTGTATCCTTGGCAACGCTCGATGTATTTCAGAAGCAGTGATTGTCAAGCTTTATTACAGGGGCAATTTGTCGCCTATGCCTAAGGTGTTACAGTGCTGTAGTAAGAGCTTGCATGCGCACTTATCAAGACAAACAATCAACAACCACTCCGTATTCGTTTTGCAAAACTTCCTCACTGAGTTAGCTATCACGTTGCGTATGCACGTTACATATCAAAAACGAACATGGCTCTCCCCCCTATCATCCAGAAGATACGTTTGTGTTTTAACACTAATACTGCCGCTCTAAGCGCCTCTGATGCTCGTGTAGATGACATGTGCATTTAGGTGTATATTATGTTCAGCGAATCATAAATCCATTCTACCCGTCTATCGAATCTCGGCGAATCTAATGCGAATATTTCACACTGACTGTACGATCAAGAAGCTATGTCATCCTCATTGACATAGCTGCTGTCCTTCTACATTTGGAGACACCGGGGTCCACCACCTACCTTTTGTATTAGTTTGTTTGTAAATGTCGTGTAGATTGCGGCCCGACTTCTGACCGTTCGATCACAGAGCCGCTTCGCGGTCAGGTACAACCTCTGCAACCGCCTCGACTCGGCCTCGAACGCTCGGTGCTCATCTCGCACCTCCTGCGGCACAGTCACCCTGCCGAATCATCTCCTTTTTATCATCATATCTATTTCGCTCATATTGAGTATGCATATATTACCTAAACACTTATACAGATACTATATACAATTATACAGTCAGCTGCTCGCGGCATGTTATTCGAGAGAGGCAGTGCAGTGCAATCTCTTCGCAAGGGCCAGGCCGGCAGGCAGGCAGATGCATAAAACGCTTCGAATCTCGTTTTGCTATGGTTATGCTTTATGCGTTGCAACTCAGATTGCAAATTGTCGAAACGTTTGCAGCGTTTCAGTCCTAGCATAACATAAGAACGAAATCACACACACACACACACTTATTATCACATAGAAGAGTGTGTGTGTGTGTGTACATGTGCTACACCCATCATGGTGATTAAGCTATGCACCTGTTTGCACATTCTAACGACGTGCAGAACGTCGCTCCAACGACAATTATCAGAAATCAAAATATGCATATCCGGAATATTAGAATTTACTTTCCTAGAGCTTGTGCACTTGTGCGCTTGAGTCTTGTCTCGCCACTCATTTTCGTGTTGTGCCGTCGTTAAGAACAGCTTCAATTTACATGACTGATTGTTGCTGCTGCTCTTGATTCGTTTGGATATGCAGTGGTGTTTCTTGATTCACGATTACGCTCGACAAAATAAAACTACAGCGTTCTTACTTAGGTTAGTAAGATATGTTTGTAGGAGTTGTTTCCGACTTGTGTGATTATCTCTAGTAGGAGGATGTCACCTACAATAACCAGGTCGCGCAGGGACAAAGCAGTTCTATGGCTATCAGGTTTATTGTGTGTTTGCTTGCTCAGGCATACTTCGGATCTTTGCTGTGGGCCCTCTGTCATTTTCTCAGATGTCACGTTACTTCGTTGAACAGCTATCTTCAGAGCGTTCTACCCTGTCAAAGCCTTTTCTACTGGTGCTATACGCGAGAAAGTCGTTTAGTATAGTTAACCCCAGTTGCCCTGCGAACTTTCTCTTTTAGCTTTCCTCTGTGATTTTTAGTTGACGAGAAACATATCAGATGTGATTGATGCAGCCTCCTCCAATGCTTATTGTAAATTAACATTGAAGGAGGCTGCTTAACATTGGAGGTAAATTAACATTACCTTTATGTAATGTTACATAAAGGAGGCTGCTTGAAGGCTCCTTACATTGAAGGAGGCTGCCTAATTAATTGCAAAAAAAAAAACATTTTGGGCCGTACGTACAAATGTAGTCTTCATATCTGGAGATGCATGTTTTTTTTCAATCTCTCTTATGTATAACACGACCGCCAGCTCTTCTCTGTCCTATTGGTCTCGGCCATCCCAAGCTCCACCGTTGTTCCGATATATGTAAAACGAAGAACACCAAAAATACGTACCTGATCCTAGAGCGCACCTCCGAGTTATACAGCTTCTTTCGCAATGAAGCGCGCTCTCTACCGAGTTCGTTGATGAATTCCACTATACCCCGAGGGTTCTGCTGATCGTCGGGAATGGGCTCATAGTCGACTTGATGGTCCACTAACGCCATGAAGTCGAACATACCTTGATCTCCTACAACTAGGGGTAGCGATTGCACATATGAATAACACGATTTGATTAGCTAGCCGGTTTTTTGTGCAAGATTTAACTCTGTGTCTAATGTCTGTATCCATGTTCCGAAAGTATCTTCATCTAAGCTAACTGTCCAGACCGGCAAACATTCCGACAGTGACATCTGTCTTTCAAGATCCGTTCAAGTCAGAACTTTCCATCGTCTACGCTTAGCAATGGCGAACGTGGCCGAGAGTGGCCGTATTTCGACGTACTGCGTCTGATTGTGCGTATTAACGTATATATATATATATATATATATAAATATAAATATATATACACATATGGTGTTCAAAACGTATCGCGACTTTTGTGTTTTTTCAAAAATTATTCATTTATTCATGAATATCTATTTTGTCCCCTTCAAAGTAATCCCCATGAGATATTATACACTTGTGCCAACGGTTTTTCCAATCTTCGAAGCACTTCAAAAAACCATTTTTTTATCTTGTTCAGCTCCTCCTTCGATGCCGTCTTTATCTCGTCAAGCGTAGCGTAACGTCGTCCTTTCATGGGTCTCTTCAGTTTAGGGAACAAGAAAAAGTCACAGGGGGCCAGATCTGGGGAATACGGTGGCTGCGGCATCATTAGTGTGTTGTTTTTGGCCAAAAACTCGCGCACAAGCAACGATGTGTGAGCAGGGGCGTTATCGTGGTGCAAAAGCCAATTTTTGTTCTTCCACAAATCCGGGCGTTTCTGGCGGATTGCTTCGCGCAAATTGCGCATAACTTGCAGGTAATATTCCTTATTGACCGTTCTACCCTGTGGCAAGAACTCATGATGCACCACGCCCCTGCAATCGAAGAAAACTGTCAGCAAAACTTTCACATTCGACCGAACTTGGCGCGCTTTTTTCGGTCTTGGTTCGTGCGGCAGCTTCCATTGAGATGATTGAGCTTTGGTTTCCACGTCATAACCATAAACCCACGATTCGTCACCAGTTATGACCCTCTGGAGCAAATTTGGGTCGTCGCGGACAGAGTCCAACATCTCATTAGCAATGTTCATGCGATGCTGTTTTTGGTCGCAATTGAGCAATTTTGGTACGAATTTCGCGGCGACCCGTCTCATGCCCAAATCATTGATAAAAATCGAATGGCACGAGCCAATCGATATGTTTAGGTCCTCAGCAACTTCTCTAACGGTGATTCGACGATTGGCCAATACCATTTTCTCCACTTCATTAATTTTTTCGTCTGTTGTTGAAGTGCTCGGGCGTCCGGCACGCTCTTCGTCGTTCACATCTTCTCGGCCTTCTGAGAACATTTTGTACCACCGATAAACGTTGCTTCGGTCCAAGGTAGCTTCTCCGTATGCCACAGTCAACATTCGGAATGCATCCGCGCACTTAATTTCGTTTTTCACACAAAATTTGATACAGGTTCTTTGATCCATTTTTTTGAATAGGTAAAAATCGAAGACGATCCGAAACACGTGCAAGCAAAGCAGCTGTCAACAATTAAGTGAACATTCAAAATGGCCGAGCTTGTCGGCATAAGTGAGAGACATGAGTATCAACATAACGCCACAAAAAATCGAAATTCGAATATACGTAACCCGCGAAAATTCAAAAGTCGCGATACGTTTTGAACACACCGTGTATATATATAAATACATATATATATATATATATATATATATATATATATATAAATATATATATATATATATATATATATATATATATATATATATAAATATATATGTATATATACATACATATATAAATATATATATATATATATATATATATATATATTGCAGAAGGCCAAAGACGGCAATTGTTAAACGCTTTGATTAGTTCGACCCGCTTACTGGTGCTATCGCGAGAGGTTCTCACTGTCTCTGACCCCCTATATGCCAAAGTCTATGCCCAACGAATACGAACTGTTCCTACCTCACAGGGTGCGCCCCCAACCGAGCAATTCCCGAAAAACTCACTGGCATATCGAAGGATGCCGCTCTCTGAAACACTGTACGACTCAGACGTATGTCCTAGCAAAAAGTCGCCCCGGAAATTATATGCCTGTATACGAATGTCAGTTGGCTTTATGTTCTTCGAATGAAGCCCGTCAAAGACTGGCTTGCCTAATCGGTATCTCGGAGGTAGTGGGTGCAATAACGCAGGTGCCCCGCAAGGAAAGGCTGCGTGCTCAGACCTCGTCCGGAACGAATATCTGCAACAGGTGGTTGTGTTCCGCCTTCGTGTCTCGCTGCTCTCTTCAACAAAAGTATGGAGACGTTCTATTTGGCTGATCAATGGAAGCTCTTTCAAGTGTGACACCGTAGAGAGGATTTCTTGACACCTTTATCGTCATGCCGTGGCCTAGTGAGAAAAGCGTCACTTGCAAAGCTCACTGTCGGCACGTGAAGGACCTCAGAACGAAGAAAGAAGAAATGTATGTCTTATTGTCGAGAATCGGAGGCCTTCGGCGGCTTCATCATCATCATCTGCTGAGTGAGAATTTTCGTTTGCAGATGCTTATTGGTGTGTGTGTTTTTTTTTCTTTTAATGAAACTAGAGCGATGGGAAACTAACTACTGGAAAAATCCGTGTTGCAAAAATAGCAATTTTTCTTACCGGGTTTGGAATGTATGGGTTATTCATATGAAGTTAGATACACGAGTACATGGGTTTGACGAAATATCGACGACAGAGTGCAAATGCAACTCATGTGGAAAATCGTTGTTGATCTGTACTACTTCCAACAGTGCATAAGAGCGATACCAAAAAGCTAACGAACGCGATACAGGAAAGCTGTAATACAAATGTGTATAAACCAGTCGGCTATCCGGAGCTGCGGATGGAGCACGGAGAAGGGTATCCTGATATTAGTTGGCAGCGGCCATCGAGCTGAAGTGCGTTTGGACCTTAAGCGGCATGAAGTCGTACTATGCAATGAACCATTGCAGTGCCACATAAGCTTTACAATTTGGGAAGCATTTTGCCGCTAGCTCGAAAAACTCCAAAAACCAATGGAGGAGATGCGGTTCAACGGAGCAACTCGATTTAGCCAAACAGATGCAAACGATAATTCGAAACGAGCTACAATCGTAACTCGCAATACTCTCATAAATAGCTGTTACTTTATATTTGAGTTCAAGAAGAAGAACATATGATGATTTGCTCACAAGACGACGTTTACGCAGTTACCACGGCGTATAAATAAAGTTTAGCGGAGCTGAATGTCACCACCACCAGCTTCAAATCGGTGTACCAATGTTCCGGCTTTAAACACACCACAAAAAACGGTTAAACATAAAGACCCACAACCTATATACGCAAGTCAAGCTCGGGTAATACCAAAATTCTATACAAAAAGAGAATTTCTGACTATACATACGTGTGGACATATGCACACAAGAAGCTATATCCCGACTATGTAGGTGAGGTAAGTACCAGGATTTTGGGTTTGAGACTCGCACACAATCCAGGCGACCTTGCATACATTGAGCATATTTGTTTGCTCCTCATCAACAAAAGAGCGTAAGCATGCTCACATTATATATATAAGTATATATATATATATATATATATATATATATATATATATATATATATATATATATATATATATAATATAATATATATATATATATACAGGGTGTGACTGAACGAATTTTATAGCGATACATAAAATTGTAGAGCTCGTTAAAACGAATATTTTTTTCCAATGGAACATGTGCTCTGAGAAGTCTTGTTTCGGAGTTACAGTGAAATTACTACAATTTGTGACACTGGTGTTTTTGCCCGACATAGGAGCACAAAATGTGCTGTTGCGAGACAACCAGTGTGTTCGTGATAAAATTCTGCTCAATCTGAAGAATATGCAAAGCCGGTCAGAAGACGCGGCATGGTCGCTTAGAAGAGAATTCGCCAAAAATAAAGTTCTTCATTAGCGTTCACGCCAAATACTTTAGAATCATAACCCTACGACCACCCACGTGTTCAAAGCTAACATATACAGCAAATGCGCATTTCATGACGATCATTTTGGTACCAAACGTATGGCAATGCGAGCTGTGGTTGCGGAGTAATTACGATTTTTCGGAGGGCATGTCCAGATTAAGTGCATGAAAAATGACGCGCTGCGGCTGTCGCGCGACACGTCGGCGGTAGTGAACGTCGCCACACAGTCATTTTACATGCACTTAATCTGGACATCTCGCCGAAAAATCGTAATTACTTCGCAACCACAGCTCGCATTGACATATGTTTGGTACCAAAATGATCGCCATGAATTGCGCATTGGCTGAATATGTCCGCTTTGAGCGCTGTGAGTGGTTGTAGGGTTATGATTCTAAAGTATTTGGCGTGAACGCTAATGAAGAACTTCATTTTTGGCGAATTTTCTTCTAAGCGACCATGTCGCGTCTTCTGACCGGCCTTGCATATTCATCAGATGGAGCAGAATTTTATCACGAACACGACGGTGTGCTTAGTTTCTGTCTAGGAAGACTGGTTGTCTCGCAACAGCACATTTTGTGCTCCTATGTCGAGCAAAAACACAAGTGTCACAAATTGTAGTAATTTCACTGTAACTCCGAAACAAGACTTCTCAGAGCACATGTTCCATTGGAAAAAATATTCGTTTTAACGAGCTCTACAATTTTATGTATCGCTATAAAATTCTTTCGGTCACACCCTGTATATATATATATATATATATATATATATATATATATATATATATTTGTAATCGCGCGAATCAAAGTGCGTGGCACAAATCGTTCAAGCTTCAAGGTTGAGCCAGTGCAAGGGTGAGCTTTTCCTACTACTGGACTTACTTATATTGGGATTGACCGCCTTAAGATGATTCAGAACGGCCAAAATTCGCGTGGCTTCGACCTGGGCATGTTCGACCGTGACGCGACGATTCACAATGCTGTCCTTCGCTAGCCGACGCTGCGCGACGTTGAAGGCCGTTTGCGTGGCCTGGTGTTGCTCGACGACCGCGCTCCACTGGGCGTAGACTCGATCTGCACGCTCGGTTTTTAGGCGTTGTTGCAGCGCTGCGTTCTCGGACTCCGCGCGAAGTCTTGCGATCTCGGCGTTGGCAGTATCGAGATCGGCCTCTCGAAGCGTATGATCTCTGTTGCGTGTCGCCATCTCGGCGCCGAGGCTGTCCAGCCGATTTGCTGCACTGAGCGTCTCGTGTTGGGTACTGAATAGATGACGATCATACGCCGTCGTTATCGGCAAAACAAAGAACACGAATATAATAATAATAATAATAATAATAATAATAATAATAATAATAATAATAATAATAATAATAATAATAATAATTATTATTATTATTATTATTATTATTATTATTATTATTATTATTAAGGACGTTGAGTGATCACCAACGCTCAAGCATTAATAATAATAATACAAACAATATTGTAAATATTATATAACTAATGTGTTAGCCATTGTGATACCTGTACATATAATAAGAACAAACATTATTAAAGCAAATTGTATATATATATATATATATATATATATATATATATATATATATATAGGGTCTACAAAAAAGTCTTTTTGGATTGGCGCTTGCGCGGCTTTTACAGCGCCCGCCCCGGCGCCTAGGCATAGATTATTGGCTCACTCTTTGTGGTTTTCATGTGAAAAAGAGCGAGGAATCTGCCGGTCTCAACCATTTTGAAATATGTTTAGCCGTTTGTTCGTAAAAGTGCTGCAAAATGGAGGTAGACAAATGCCAAATTCGGGCGATTCTACTCCATTAGTTTAAAAATGTACTGAGTGCAACGCAGGCTCATAAAAAGTGGGAAAAGTTAAAATCGTTTGGAGATGCCTGTTGTACAGACAGAATGTGCTAACAGTGGTTTGAGAAGTTCCGAAAGGGAAACAAAAAGTTTTATTGTGTATTTGGTGGAATGTGGGCGGAATAGTGCACTATGAACTTTTACCGCGTAACCAGACGATAAATACGGCCGTGTACTGTCAACAACTCGAAAAGGTTCACGAAAAATTAAAGCAGTCGTACCCTGCACTAATTTCAAAGAAGGGTGTCCTGTTCCACCAAAACAACGCAAGGCCCCACGTGAGTAGGGAGACCCTTTCGAAAATTTCCCAGCTAAAATGGGAACTTTTGGAACATCTACCGTATCCCCCCGACTTAACACCATCTGATTACCACCTATTCAGATCGATGCAAAAAATGTTTAGTGGTAAATATTCACTTCTATCGAACACGTGCGTTCTGGACTGGAAGAATATTTTGGATTTTTTTGGAAATTTCGAAGATTATTTAGGAATCGAAAACCTTGTAAATCGTTGGGCAGATGTTGTATCTTCCGGCGGAGAATATATAAATCAGTAAATATATAATCAGAACTTAAATGTCATTTTAATAAATATAGTTTATATATATTGAAAAAAATAGTAAATAAGAACTCCCGTGTCTCCTATATATGTGTTTTTTTTAGAGCGCCAAAACCAAAAAGACTTTTTGTAGCCCTAATATATATATATATATATATATATATATATATAGTGCGTTGCAAAAAATTAGCAACTCGTGTTTTTGGTAAATTTCGGCTTGATTTATTGGAATGGCTTAAAACGGAGCTAAATCTATCGTTCTCTTCTACGACCCATGTTTAAACCATGGGTCGTACAAAGTATCTCTCGGATTACGAAAAGACAAGATTGAGGCATATGCTAAGCTCGGTCATACAGTAACTGCTATAGCAACCAGATTAGGATGGCATAAGAGCACCATCAGCAGGTTCTTACACCCTGGAGTGAACCAAAGGTGCAGATCTAACAGAGGGCGTTAGCCCAGTTTTGACTATTCGAGATCGGCGTAGGATCATACAGTTGGCTACTCATCACCAAATGTCTTCTTCCAGGATTAGAACCACTTTGGGAGTGCCAGTGCACCAATCCACAGTGTACCGAGCGTTAAGTTCTGATAAAAACGTGCGATACGAGTTTTTAAAAAGGCTTATGCCGCGACTGCAACCGAAGCACATTGTCGCACGGCGTGAATCTTCGCATAGATACGAGTGGAAAAACATCGTCTTCTCGGATGAAAATAAATTAAATTTTCAGGAACAAAAAGAGCCACTTTTGACTGGCCGGCATTGAGTCCAGACCTGAATCTCATCGAAAATTTTTGGAGACATTTGGTGAAGCAGATTTACGCAAATGGTCGACAATATGATGATTTCTCGGACCTCAAAGAAGCTGTCCAGCAAGCATGGACTGATATTTCACTTTCGTACTTACAACACCTTATTAACTCCGACATAACTCCGAACTAAGACAGAGTTTACGATCTGATTCAGAAGAAGGGGTGAAAAATCTGTTTCTAGAATAGAATATGTTGTATCAAATAGGTCATACAGCCCTGCTAAGAATCGAATACTCCGTAAAGAGGCGTTGCTGCTAATATTTTGCAATACTGTTTTTTCACACTTTTTATTTTTGTATGAACCGATTCTGAGATAACAACGAAATTAACACCATACTCGTGGTTCGTCATGAACATCATGCCCTTCAAGCCATTCAAATAAATCAAGCCGAAATTATCACAATAAAAAACATAAGTTGCAATTTTTCCAAAATTATCACAATAAAAAACATGAGTTGCAAAATTCACGCAGTTGGCTGCAGACCACGCGCGCAAATAGTAGCCCGTCTTCTAAGCAAACAAAAGCGAAGTATATATATACATATATACGTGTACGAGACTGACAGGACTCGTCTGCATCGTTTGCATAGACACGTTTCGCCAACGACCATAACACCGCCGCTGCGTTGCCTCGTTGAGAGAAAAAATCAAATTTGAGATACTATGCCCGAAAAGACTTTCCCGATATTTTATTTCCCACGGTGTTGCTCACCTTGGTACAGGTGTGCGATCATAGTTCCCTTATAAGAGTTCCCAGGCCTTAGCGTCTTAAAGTCAAGGAGAGTGATTAGACGCGTACTCAACATTTGAGTTCTTCTTACGACGACATTTGCTTCTCTCAGCTTCCGCTGCTACTTACCGACTTAAAATCTAAGCGCTGCGTTGAACCATACAGATGTGTCATCCAGACATTTCCCCAACGAGACGCATTCAAGACAGAGTGTAAGTGAATCCGACTCAGTTACATCCCATACCAGAGGGCTCCCTGAATTAAAGAGGATAATCGTCATACCGTCAGATCGTTTTCCGGATTACCGGAAAAGGTCCGTTGCTCAAGCATAGCTGAGCTCAAATCCAGTCGACCGAAAGGCTCTGCCCATAGTGTCGTTGATAACAGAATCGAAACGTTGCGCCCAGACGAAAGCCAACACAAATCGTCATGTAGTAATGACGTCGAGCAATGTATTCACAGAGGGGCGTTTGGAAGTGCGTGCAGCCAGGCCCGCGCGCTTCTAATTGACACTGTTCCCTGGCTAGCTCTTGCAGTGTCCTTGTAGGCCGAGCGGGTTAAACCGTCTAATCGACAATAGTATACGAACGACCGCGGCACATACCCCCTGCTTCACTTGACAGAGAACTGCCACATTTGCTTTTGTACCTCTTCCCATAGCCCTTTTAGGGTTGGGTCAGATGCAGAAAACACGCCGAGCAGATTCGGGCTCCCTCTTCGAAGTTTCTAAGGTTCTTGCAGATCATCCGGGCTAGCGGGGGTTCTATTTCCTCTATGCCTCATTGTAATGCCAGTAAGGGGCCTGCCTGTAAGGGGCTGCTAAACGCATCCCCTAAAAACCCTGGCCGAAGCTTTTAGTAAGTTACTCCCCTTCCGTTCAATGGATGGACCGGGTATCTCGTAGCTATAATCTTCCGTTACAGAATCGTTTAGGACCGTTCCCTGGGAAAGGATAGGGGCAGGGCAGGGCGGTCATTAGGACACGGCCCGGAGGACGGGCTGTTATGCGTCCTTGAACCTCTTGTTAATAACGCGAACTACTGCCATTAGGCGCGCCACGTCCGAGATCTGGACTTTTTCTCTCTTTCTCTTGACATGACTCTGTTTGTGAGCGGAGCCCACCGTTGTTTTTTTGGCGTCCGTATATACCGCTCGGGGGGGGCTCGGAAGTGCGTACGGAGGAGCCTGATTGCTCCGCACAATGGACGCAATGCTTGAAAGAGAGTCAGGCAATCGAGTGAAGCCTGATACCTGCAGCAGGCAGATTTCGCAAAGCGCCCTGAAAAAAGCAGCGATGACAGCGATGAGCCGCCATGATTAGACGGTTTTTCCTCTTTCCCTTTTTCTCAGCAAAAAAAAATCGAGCGTGAGTTGGACCTTGTGTCGTGCGGTCCCCCGCAGTTGATGTAACGTGCGAATTTGGAAGCAAGCAGCCCTCAACAATGAGCCCTTTCGGGCGACATGCAGGCCCTTATACATCCTGACTGTTTTTGTTATTACGCATTTTTACATTGTATACGTATATCATGCATATGAAATGATTGTATATGTATATTAGTATTATTCTCGTCACGTTATTACATGAAAAGTAGTTTCACCGTCTTGCTATGATGCCGTGTTTGTCTCAAATACAAATAGCATCTGTTCCTATCTAGGCACAGACCTCTGTACAATCTTTTGCAGCTCATTGGGCCGTAGATGGCAAGTTGAGATCCTGTAATCCGGCCTCAATATGCCGTCGAAGAACTTCTACTGGATGACCGCAGACTCTACTGAATTCTTCCAGGTACTCTGTTCTCATGCGGCTGATGTTCCCTCTAGCTTCTTCAAACAGTGCGTGTGAGGAAGCCAGTGTTTCAGTCGTTTGCTGCACGCAAAAACACGAAACATGAGTATAGTGTTGATTTCATTGCAATCTCAAAATCGGTTCATACAGAAAATAAAAAAGTGTGAAAAAACAGTGTTGTAACATATTAGCAACAATAGCGCCTTACAGCGTATTCGATTCTTAGCAGGGCTGTATGACTCATTTGAAACTACATATTTTATTCTAGAAACGGGTTTTTCGTCCATTTCTAACCGAAATATTATTAAGTATAATAATAGTAATTATTATTATTATAATTACAATTAATTTGTTCTGATCAATTGTTCGCGTCAGAGGCAAGCATGTGTAGCGGATAAACCCAGTTTCCGTCTCCCACCAGCGCTACAAGTGTCTGTTGGTCCGGTTCTACAGAGCGCTGTGCTAGTTCGCTGAATCCGACTCCGTGGAAGAGTTGACTGAGTTAGCTCTCTAGACTACAGTTTATACTTAGAGGCAGTCAATACCTGGCGATTAGCTCTTCCATTGGCTATACTTAGCTGGCTCAATGCAACCGTGTGGATTTGTCTTTGAGTACAATAACGGTAGGTGAATAAAGATGAACGAACAGTGAAGGCAACATTATCTAGGTGGTGAGATTGTGAGTCGACTATAGCCGGAAAGCGTTCTATCAGACCGCTTAAATGCTCATCATATTGGCGGCGTAATATCGGGGTCTAGTGAGATAGCCATGGTTGCCGTCTCCCGAGGTGTCGCTGGTGTGAACCTTGTCGATAATCGAATTATATTTGGGTGATGCTCGGTAAGAATAGATGATAGATACATCCTCGATGCATAGGCCCTCGGTGCATTGAAGGTACGCCCTGCGACACATAGCCAATCCCGTAAGGAACGGATATCCAAGTATATTCTAGAATCTTCGAAGCAACCCTCTAACAACAACAACAACAACAACAAGTAGAAAACAAATAAATTCGCATAGAGGCTACAGACATGTGCTACCGTAAAAAGATCGGCGGCCGTGACTACTGCGCACTATGAGATCTGATAGGAAATGTCTCCGCACTGTTCAGGCTACCGGCCAGCCCAATCTAGCTATCGAGTAGATAGATATTCAGCCAAGCGGCGCACCCGTTCATTTGAATACCTTAAGAGCCTCCCGAGTCGCTTGATGGCTTCTTCCGAAGCGCTCGAATTCATCCTCCAATTTGACGATCTGCAAAAGCAAATACAGAATGGCAGCAATATTATTTGCATGAAAATTGACGTAAGCCCCGCCTTTGGCAGCCAACTTCATCGATTTTTCTCAAATCGCAAACTACCAAATGTCAGACAACATTAGGCTTCGCTATGTCTTCTTTTCGTTTAACTGTCGATTGATCCAAGCGTTGCCTGGTTACAGGTGCTAACGGTGCTCTGTTAAGGTGCGTCAGGCTTGACAAACGCATACCCATAGAACTAATAACCGGAGATCTGGGAGTTCTGGAGTGAAGTCTTAAGAGAGGCTGCGGTTTTCAGAACATCGAAAGTCCGGAGTTTTAGTCGGTAACGCCGGTAGTCTTGCGGCGAGTCCGACCCTGTTCGGCCCACATTCAAACGTGGTGTCCGTTTGTACGTAACGCATTTATTCCCTTATAAAACAAAAAGAGACTTAACGAACGCACCAGGCTTGGTGCGGTTCCAAAACGTATCACACTTGGCGAAGCATCTGGGCTGCGAGCCCGTCCACGCGTTTTCAAATAAAGTTCAACAGTGAGTTGTATATCTACCACGATCTCGTTAACATGGCGCAATCGACAGTGAGTCGATGAAATAGTGAAAACGAACCTACGTTTCCATAGAAAAATATTTCGTGACAACTTCGGGTGCAACAACGTCATGTCTAAGTAAACGCTAATCGTAAAGGCAAGGATGACACACCGCGGACCGATGCCACGTGCGCTAAGCAGCGAGGGCGACGAAGCTGAAAACTGGACAATCTTCTATCAGGCATGGTGCGGCTATGCTCTGATAAACGATGCGTACAAGGAAACCTCACTAAAGCAACTTGCGTTGTTTAGGTCAGCTATCGGAGATCATCATAGGCCGCTCGTTAATAGCCTGGGTGTTACAGAAATTACTGAAGACGTAGCTGATGCCACCGGCGAACGTCTCTGTGCATCGCTAGCCGCGCTAACAGTCGTTCAAATGTCGCAGAACGCTTCAAATGTCACAGAAACGTGATATTTCAACAATGCTTGTTTAAACGAGCCTGCTAGGGAGAAGCAGTAAAGGAGTTCAGAGAACGCATGAGAGAGACCGCATGTCAAGCGGTGCGAATACACCGCCGATGAGACAACGATGCTGCGCGATAAACTGATTCTAGGCACTCGACTGGAATGGCCAGGGAAGCATTTTTCGCCAACAAGATCACAGAAATCGAACAATCAACGTCGTATTGAGAACACTACCAGAAACGTACGAGGATAATCAAAAGATCGCTACAAATAATCGAACGAGACCGACACCTCGCAGCGCGAACGGCACGAAGAAGTTGCTGCGATTCGGAACATGAGAGGCCGGCAGGCAACACGAATCTACAACGACGATCTCCCTCGCAGCAGCCGGACACCAACTGTGGCAA
>QVRM01006869.1:0-71113 GCA_003439945.1 Dermanyssus gallinae | reverse complement strand
TAACGAATGCCGGTCCAGGAAGGCGTTTCTGTTTTGTATATTAGCTTAGAGTTGGCAACATAGCACCCCGTCCAGTGTACAACAGGAACGTTGCGGCTTAAGTCTCGTTCTTCACCTCGTTCTTCACCACGCTCTTCGTCGTAGGCGCTGACGCAATTCCACGTCTGTATCGAACGGTCTGACGCAAGACGTGCAGCAGCACCCGGCAATTAAGATATATATATATATATATTTTTGGTTTTTATATATTTTTAACACGAATGCTTATTTAATCGTTCATTTGTTCGTACTACAATACAAGTCACGAGTTTAGGACAATCCTACATGCGACGTATTTACGACGAACCTGCGTTCAGCAAGGAACTTAATGCCTTAGTAGAAAAGCCTCTTTGCAAGCCCATATACTCGGCAGTGCAATACATGCACCGCAGTACCAAAGTCGATGGTTGCTCAGCAACTGCTTGTTCGAATTGTTCAGGCACTCCGTCGGTAGCTTTACGTACGTTCTTTGCAAGATTCAAGATTCAAAACGTGGTTTATTATAGGAACTGCATAATACAATGCTTTAGTCTCATTAAAAATATATAGGTAATAATTAAAAAAATAGAATATAAATGGGTAACTCTCAGTCATAAACAGTCACAAAATAAGTCAATCATGGAGTATCATAAATCATAAACACAACACAAAATAACATGTGTGGCCTCAACTATGTAGAAATGTGTTGGTGAGTAGCCATTTCTAGACCATCTGTGTAAAACAGTGCAGGGAAGTGATACGACGAATATTCTGTGGTATACTAGTCCATATAACGGGCAAACGAGACACAAGGGCTTGCTGACTAGACTTTTTTTGTGACTAATGGCCCTACATATATTGTGGCACGTCTCGAGGTCCTACGGAACAAGGGAGCAAGGGGAAAGGAAACATCACAGGGAATAATCTTCCGAGTGATTTTAAAGCCCAGCGTGGCAACCTTCAGCAAGTAGAACAGGTCGACCGGTAGAAGGTTGTGGGCCACATAAAGATCACTGACGGAGTTTCTGCGTCGCCTGCCAAATATGGCCTCTTAGAGCATCGTTTTGCATTATTCGAGCCCGACGGAGAACAACTTCAAACCCACTTCCCCAGATAAGAATGCCATAAAGGAGAACTGGCAGGAACAAAGTTTTGTAGACCAAGAGAAGGCCATCCACTGGAACTCCGATAGGCCGCATGCGAAAGAGGGCTGAAATGATGGCGTAGCATTTAGGCTTGATGTATTCTAAATGCGCCCGCCAGCTCATGCACTCGTGCAGCATTAGGAATGCATGTGTTGTGTTTGGTTGTTTTGCACTAGGGAATGTGCCTGTATCGGAAAATTGCACGGCAAATCATTGAATGTGAGTTTTTGTTAAGGTTTGGTTGTTCAACTGTCACCAAAGACGATCCTATCGACCAGTAAACGCGTACGACTTCTCTTTAAACTCAAAGCTAAAGTAATACTAATATTTGGGTTTCGTTTTTGGCCAATCGTGCACTTGCAGCCAAGATCGGCTAACCAGGTAGTCATCGGTTACGGCTCAAGTATCAGAGACGAAATGAAATTCGTCCATGCTTCCTCAGCAAGGTACGTTGTCGAAGAAGATAGAAGTTGTTTGGACATGCCCACTGAAATGCTACTTGCCCACTTGCTGCTGCTGACGCCAACTAGTTTGGTGATTAGAACAGTTGACTTTGGCTAAAACGTACGATAAATCTATTCATCGTAGGTAAGAGCCTCAGTACTGCTTAAGCTTAATCTGTTATCTGTCACTGAAACACCCGCCGGCGGTTGAATTCCTAACGTGAGAAAATTTTTATATTCGGTTCGAACCGAGTGTCATTAGTGTATGCATCGTCGCAATATAAGAGACTGTGACCTCAGTCCTCAGTGTGCTTGGGGAAAGAGGGAAGGGAGACAATTATGAATACTAAGTAAAGTTTTCGGGCTGACCCTCAGCCAAGATTTAACGTCCACGGAACTGTTCTTCAAATTGCGTCATAGACGGACCCCCATAAATACAATGTGCAGCGGTGGAGTTCGAACCCGCGCACCTATGTGTTTCCTCCGGTTTGCGAAGCGCAGACTTTAGCCACCACAACACCGGGCTCGATATGAATGTGATACTATGCAAGCTAAAACAATGTGCCTTGGTACTTGCTTCGTTCCTTTATACTGAAGAGTAGTATATGAGACTATAAACAACATCTGATTAACGAACTCCACGTGTTTAGTATTCTTCGATTTTTCCATCCTTTCTTACTTTCTGAATCTCTTTCTCTCGTTCTACTTGCTTCCGCTGGCAAGCTATAATCACACGTTCTTCTCGTTTTGTGTAGACCTTTTATAAGTCTCAATTACAATTATTAGTTTACACCAATTGTGAAAACTGTTGCTAAGCTATCAGGAATCCAGTTTCTATATTATTGTCCAGCTTAGCAAAAGGCGCCTATCTGGGCCAATTCCAGAGTCCCATCGACGACCACTTGTTTCCGCTTTAAACGTCTACGCCAGGAGCCAGTATTCTAAACAATTAAGAAAAAAACGCTTGGGTGTATGTATGCATTTAATTCACACGAATCGTATCGATTTGTTGTTGGATAAAAGTATTTACTTTGTGATCATCTCATATTGCACGGTGTGCGCGCTATCCACCGACTCACTGCAATCTACAGTCTCGTGTACAGAACTTTGTTTTTGTTTCCTTCGTGGAGAACTGAAGGAGGGCAAATCTCTGCGAAGAAAATCCAACTTAAATATTGCTTGAAGATTTTTAGGGCACATTGATCCCCTAAAATCGTTAAGCAAAATTCGTTTTAATGCCTAAATGTTATTGATAAAAAAATAGCTTCTTCCCTGTGAGAACAACATGCCATGAGCTTCTCATGGCCGATATTTACAGGTTTGGACATGTCTGGTATCGGAACGTCTATCTATACTCGTAGGACTGAGAATTGCTTTAGCATCAAATATCAGAGGCTAGAACGCTGGACTGCAGCGCATACAAATACAATCGTTTGCAAGTGTTGCGGTGGGAAAATACATTTAGCTCGCTTCTTTCATGTCGTTGGAGGATGTGTGTGGGTCGGAAATGTAGCTGATATGCAATTTTCAAAAAGCTTTTATGAGCACCTCGCACTTCAACCGGATCAATATAGAATTGGGGTTGTCAGGGCCTTTCAGGCTCAGCAAGGAGGCACAAAAGGGAGACAGGGCTTCAACCAGTAACCCCCAAAATCATGTGCGGCGGTTAAATCGCTTTCATTGCTCTTGGCACCTTCGTGAATCCAGAAATCAAATTGAACCTGCCATTCTTCATGTCAATTGTCCCATGAAAAAAAGCCCGAACGCCCAGGACAAAAGGAATGCTAACCTAAAAAAAGGTCCCCAGAGGCTTAAAGTCGAAGAATACTTACAGGTTAGCTTCTCGTGCGTTTTGGTTGAGCTTTCTCAAAGCAATTGAAATGCAGTATGTCTGATGGCCGCAAACTGCCTGATTGAAAGTGTCTCATATAAAATAGTTTGTCATCGTTGCTCAGCTAACCGCATGATTTGGATCCTTATAGTATAAATTGGACTAGTATAAAATCAATGTAACCTTTATGATGATGCATATATTTAGTGAACTATATGACGTTATCTGCTCTGACAGTACTCGGAATATCTACTACCGCGTGGCATGTCCGTTGAAGGCAATTTTAAAAGGTATTTCACCAAGCCATTTAGAGACTGTACGATTGTGAACACAAGTATGTAAGCGCAGAGTAATACACACTGACGATTAACAATAAACGTAAATCGTCTAATCAGGGGTTGGTTTTCTGTTTTGGTGATCCAGACGATGTGTTCCACAATTGTACCGATTCACACCATGATTAGTTTGGAGGTCAGACACTCTAGTATCGCTAGTCGACTAGATGCCAACTGGCTGCTATTAAAAAGATGCGGATAGATTCACTCTGTCTCACTGCTGTTTGTGAATTTATCTGTGTGTGCATGCATGTGCTCGTGTGCTCGCCTCTTCTTACAGACATGCCGGATACATAGAAGAAACCCGAGAAAACGATATCATGCTGATTCTTCTTGTCTCGGCGATTCATGACGTGCCCAAGTTGTGCGTTCTACCGAGGGCCCACTTCAAGCAAATAAAAGGCAGTAGTACAACAAAAACGTTAGAAGACTACGCAGCAGATGCTACCGAGCTCCCACATACAGCAGAACCACCTCTACGTAAGTGGCTGTCAAGGTGCATGCATATGTGTGGGGTGAGCGTAGACGAGTTAGAGTGAGTTTCTAACTAACTAACTAACCAACTAACAGACACAACTATTCCCTCGTCTAAAATCTCTAGTGAGCTGCAGCTTGTGTCTGTACTTGTCGACGGTTGAATGCCTGACCTGTGTGACATCCAATGAATTTTGCAGCCGAAGATGAAATTACGGTAGCGGGCTTCGGCTTACGTGCAGATGTCAACGGGTCCCGGCCAGCTGAAATGACTGACGAACTTCTGTACACGACTGAAGTGGTTCTCCCAATGACACGGTGTTCATATCCAGACCGGTTTCGAATGGAGTTCTGTGCGCGAATGACACGTACGGGAATTTGCAGCGTGCGTATACCATAGGAGAAGCAAACAACTTGTTTGCAATTTTTTTTTTTTTAGACAGTTATTTAGACAGTTGGTTTAAGTTATTGTTAAATTGTTGTAAAAAACTAAAATTGTTAATTGTGGCAACGCGTATTGTCGATTTAACTAGCCTATCGTGCATTGTACTACAAGCGCTGTTGTTTGACTTACCCTCTTAGTTTATCTATATGTACCGACAGCCGAAGTTTTCTCTCTCTCTCTCTCTCTATATATATATATATATATATATATATATATTTATATATTTATATATTTATATATATATGGTGTGGATAGACCCGGGTGGATATATATATATATATGTATATATATATATATATAGGATGTGACAGAAAAATTTCAAGAGCGATATACAGAATTGTAGAGCTCGTCAAAGCAAATTTTTTTTCAATGGAACATGGTCTTTGAGAAGTCTTGTGAGAGTGAAATTACTACAATTTGTAACACTGGTGTTTTTGCCCAACACAAGAGCACAAAATGTGCTGTTGCGAGACAACCTCCTAGACAGAAACTAAGCACACCTTCGTGTTCGTGATAAAATTCTGCTCCATCTGAAGAATATGCAAGGCCGTTCAGAAGACGCGACATAGTCGCTTAGAAGAGAATTCGCCAAAAATGTAGTTCTTTATTAGCGTTCACGCCAAATACTTCAGAATCATAACCCTACAACCACTTACAGCGCTCAAAACGGACATATTTAGCCAATGCACAATTCATGGCGATTATTTTGGTACCAAATATATGTCAATGCGAGCTGTGGTTGCGGAGTACTTACGATTTTTCGGAGGGCATGTCCAGATTAAGTGCATGTAAGATGACTGTGGCGACGTTCACTACCGCGCGACAGCCGCAGCGCGTTAGCTTTGAACGTTACCGTGTGTCGCGCGACAGCCGCAGCGCGTCATTTTTCATGCACTTAATCTGGACATGCCCTCCGAAAATCGTAATTACTCCGCAACCACAGCTCGCATTGACATATGTTGGTACTAAAATGTTGAATATGTCCGTTTTGAGTGGTTGTAGGATTATGATTCGGAAGTATTTGGCGTAAACGCTTAAATTGAATTGAATTTAATTGCATATTCGTGAGATGGAGCAGAACACGAAGGTGTTAGTTTCTGTCTAGGAGGACTGGTTGTCCCGCAACAGCACATTTTGTGCTCCTATGTTGGGCAAAAACACCAGTGTTACAAATTGTAGTAATTTCACTCTCACTTTAAAACAAGACTTCTCAGAGACCATGTTTCATTGGAAAAAACATTTGCTTTAACGAGCTCTACAAATCTGTATATCGCTCTTGAAATTTTTCTCTCACACCCTGTATATATATGTATATATATGTGGTCTTGGTATGCCAAATTTAATCATTGTGTTCAGGAGGATACGTACCCAGCCCCAGCAGGATGGGCTGCCAGCAACTATTTCAGAAATGTCAAACGTCTCAACCTAAGTATCTTCCAACAGTAACAGCAACAAGGATAACAACAACGGCAAACTCATAGCGCTCTCAAGTTTAGAGAGCCTGTTGAAAAACTCTCGATCTCTCAAAAATAAAGATGCTATCGACTCTGTCCAAACAATTGTTTGCTTATAAGAAAATTAGGTGTCTGCATTGTAGCAGAGATGGGGCTTTTTTAAGTCGCTGTCAACAGTGCTGAGCTGAGTCGAGGAGGTACTCACGAAGTACTTCAAAGGGATTGAGGATCTGGAGGAGTTTGTGTCCGCGTTCTCATTCGCCGCTATTTGCCGTGTGTCGAAGTAGAAGTATACAGTTCATCATATATATATATATATATATATATATATATATATATATATTGAGTGCATCATTGCCCCAAACGCCAGATAAATACAAATAATAATGGAACTTTACTCATTAAATGGAGCGCATACGAAGAACCCGACGGAACGGATAATGTCGCCTCAATGGAGGGCCTGATGTTCGACTCCTGCGAAGCAGAAGGGCTTAGACAGTTCGTAGACCAACCAACGAGACTCTATACGTTTGTACAATAACAGAGCAGTTAGTCAAGTTGTAGTGTTCCCGGGCCGAATTAATCGTATCATGTGACGGGCATAATTTGTTATCTCAGCTTCCTGTCTGAATGATCGCCCACCCGGTTTCGACCACAAAAAGGAAAACGACAAGTTGGTGCAGTTGAATCGGATCTAACAACTCGTGATATCTATTTCGAGAGTTACCCGTCAGTGAAAATGATTTGTATTCCAACTGGCCTTGAGTATGTGTTTTCTGATAGTCATGCATTTGCCAGAAGAAGACTGGAAAAAATCTATAATTATCCCACTACCTGAACTTCACATTGCTCTCGAAAAGATCTGTGAGTATTTGAAGGTAGCTTGGTTTTAAAATCAAATAGTCAACAAGCACTGAACGAAAGTGCCGCCGTCATTTGCACTTAGGACCCGACATGGGCTCAAGTATGTGATGCCAATGATTATGATCCACGTCTCACTTTCGCCAAGCAAACGTAAGGACGGTGAGAAACTAGAGATCCTACGACAATTTTCCAGTCATACCTGAGTGACAGGTAGTTAAATGAGAGCATGCTGCTGCTGACACCGCCTATGTCAGAAGAAGCATTGCCCCCTCATATCATCAACGATGTGGATGTTTCCTCGTCAAATCTACGCAAATATCTGCGGGACCTGGCCCAGACGACAAACACAATTCCTGACGGAATCCTAATGATCATGTCCAGCAAATTATATTATTTAGTATGTAGGCCTTTAATTTGTATTTTTGTCGCTCACTGAAACAGGGTGCAATGGCGAATGCTGTTTAACACCGCTACAACGCATCATGTGGAATGACAATAAGGCCAATGCAGCAAATAAACGTCCCCGTATCGTTTACCTGTGCTAGCCAGCAAACGTGTTAAAAGCGTCATTCGTCGATAGCCATATATGCAAACGCCAACAACCACGATCTAATACCGAAGACCCAAGCTGCTTATCGTAATTGTTTAAGCACGACTTTGCAGCTCTCGGTATTAAACCGAATTGATTGGGCAAGCATGTTTACCGACTTGAACTGCTGCGACGTCGTTTTGTAGATTTCAGATCAGCGTTTTGAGTCGTTTACGCATTCCAAGTTCATTCAAGCTCTATCACTCTATGTGGAATCAAAGAACGCATAATACTAATGGCTAACTGCATTTTTCTGCACGGCAGAAATGTTCAAGTTAGCGCTAAGGAACAGTGGATTCTACAGCGAATCCGCAAGGAACGTCATTGCAACGTTACCCACTGATGTATATTCTATGCACCGGCTTACTGAAACGTCTAACAAACTCCACACGGAGTTGAAGCCAAAGCGTGTGCAGATGTGCTACCTTGCTGTTGTTTTCGCACTATATGTAGAGGATTGATACCGTCTTCAGACGACTTTGGGCCTTGCAAGGCCTAGGCAGATGCCTTTGGCTTGGACCTGTTCATTCACAAGTGTAGGTCCTGTGTTTTGTGCGTTTGTAAGTCTGGCTGCTAAGCTGCCAAACGTCCGCACCCCCATAGCCCAGACCCAAACATCCTAGAACATGATCCTATGCTCCGCTAGCCACACTTGCAATAGACGGCTAGTGTAAACGTATGCGCCGTCCTGGTGAAATACGCATTGCAAACCACAATTTATCACACGACCGTTTCACGACAGCGTGCAGAATCAACGCCAATAGCTCGCTGTTTTTCTTTTTCGTAAATCATGAAAGCCACTACTAGACGCCACACTCAAGACATGCACATAGGCAGGAAATTGGCTCTATCGCGTAATAGGGACGTTTTCTGAATCGTGGGCATGCCAAGAGCCACTTTACCGGGCGTCTTTTTGCGCCTATATTGTCTAAATAATACTACTAATAATAATAATCTTGCCACTGGATAACCCGCTTCTCGCTATACGCTACTGCGCTAACATTTTGATATTTTTTCCACGTAACAATACATTCATATTTCTAGCAGAAATCACAAGAAATACGTAGTTAGGTGACGTTTGCGAAGAACCATGGAAAATGAATAACTCGGCGTATATCGGTGTTTCGATTTGAAAGCCTTAATTAGCCTGCTCCCCAACCTGGTTTCCTTACCGTTCAACTTGCTGCGTGATTTGCAGGGTGACAACGGAGCATCAGCTATGATGAAAGTCAATGGCCGACTAACGTCAGTCGGAGTTGCTATAATGACAACAATCTGTGGCGAAACACCTGACCGCTTTATTAGACTTAGTGGCTATCTCGAATGGATATACGACACGGTCGAGCAATTCCCAGGCGATCGTCGGGAAGCAGCTTAATTAGGTGGTGCGCGCGGTTTACGTGCGTCTATGTTCGCACACATTCGTATATGTAGCACTAATAAGGTACTTATGATCTTAGCACTTATTAATAAAGTCGTCACCCTTGTCCTAACTTACAGTGGTGGGAATTTAAGTTTACACCCGTAAACTCGTACCTATATATGTATATGTATATGTATATATATATATATATATATATATATATATATATATATATATATATATATATATATATATGTATATGTATATATATATATATATATATATATATATATATATATATATATATATATATATAGGAGAGTAATAAAAATAATGGTTATAGTATATAGTAGCAGGATAACAACAGAGAGACCTTAGTACTTTAGAAGAGAATAATGTACGAGAACTATAGAGCATTTTTGTTAACAGGTCATAACTGGTAAAATGCATGATGCACGCATTGTTTCGTAGGCTAAAGCCACGGTAGTGTGGGATTCACGAACCTAACTAAAGCGCATGCGTCTTCTTGATCCCTTGTCGAAAATGTTCGCTGTACCGAGATTACGTCACATTTAACTTGCCATTGAAACTCAGTCGTCAAACGTAGTCAGGGACTTCCTAAGCTTAGGTTCGCTCTCGCTCAACATTAAAGAAGCGCAGCGTTCGTTATAGTAAGTGTCTTACATCGTCAGGCTCTTCTGAGTCGCACATTCGGCGTACGGGGGAATCAGCTTTTCCAGTGTGGTGCAGTCATTGCAGAAAGCAGCCACAATGGACCGTTAGCAGTAGCACGAGTGGGTAGGTGAGCGAACCGTCTCTAAGTCTGTACTATTTTATAAAATCAACGAATATTTACTGTGTCCAAGATGGCAGGGGAGCTGGATCGGCTCTAAATGCTGGTCCCACTTGCTTAGGTGATCTGTTTTGCGAATTAGTTATTTCAACGTCCGAGGATTCATTGGGGGTCATCTCCGAGCCAAATATTTTATTTTCAGCCGTCTAGAGCGTACTTGAATAGCTGTTGTAGACGACATGTGACTCGCCCATGCAATGTTGAGCGCTGTCGGTCTTTAAGCCTTATTAAGGAGACGAAAAGCTGTATCCCTGGTAATTGTTCTTTTGCAGAATATGTAAATAATGCCTACCTGTGCAAATATTACTTTTAGCGAGCTAACCGTTGCACAAGATTTTTAGGAGAATTTAATCCTCTTCCAAGAAATTCGAATCTCTTCAAGTGACAACGCTAAGAAGCAAAAGCAGGGACGCAAGAGAGTTCTTTGAAAATGCGGTTTTGATTAAGCTGACTTTCAAATATATCTAAAATATTTGGTAAAGCTCATTTTGATTTTTTTATTTAATGCTATTTATGCTTAATAGGTGAGTGCTACAAGAGTCTTCGTATGCCGCATGACTCAATCATTTACAGCGATAATTAAGCAACTATACACTTGACGTCATACCAACTATAAGCAACTATGTACTCGACGTATAATTTCAGTTTGTACTGCATTTCAAGTGTTTGTGTTTAAATAAAAACTCTATGGTAAAATGATAAAAATGCTACTTGTATATGCCTCTTTATGTGCATTACATACAGATATTTGTCATCATTCTCCTTGGTTCAAAACGCAGTTCAAAAATGAGGTTTTATATGTTAACAAATTATGCGCAAATTAACGCAAAAATCAGTTTTATATGTTAACAAATTATATGTTTTAAAATACCTATTGCTAACCTTCTTAAAATAAAATAAGATGTAATAAAAGTGATTTTATGAGATGTTTCAAGGCGTAGCTATATGCATACGTTTTATTAAGGTAAACTAAATTCAAGAATTTACGTCCACTCCAATTCTTACTTTTTAGGCGAGTGTTTCCGGCTTCGGCAGTCTGTGCTCTAAATCTGAGCATTGCGAATCGTGTGTTTAGACAAAGCGTTTGAGACAAAACTTGTATCTTATTGTAATTCTTTGCGAGGCAATTGCACGGTTATAAGATAAGAATACGATAAGCATGTAGGACGTAGTACTGTGTGTTACAGGCTTATCTTCCTACATCTAAACAGATGTGCGCTTAAGGGAGCCTACAAATAAACTTGCTGAAGCGTCCATCTCATATAAACACACGCGCACAGAAAAAGCAAGCACAGTTTGTTGTACGTCGGATGGAACAGCCGATTGTCAGCCAGCATGGAGCGTCAGTGTGAGTCGGCCTATGCCGTCAGATGCGGAGTAATTCAGGCAGGCGAGTAAATACTTATGACGCCATTTGCGGAACCACACGGTAAATAGCTGAAAACAGTAAATATATATATATATATATATATATATATATATATATAAACAGATACAGGTTAGTAGGACACTTGAAAAAACGTGTGTATTAAAGAAGACAATGAGTAGTATCAAATGTATAGCACGACTTTGAAATGGCTATAATAAATATTTACGTTAATATCTATAAATATCGGTCTAAATATTTACGTTAAGAGCACTGGCTGTTGCCAACGACCAGGGCCAAAAGTACACAGCAACGCTGAATACCCAATCTAGGTTTGCGTCATTATTTAATAGATCCGACAATCCCACGCTCTTGAGTAAGGCTTAGATAGAAATAGGAGTTTTCCAGAAAAAGAACAGCAATAAATCTGGTGTCAATGAAGTACTGTCAAGTTTGCGGAATCCACAGAAAAAACTCTACCACCACCAAATTTGTTAAGGTGCAGTAACACGAATTGTCATTTTTCACAGTCCTAGATTACTGTGCCCAATAATAAAACTCAGTGACTGAGCTTTTAATTAATCGTACTCGTCATCGTAAAAAGTAATATTTATTATAAAGCGGGGTAATATTTATTTATATCATTATAATGAATTTAGTTAGCTTACCTAAATTGAATATGCATTTGATGCGCATTGATCTGCATGTCAAAATTCGACCTGAGTCCCACACACAATATGACCATTTTAGCACTACTAGGGCTTCATAAAGACGCAGGTATTTGGAGGCATCTTGCGATGAGAATACTCTTAGTACAAGATTACTCAGTCGAGAGGCAGCTTTTGCTGAATCGACAATGTGCGCCCGAAACTTCATATGTCTATTGAACGTAACTCCTAGGTCCATGTAGGATGTTACCTCAGGTATAGGGAAATCTTTTAGCTAATACTTGAAGCTGCCGGGAGCTGTCTTCAGGACCGCGCACTTTGGAACTACAATTACCATGTCATTTAGCTCACACCAGGTGGCAATACTATTAATGGCTCCTTGAATATTCAGGCGATCCTCGTTTCCTCTAATCTGGGCATATATTTTTAAATCATCTGCATACATTTTGTATGTTATGTTCAGGTTGCGAAGACGTACTCCCAAGTCCTGAGCAAAGATTATATACATAAGAGGGCCTAGGCAGGAGCCTTGAGGAACCCCAGAAGGGCATGGGGAGCGTTTCGAGACCGAGTCACTGACTTTTACGGCGAAAGGACGTTCTGTCAGATAAGAATGACACCAAGCCCGGATTCGAGGGCCAATTCCTAGCGCCGCCATTTTGGATAAGAGAATCTTCGTATGTATGGGGACGGCCTTGTTACGCGCAATAGCCCAATCATGGCAGACTTCGAGAAGCTGAGTTCCAGTAGAGCGCCCCTTTCTAAACCCATGCTGATGAGGGTCCAAGAGTTCATAGGCGTCGAGGTAGTTATAAATTTCATCGACGATAATTTTTTCCATGAGAAGCCACGGTATAGAGCCTTGACGGTCGGTAGTTTTCTGGAAGGGATTGCGGTCCCTTTTTGTGCACAGCCGTCACAACAGACTCTTTAAAAATTAGAGGGACCTTTCCATCTTCGAAACTGCCGGTAGAGATCAGTGCCAAAGGTTCCGCGAGGGCTAAGGCCAATTCGTTAAAGAAAATTGGCGGGAGCCCGTCGGATGTCAGCCTGCACTTCCTCTTTGTTTCACGCAGTTTCGTGTAGATAAGCTCAGGCGTGAATACGACGTCATTGAGGCAGGAATCTGTTGGCTTAGTCGTTACAGAGCTTGAGTCGCCAGGCTGTTTGTATACAGTTTCGAAATGACGTCTCAAAACTTCTGATTTATCAGCATCTTCCACAGCTATGTGGCCGCCACAGGTAAGGGGAGCGACCCCTACCTGGAGATTTAGACGCTTCTTAGCGTATCGAAAGAAACGCGTAGGGTCATTAGGATCCAGCTTGTCTTCTTCTATACGGCGTAGGCGAGATGATGCGTGACCTAGTTTGCGGGACAGTCGTATTTGAAAATATATACTCCCCTATGGTTATATTCAAGTCAGTATATATGTGTGTATATATATATATATATATATACACCAATAGTGTGGTAGAAAATCAAATCGGTTCACTCCAGCCTATTTGGAGATTGAGTCTTCTAAGGGATATTTATGTTAGAGGGATTGTTGCACATGTTAAATTTATTCAGGATTCGGACATGTTAAGCAGATATGCAGGTTTCAACCGAAATTTCCGGCTTCCTCTGAAAAACACTCGTCAATCGCACAGATATCGCCGCGCAAAAGTGAGCTTAACGACATTCACTTTGGTCGAGATGAACACAATAGCCCCTAAGCAGTGTTTGTGTTTTTTGGGGTACGTAGTTTTAGTTGCCTTTGAAACAGGCCGAAAACATCACCATGGCTTAATCCGCTCTACCCCGCAGCAAACAAAAAACAACAACTGTCAAAACAGCCGTCAGCGATAATGGGAAGGAGTCTAGCTCAAATAGTCTAAAAGACCCCAGTACGTTACAGGCTGTCTCAACTAAATCGCCGCTCTTCCGATCTGTATCATTTTAGCCATTCAGATTCGTTGAAGAGAAGGGGATGGTTGCTCGCTTCTACGCAAATAAAACATATCAAGATACGCTGAAAGGTATAATTATCATACCCGGTAGTTCAGCCGTCGTCGACGCCGCTATTACCATAAAACCGTCGAGTTAAATACATAAACAAAGGCCAACATGTGGGGGTGCCTTGAAAGACATAGAACCGCGGAAGCCCACAGAAATAACATAACCTGAGCAACCAAAATGTATTGCAAATCAATTATTAGGCGTAGTCCCCTGAAGATGTGCACTTACGGCCTGCCCTGGCTGCAGTGTCGTGGCAGAACCTGAAGAACATCTCACTTACACCGATGGCCTCATAGCCATCTTCTTAGAGGTGGGCTACCATAAACGCGTGGGGTTTAATAAGCACAAATTCACCGCCACGGTGGATTCTACCAGCTAGATCTCAAAGGGTTCACAGCAAGGAAGAGTTTGAAAGAAAAGCGTGACTCCCGAGAGATGGCCTCCGGTCAGCGGAACGCCACATGGATCAGTTTCGAGGGACATGGTCCTACAGAGGCACGTTGCGAATCACCATCACCCTTTACGCAGACTTGAATTGTCTTTAGGGAGGAAGACAGTAGTAGCAACAAGAACAACTGTCGCTTGCAAAATACGGGCAGGCCGCAGAGTCGTGGGAGACTCTAAGGGTCGTCGAGTGGACTTGCAAAAGCACAGCCGCGTCAGCCCTTCTCACTTCGGACGCCTGGGGTAACGTCTGGTGCTGATCGAAACTTGAGCATCTGGTCCCTTCGAGTTTCCAGGTTTCTACTAATTGCGGTGTTCTATTAATGTGGGTTTGTTGTGTACCGGCGTAGACGAGGTGGCTTTGATAAGACAAACGCTCTTTAGAGAAACATAGATTTATTCTTGTCGAGATGCTTGAGCTTGTTTGGTGTTGACTTGGGAGATATGGGTCCTAAGGCAGTGATTTTTAGGTTAAATATGCTAATTACAGTCGTAAGGTTACCTCGACGGAGATCACTCAACACCATGGCTAAGGAACCCGCGTGTACATTCCTTTCTTCAATATGCCTAGTAAACACAACTTTAACAACTTTGACTCTAGTGTTACCTCCAAGTAATTGAAGTTGTTAACCAATTTTAGTGTATACTTATTTATCTTTTTATTACACTCATTTTGAGCATAAGTTTCTCCTCTGTTAAATCGCGTAACGCTTGTTTTTGGCACGTTGATGTTCGGCATATTTTTGCAACACCGTCGTGCAAGCTCATTCATGTAAAATTGGTGGCGCAGTCTCAATTTACCTCTCGGAGGAACTTTTTAGGGTTAGCCGCGTACAGTATAAGTTAAAATGGGCTAACTATCACCCTGTGCCGCACCAATTGTTTGAGAGACCTCCTTGGTAATTCCGTTTATAATTGTGATACGTTGACCGGCTAAAATATCCCTGATGTGCTTCTACACTCGGCTTTTAATGCAAACATGTCTTCGCGGAGTCATGAGTAAAGACCGATATTTAGGGACGGCATCGAAAGCTGCGTTAAAATGAATAAAAGCTGCGCAAGTCACATTATGTGTTATTCACATCTTGAGGTTTCTATGTGTTCTATAACATGTGTAGGTGCTCTTTCAGCCGAACTCTCTTAAAGAAATAATCTTTGCTCGGCTGGTAAGTTCTTGCAACAGAATAAGCCTTTTAACAAACAGCGTTGTAAGAACTTGTCTGGCAAGCGGTATACCGCGGTAGTTTTCCGGCTTTGAGTCAGAAGTGTCTTTAATGTCAACCTTTTTCTAGAATATATTTTTCCTCCATTGGTTTGCGATTGCGCCTTGTTCTGAAAAAAATAAAGTTCACATTTTTTCTATATAAATACAGGCCAACAATGGGGGAAGCTAGTTTAAGCTACAGCTAGCCAATACAGGATTGCAATCCACCGCAGTATAATCTAGAATAAAAAACGGTTATACAGCGGCACGAGGGGTATACATTGACGGTCAATGGCACGAATACATTGAATTATTGGTTCGCGTGGGAGCGCTAGATCAGTAAAGCGGATCGATTTAAATGGATTGTAATTAATTAATAATAATAATTTAAAAAAATAGGTCACTCCAACATCTGAAATTAAGGTAAAAAACGTATTGTTAGCTAGCTATTGTTTGCCTTCGCTAGACTAAAATAGAAATCTCCTTTATTTACTGAATAAAGGGTGGAAGGAGGCAGGGATTCAGTAAAGCCCACGAAACCGACTTGGTGTGCGATTCTATGGCTACACGCCAGGTTATCATATGATTGAACTACCACACTATTGGTTTTCTCTCAGTTCCTACGACACATGTTGGTAGTCGCATTATTTGGCGCTTCTACTGTCACATCGAAGAAGCGGTCAATAAGCCGATAAGTTCTCACAGGCAGCAATAGTACTACTGCGGCCAAAGGTTTACATCATTCAATTCGATATACGTCTTCTACATAGACTATTTATGATTCTTCTCTGAATGCCTTTAATTATACCCATGTGTTTGCACAAATAGCGGGCTCCAGATTGATGAGCAATATAAACATCTAAATAACGCAATTGCTCTGGCCGGATATATATATTTTTGTTGTAGATGATGAAAGCAACGGAACAGCATGTCCACAAGTGCAGATGCTGATTTGACTAGATCTCAAAAATTTGCAGAAAACGCAAAGTACTTTGATATTTATACCCCAAGGTCTCGTGCAAAATTTGCTGTCCAGTTGAATCGATAGTACAGATTGAAAAGGTCATGTTTCAAAACGAGACATTTTGAAACGGACAGTTTCATCCCATTGTTACTGCACCAATGGCAGATGCCGTCGACAGCAGACTGTAGCTTAGTATACGCTGAGGGAGATTGTAAGGAATATATATTTTAAGCTCGTAAATGTACAAAATTTATTTAACACTCGACGGAATGTAAGATTTTGTCTAAAATAAATATTGCGTACAGCAGAGGAGAGAGGCAGCTTTACTGTGGGACGCCGTACAGAGCTAGTCAGAGCTCAATAAGAACTTCCTTGTGTTTAATATGCGGTTTAGGTGTCTGTAAGCTGTTCTTGAGCATCTTTATCTTGCCAACAATATGTTTAGTATCGACTTCATCAAAAGCACTTGTCTGGTCGAAGTATATCGAATAAAAATCATTGTTGGCGTTTATGTAGAAGGCTTAATATGTTGCCATTACTAATAGCTGCGTGCACACATAGCGTCGAGGTACATATCTGTGTTGGAATGCATCAAAAAAAATATTTGCGGTCATATAATTGGTTATGTGTCTGACAAAAATCTTTGTAAAAACGGTACAGGCAGTGGAGCGTTGACCCATTCCTATGCATCGGCGTTATAATGCTCTGCTTGAAGAGATCTGGGACTATGGCGTCGTTTTATGGCAGTTTGCTCCAAACTTGCTTTATGAGTTCTGCTGAAAAGATTACTAGTTTAAAAATATAAGGGCGATGCCATCAGGTGTGTGTACTTGTGACTGCAATTTGGTTTAAGGCACAAAAGTGGTATCTGAAATAGATAAATATCAAACTAATTAAACTCGATAGGCGAGTCGGGATATATCGTATGATTACGAAGCCATGGGTGAGGCGGAGGCTACTGAAACAGAGTCAAACAAAGAGGAGAACTGATGTGCTAGTAGTCTAACCAATCTCTTCGTCTGTCAGAGTGCAAGGCTGATTCCAGGGCATCTTGGTGGGCATCTATCGATGGTGAGGCGAGAGTTAAAGTAGCGGAGCAGAGGTCAGCTCTTCTTGACGTTTATGCTTATCTCGGTCAGGATGCGAGACGCTTTTTTCCTCTCATGAGTTTCCGATGATTCGCAGTGGACGAGGCAGCCGCTAGGTGCGGAGAGATTGGTCGTTTGAGCCGGGGGCTACATATGGGTTTCTTGCCACATTAGGAGCACGGCGTTAGTTATAACGCGACAGCACCACCTGAACTTTTGGCACGTTTTGTCAACATCGTAGCGGTCTAACAAGCACACCTTCCAGTCGATCAGGTTGTGGTGGTTGGCCATTATCTCGATATTCATTTGTTAAAAGTTGAAACCACGCAGCGGTTGAACTGCTCTAATAACGTTAATTTAGAGACCAAACTTAGCGAGCTTCATACCAGCGCTCACACTAGGGCCGCGGATGTCAATGTTGTCGGTCGTGTCAGGATAAGTAATCAGCAGAATATGGATGATGGGACCAGAGTTGTGCGTGGGGCCAAAGATAAGCTGGATTAGATTGCTTTCACGCTGCACGCTGACGAAAAGAGCTCCTATTGACTCAGCGGTAGAGGGTTTTGCAGTGGTCCAGTCGATTCGGGGTAAATTGAAGTCGCCAATGATGGTCACGGAAGCATCAAAATGACAGTGGAAGTTGACAGCGTCGCAGCCTTCGTTAATCCGTTGCGCGCAACGCAGATTTATTGGAATTCGATGCACCAACACAGCAAAGACGAAACTTGTTGTGCGGAGAGAGTAGATCTACTGCAATGAGTTTACCGGGTATTTTTTTTCTTTGAGCTTAACTGGTAAAATGGATAATGCACACTGGGCGTCGTTGTTACAGCCACGGCGGCCGCGGTATTGTCTCTGGAGATTATTTCACCTAGCAAAAATGGTTACTATTCTTGCCGTTTAGGCTGTTTGACCTTTGCGGTGATTATTTTTACCTCGCAGATAAATTATGCGAATCTTTTTGCCGTAATTTAGGATTCATGATTTTTAAGAAGCGCCTCTACAAGGACTCATTATATCACGGAGTTTCACAGTCTTAGGGTCCGGGACAGTGGCTCTTGTTGTCGGCTAACTAAATATATCACACGATACAGGTATAGCATTTAAACGAATTAAAACTAAAATATACAAATCCGGCTCTCGAGCCACGGTCCAGCCGGAAGCATCAGAAGGTATTGTTGCGAAATAGCTTAGCGTTCGTTCTAGGCTGACAGAACTAGATTTAACACAGAGTGGCAACGCGGTCTAGGGGACTAGAGCGTTAGTCATGGATGGTGCCGCAGTGCGATCTCTGTTGTTGATTGAACTCTGTTTGAGCGTCGCTTATCGAGAATAGATGATAGACTATATACCGCTGAAAGTCAGCAATAGTGCTGCCACTGGAACTGTTGAGGCAACACCAGATATCTCAACATGTCAGGCCCTAAGTGCATTGAAGATATGCCTCACGGTGAGTCTGTATGGAAAAGAGGATATTTTGGAATTCAAAATAACTTCTTTAAAACATTTCAATTTCTAGGTCTCACACAGAGAAAAATTAGATCAACATTTTACAGAGAATACACCGTAAGAGAGAATGCAATCAATAGCACCTTTTAGTGTTTAAGTTAATCACGTTTTAGTGCGGCTGACGACCGACGAAACACGCTGTACCAGCCCCGACGCCCAGAAATTATCCGGTTATAGTGTGCTGGTATCACAATTACTAAATTACTACTCTGAACTCTTCGACAGACGTAGACGTTTGTAAAATGCACAATTCAGGGCAATCGTTGTAGCGCTGAGCTAGTTGATACGGGCAGTACACAATTCATTGAAACTGTAGCAGCGTAGTTAAACATAGTCCACGTACTGCAGCACAGCCAAATACAAAGAGAACACAAACACGCAAAAATATACGATGTCCCTGTGCCTAAGAAAACGCGATGCAAATTAAGGTAGCACATATGAAATGAAACAAAATTGCCGGCCTGAGCTGGGCGGAAAGTTCCTCGTGCATTTTATGCTGACTACCTCCTTGTCACAATGTCGAAATCGTCGGTAGTTTTGTCGTCGTGAGGAAATCGTTAAATGGTGTATGAAGAGCTCGAAAGTCGATTTGGCAAAAACTAGACATTGCGCTGTAACAGATAAGAAGCGTACGCCTCATACCACCTACCACATAAATATACACCGACTCTTTGAAATAGTCAAGAAATATATAGACCGACTCTTTGAGAAAGTCAACATAAATATATACCGACTCTTTGAGATAGTCAACATAATTATGAACGGACTCTTTGAGGTAGTCAACACAAGTATAAATCGACGACTCTTTGAGATAGTCATCATAAATATAAACCGACTCTTTGAGATAGTCAACATAAGTATAAACCGACTTTTTGAGATAGTCGACAACTTCACCTACCTTGGAGTTACAGAAATTCCAAAACTGTCCTTTTAGTACGCATCGTACGGCCAGGTACAAGCAGAAATCAGAAGCCACTATTAGCCTACTTCAGTCAGCTGCGCGACGACTATATAATGACAGTTTTGAGCCTATCATGCCTTAAAGTACTGCCGATTTTTTACATTGTCTACTCACGATTACAGCGGACCGCACATACCATGCAAGGCTTAAGCAAAATGAGGCCGCACTAAACTAAACAAAGGCTGTGATTGGCAAAGGAGATCTCACTTGCAGCCGAACGGTTTAAGGAACAAGCGCCAATTGAACATCTGACGCTTGGCTATCTTTTATGTATTTAGCCCCGAGACAATTTGTGATCGTCGCGGATTTATATAAAATAGAAATTTAGAATTCGTCTGCAAAAAATCAACTGACGGTCTAGCCTTCCGCAATTGTTCTTCTATTAATTCCACCAAAAATAACAGTGACATAAATACGACCACTATATGTATATGATATAGAACCAAACTGTTTCAGCACAGATTATTGTGTATGCAACTTCTGCATGCATTAGGATATTGAACGTTATCATATACTCGTATACGTCGCTGAAGAACAACAGCAGCCATCAGGATCTGTAGGCACGAAAAGAATGCGACAATCGGACAAATATGATGAGATGGAGAGCCAGAATTGTGTGCCTTGACTGAACGAAGTAAAACGATATGCAACGACATGGTACAGAATTGTGAGCAGACTGATTCGAGATGCCTCTTGTGGAACGTCGAAGGACTAGAATACACCACACACCTATATGGAGAACATTATTTTAATAAGTTTGCTTTTATATTTCTTACGGAAACGTTTGTAACAAAACCAAATAATATTGTACTGTCACGCCACAAGATGTGTCATGGTCAAGCAATCAAACGTATGGTCACAGGTATTAGTAGCTACAAGTGGACGAATCATTGTGGAGACGAAAGACTACTATTGCATATGTATATACAGCCCACCTGAAAGAGCGGTGCGAGATATTTTATACGACATTGGCGAATGTTTGCTTTTATGCCCACACAGAACGAAATATATTGTGATCGCCGGAGATTTTAACTGTGACGTCTCAAAACAAAATGAACAAAGCGCATTATTTTTAGAAGGAGTTGAAAGCCTAGGGCTACAGATCGAAAACAATATGCAAGAAACTACGTATACGGCATGGAACGGCACAAGTGTCGTTGACATAGTAATGACGTCAGCACGTGCACCAGGCAGCTGCATCAACAACCTGAAGATTACCCCTTCAGCCGACAGAAAGCACAGTCAACTAATATTCAATCTAGAAGTCGACGTAGTCACAACCAGCAAATGCAATCCACATCTGTCGCGACGGATCAACGTGCAAAAACTGGAGCAAGCCCTTCACCTCCTCCCACCTCTTGAACGTCGAGAAGACCTCGACATCTACGAGCGATGTTTTCGGTGGGCCGTACAGACGTCAACAACGGCAGCCCGCTGTCGAACCACTAGGTTTAAGCACAAAGCCTGGTTCGACCAAGAATGCCGCACTACCAAATCAATAATATGCCAATACAAGGAACGCAGCAGTAAGAACCTAGCTCAACTTGCTATTTTACAGCGCTAGTATAAAGACCTGCTTAGGACAAAGCGCGCCCAATACGAAACCGATATGCAACTTCGCAAAATTCGGGAAAGCCTCTACCGACCTTGGCTTCTTTTTCCAACACGCCTTAAAGAACCAAACCCACTAATTAACGACGATGAGTGGCTAGAATACTTTACGGGAATTTACACCCGCGACTGTGACCTGTCGGAAAAAGAAGAACATGAAAGCGACGGACCGTGGAGTGACTTCACAGAGGAAGAGGTCCTTCAGGGTATCATGACAAGAAAAGATGGAAAGTCTGCCGGACCTGACCAGATTGTCTACGAGCATCTTAAAGCTGCGATTTCAGTGACCGTCCCTGCCCTCACAGTTATGTACAACAGCTGTCTTAGACAAGGTGTAATTCCAAACCAGTGGAGAAAAAGTCTCCTGCAACCAATTTTCAAGGGAAAGGGAGATAATACAAAGCCAGAAAACTACCGCGGCATAGCAATAACCAGCGTAGTGTACAAGGTTCTTACATCGCTCCTTGCCAAAAAGCTCTTCTTGGCTGTTTCAAAGATTTACCGGCAGAGCAAAATGGATTTCTTCGAGGGCGTTCGGTTGAAGGACCACTTACGGATGTAATAGAACACCTAGAGACTCGAAAACAAGATGTGACTTACGCGGCTTTTGTTGATTTTAAAACAGCTTTTGATGCAGCACCGAGAGATCGGTTTTTACTCACTCTGCGTGAAGATTTTAATATTAAAGGCCGAATGTATAACCTTATCCGAGATATTTTAGCCGGCCAACATATCACGATTTTAAACGGAGCTCACGCAATTGCCAAGGAGGCAACGCAGCTGGCCTTGGAAAGTGCCTCCGAGAAGTAAAAGCTCACCACGTGTTTTATGCAGACGACTTAGTTATTATGGAAAAATCGAGACAGCACCTCCAATTTTACTTGAATGAGACTACACGATGATGTTGCGAAAATAAGCTGAACATCAACGTGTCGAAAACAAAAGTGATGCGTTTTAGCAGAGGAGGAGCATATGCTCAAGATGACTATAACATAAAGATAAGTGGGCATGCCTTAGAGTTGGTCAACAACTTCAAATATTTGGGAGTAACACTGACGCCCAAACTGTGTTTTACTAGACATATTGAAGAAATTAGAGTAAAGTCGGTGTCCTTAACCATGATGTTGAAAGATCTCCGGCAAGTTGACCTTAAGACTGTACTTACTATATTTAAGCTCAAGATCTTTTCCACAGTATCATTTTGCCTCAGACCTATATTCTCCAAGTTAACATTAGACAACCTCAAGAATATCGACAAGATTAAAACTATGTTTCTTAAAAAAGCGCTTGGTTTATCAAATACTGCCTCGTCTACGCTGGTGCTGCAAATGTGCAATGAGTCCACATTAATAGACGACCTAGAGCACCGTAATTACCAATTTAATCCCGAAACGCTCGAGGCATACAAAGAACACAGAGAACGGCAAAACTGGGACTTTGTAATCAACAATTTTACAGATGGGCCCGCTTTTCTCAGCAACAGATGCAAAAAAAGATCTGCAACAGAACAGAGCAATAATTTGCAAAATAACTTGGCACGGATACCACCAACACCTCTGCCTAAAGGGAAAATGTTTCCAAATCAACGAATGTGTTTGTAATTGTTGTGGTGAAATTGAAATCGACCGATATCTCGTTATAAAATGTATAGAACTGAACACCAGCTCATTAACAGCTGCTGTAATTGACGTACTTGAGCGGAATAGCCCGTAAATGTTGTGAGAATCTACCAATAATGGTGAATAAACAAACATCAATATATGATCACAGCAACCTCAACCACGTATTGTCAAGCTAAACCATTCTGTTCCGCCACTACCAATGATATGGTGATATGAACTAAAATACATATTAAGAGAGTGAGGTGCTATAAAATAGCAGACCATTCGGTAAGTAAAGTAACATATAGCCAGAATTAATTACAAAAAAAAAACGTTTAATTTTTATTCTTCAACGTGGTCGCCGTCAAGCCATGTAAGCCAGGTTCAGTCGTTTGTAGATGGCGCAAAGTCTCAACGAAGAATTAATCGCGCATTTTTCATCCATACTACACTTAGTCCTGCCGAGGAAGACAATTTAAATAAGATTATAGAAAGACCAAATACTGCGTTTTTACAACAGCGTCAACTGCGTTAACTTGTTTAATAAATCAAATAATAATTGTTCCTGAACACGGGCGCAAAAGGGCACAGACAGTCTTTAAAAGCAAAAGAAGTTCTACAAAGCCAAAACAATACAGGGGCATCGCCTCAAATCGTGCCGTATAAAAGATGCTTTACAAGACATTGCACGCCATGTAGGAAAGAATTTTCGTGAAAATGACACACATATATATATATATATATATATATATATATATATATATATATATATATATATATATATATATATATATATATAGATATATATTGAAACTTGGTTTGGCCGCGTAGCGTATCGGACTCGCTTGTTAACAATTATTAGAGGCGATTTTCAAGTCTAAGGTAAGAGGTTTCATTGTCGAGGCTCTTCATTAAGCAACCACATCTACTTCAAAAGCAGATAACACCTAATTTACAATGAGATTCAGCAGACGGTAGGAACACGCCGCTAGTCTGTTTCCATTCTACTATCTACAAATCAAGATAAAAATGTAAAATCAATCCGCACACCTATTTTATCAGCCGACAATCTTGCGCGACAATCGCCAACACACGGGCGCATCTAAATGTAGTTTTTTTTTACTGCGTACGGTCGCAACACCGAGATGGCTGCAAACGCCGGAGGCTGCAAGGCAACCGCAGATTCTCAAATAGGTAGGTAGAGCTAGTAAGCTCTAAATGGCATAACCATTTTTTGTACTCGCTTAGAAGAAGGCCATACCTAATGCCAATTGCAGATTACGACTGCAATTAATGTGAGCATGCAAAATAGGCCGACATCACCAAAACGGGATTGTGTTGCTCTGCGCTATCGATTGAGCATTCGCCGATTCTGACTGTGTTTTCACGTGATCTCACGCTGAGATCTCACGCCGCGTGAAGTCGTTCCATTCCGCCATTCAGTCGAGTCGTTGAAGTCGTTGGATGTTTCGGTTAGTGAGACCCTGCCGTTTGATCAGTTGAAACGTTGCAAAAACGAAACCATGGGGTCGCCGTCCGCCGCGTGTTGTAAGAGTTCGTATGGCCAAATAATGAGTTTAGATAGGGAGATGTCGGGATCGAAGCCTTTCTACCTCGACTACCGTGCCTCGCTTGGCGCGAATGCAGATGATGTTTCCGAGAACACGAGCAGTCTTTGGGCTAGATCCACAAACCTAGCGATGTGGGCCGTGGCTTTCATTCTGACCGGGATCGTTGTTGGCAACATGATATACATATCCCGCATGAGCGTGGGTAGCGACATTAGAGGTAAGGTCTCCTGTATATATATATATATATATATATATATATATAATATATTGCTCGATCTAATCCCTTCTCTTGTTATGTTATGCTACCTGAACAATACTAATAGTAATCCTATTATTATATAATTAAGTAACAATAATCGTACTATTAAAAGCAATTAAATAATACTAATCATAATTTTAAATCTAATATTAAAATCATATAGGAAATGCTTAGCGTGGGGCGTGACGGTGCCTTGAACGGCGGTCGTATCCTGCTTGCAGTACAGACGAGCCATCGAGATGATAGCGGAATGTGCGGAAACCGTAATAGGAAGTCGCTATTTTAAATTGTTTAGATGTCACATCGTCGCACCCATGGCAACAGAAACCTTGTTGAAGGTTTCTCTATTAGGTAAATAATTCAAATGCCTTTAAACGCATTAAGGAGGCATATAGTCAATCGACGCGAAGCAGATGCTGTTTTTGGCTCTGGATGCAGAAGAAACGACGTCTCTATTATGCGCGCCATGAGCCGGGCTAAGAAACTATAAAGGAACTACCCTAACCTACTCCGCGGATAAGTTACGACGTGCGCAGCCATCGATTATCTCCTTAGTGGTTTCTCTAACTATAGCCCGGTACAGCTAAGTCAGCACCACTAGCTACCTTGTAGTATAGAACGCACTTTTTCCCGCCATTATTTCGCCTTTCGTCTGCTCCGTTGTGCCACAGGGCCAGCAGATGATCAGACAAAAACTACAGTCACAAGAACTCTGCCAAGTTTCATACCAGGAAAACATTTCTAACAGGGACCCCGACGACCTGAGAAACCAGCACGGAAAATCGCAGTTAGTGCACGCATGGCAGTACGCACGCTTTAGAACGAACCTGCAAATATAAAGGATTACGTAATAGAGGAGTTGCCGCCGAGAACGCTTAAAAGCACTTACTGCAGGCAAGTTAACCGTCAGTCTCCAATCGAGGGTTAACCTATGGACGTACTCGTAATTCTTGATTTTAATTTAAAGCAGACTCTTTGCAACGCTAAAGCCGTATTAGTTACATTTTACTAACACAAAAATTTTGTCATTTCTGTGGCCAGCGGCGATTCGCTAGCGGCAAAAGTGATTTTGCCACAGAGATTGTTTTTTAGACAAGACAGCTTTTGACGCGGTTGAAACATCTGAGCTCACGAGACGTTGAACGGACGTGACGCTTCGCGTACGCCAGAGTAATCTCTGTGCAAACACCTGAGCTTCTTTTAGGTGCCCGCTTCACCTTTTAGCTTCTTAACGTGAGCTTTTGGCAAGCAAGCTTATCTCAGTTACTTCGCTGTAGGGAAACCTGGCAGTGTCCTAATGCTAAGTTAAAAAATTGCAAGGTTACCTGAATCTGGTCTGCTTTGCTGTAGACTTGAAATGCCTGGGCCAATGTGTAGATGTTTGATCGGTTACCGATTATCTCAAAGGCACGTTTTTCGGGCTCGTTTCGGGCCCTCAACTCAAGAAACTGGTAGCATGGGTGTCGACGTCCGAAGCGCGGCAGCTCAAAAGTGAAACTGCTACGAAAAAAGCTACTTTTTGAAAAGCTTAACGCATACTTGACAAAACTAGTGCAGGTGCTACATGACCTTGATTGAATTTTTGTTGCAACAAATAAGATGGTGCTGGCTTTCGCCTTACTATAGAGTTTTGTGCTTGTCACTGATACGTGTGGCGGCGTGGCCTGCCTAGGCAATGTGCAACACTTCCCTGATTTCTGGTGTGCTCGGGAATGATCCTAGGTGTGGGATCTCAGGATCTATTTCGTATGTCCCAACACAACAGGGATTGTATGTAACGCATTAAAACCATGACAAACGTTGGTAGTCCACGTGGGTTCAGTGCTTGGCCATTCCACGGAGTCACAAGAATAATTTTGTCCTTGTTAAAAGAAGTCCACTAACTTTTTCAAACAACGGCGGAAAAGTTCCACAAAATGGTCATTGCGAGATTGAGATCCATTAGTAATTGAAACAAGATTGCTTGAAAATACCTATATCGGTAACAACTGTTGAAAAATCATTACATATTCATATTTTACGATGTGGCTTTGGGATCGTTAAGTCCCCCTCAGTGACTCAAGTTGGATGTTATCGGAAGATCTTGCAAATGTTTCCCCTTAAGGGGTTAAACAAAGAAACTAAGTTTCAAAGGGGCGTGTTTCCCATCTTAAAATTCTCGTCGACCAAGGCAAGGTCAAGCGCAGCGGTAGTTAGATTTCTTCACAGAGGAATATTACAAAAGCTTGTAGAAAAAAAAATGAAATTTAAGAATGTATAATAAAGTAGTTATCGTTAGTCGGCACTGTGCTACATCTCATACAACTTTCTGATTGCTAATCGTGTTTAGTAGATGTGACAGAAGCTTAGAAAAGCTATCGTAATTATCTACGTTAAAAACAATGTAGGCTTGGATTGTGATTCTTGTCTTTAGTAGAGTCACCACTATATCTTTTACCGGTTTTACGCAAGAATCTCACGTTAGATGCCACGAAGTAAGCTCTGAATCGTTATGGGAGTAATCCCTTTACTTCCATTCGTGATGAAACGACCACACTGTCAAAACCAAAACAAGTTTCATGACCAAAATTGAAATGAAAGTGCAAAGGCAGCAATGTTGGCACATTCTCTAGGATACGTGCAGTCGTGAGGGTGGACTATCACGGTCAATTTAGCCATTGGCAGGCAAACATTGGTTGGAGGTCTCGCTTGCAACACATTTGTAAACTAAATGTGCATACTTTTTCCTGGCGGCGCATAGCCATTGAAGACTGATCCACTGAAGTGGTCTGCTCGCATATTGCTGTCTGTAGTTTAGAATGTGTGTCAACATAGCTGGTAACCTAGAGCTCGTATCCGTCCCCTTATTTGCAACAAATGCAATTTTTGTATTCATTGTGTTTTATGGCAATTGTCTGGCCAATTTGGGCGACGCCATGGATATCTCACGAGTGAGGTCGTTGTACGATGGAGCCGCACATTAAGCCGTCGATACGACCAAATAAACATGCCGCTGGAAAATACTAATACCGCACTACCGTTTGAAGGCTTTTAAATAAGATGGAAAGAAGGAAGCATTGGTGGAATAATTACATTTCGTAACATGCGTTGAGCTTAAAGGGAATGCCTGTTTATATCGCGTCGACGTTATAAATGATTTAGCGGAATTAAGTTTGATCGGGAGCTAGTTATAGGTTAGCTAAACTTATTAGATAACACAAGCAGTTCTCATAGTGAAACAATTTTATCTTGGCTAAGATCAAAGTGTAGTATTTCGAAAGGTCTGGGAAATGCATTATGCACCTGCGTCACTGACAGCTAGCAGTGACTAGTGCGGAGCTCGGCAAACTTACTAAAACCAATATCCTCCTCATCTCCTCAGGCTCGGAATTGCATGGCGGTACTTCGGCACCCGCGGGAGAGTCTCATATTTTAGCGCTCCGCGCGCTTTCCCGATGCTCTTTCGTCCTGAGGAGGGTCCAGCTGCTTTAACCCACCTTCCCTCGGCTCGTCCATCTGCGGGCGCCGCTCAAACCACCATCTTCATTCATCACAAGGTCCGTCCCCAATTCCAAAAATGCTATCCAAGTAATTGCATTTCTCCCGCCAGCCATATGAGCACTCAGGTCCATCAGAGACCCTGTTCATCCCCAGACGTCGTAGAGCGCGCCCTCTTAAGAGCCGCGCATCGATAGAACGTGTCCTCGACACCGTCGGAATCTCCGAAGTCCCATAGAACACATATGTCGACTGTTTATCCTTTTCTTGTATACCCGGAACTGTCAGTGTCCCATCAGCACATGAGTGGCGCAGTACGACAGCGCTTCATGCTGGCAGCTTTTCCAGGGCCAAAGGTCTGGTATAAGCTTTTTCGTCCACAGGGCCCGGCTGTCGGCCGTCGGGGTGCTACTCGCCCTACCAAGCATCCACGGTGACTTCTCTAGCCCTGGTTAGATCTAGAAATCGCTCGCTTCTCTCCTTCGCCAGCAGGAACCACGGCAGCAAGGACAAGTAGGGCTACCGTAGCGATCGTCCTATACGCCCTGCTCACCCGGATGACCATTGATTGCTGCGCCGAGGCAATTGATTCCGCCATTAAAGCTCGTTTGGCCTCTTCTTCCTTGGAGGCTCCCCCCGAGCTAGGCAAGATTGTGCCAGGTTCTGGACAACTCGGTTAAACTTCTGGGTAACATGACTTAGGTGGGCTGATCTTGTGAGGCCCGTGTCGTGGATTACTCCAAACACTGTTTAAAAGGAATCAGTGTCCGTTGAAGAATATATCGATACCCAGTGTCATCTTTCGCTCCGTGAGGTACACAGCCATTGCCTTCGACGAGGCCAGTCCCAGATAGTGATTTTTGTTCATGCGGATACCTTAATCAGTGCCTCTATGGCCGCCTGCTTTAGTGTTCGCTCCTTTCTCGCCGGCCGCCGATCGACTGGGGGGGGGGCTCTTCAGTCATCGTTTGGGGCGGTATTACTTTAGAAAAAAAACCACTGTTTTTTCGACGACTACGAACAGCCGAAGTGATAAATCGAAGGTCTTCGAAAACGTCCTTCCCTGGGCGCTGGGTAACTTCAGTTCGTAGGCCGCTGGATATTCCCGTACAACGGCGCGGCGGATCACGCCGCACCACATCTGTGCAGGAAGGGCTAAAAATCAGTGGTCGTCCTAATTTCATTCACAAGACTTGATATGGCCATCAAGATGATGTCTAACTTGTAACCCCACGGATGAGTCTGTATATCGGGGAATCTTTAAGTCCAAGGTTGGATGCACACAGCACCAACATCTGGACTAGCTCAAGCATGTTATTCAGGAAACATAGGACGAACCTGATGAAACCTAAATGCATTTAGAGGTGGATAGAGTGGTTAAGCGTTTGAAGAATTGAGTGCTGCCATTTTATGTAAATAAACTATGACTAAGTTATAAATTTTTTTGCATGACTTAACGGTTACTAGGACATTTGCCGCACCCTTAATATATATATATATATATATATATATATATATATATATATGTAACAAATGTTATGATGATTTATTAATAATTTACAATGCGTTTGCATACTTGGCAGTGCTCGCATATATATATATATATATATCCAAATTTTATTTAACTTGTAACGGGGTTAACAATTGTCCCCTAGCGAACGTGACGACAAACTACATCAGCCCTAGGTCCAGGCCTGGTGTAGACCACCTGGACAAGGTGCCAAGCACCGCCGTGGCGTTTCCACGTTGTATATCCAATGATAGCCTTTGCCGAAAAAAATCACCAGCGCGTGGGTCCCCCGTAGCCAATCTGAGACACTTGCATATCTTAGTAATAACTCCCTCAGTAATTTTACCTGGGCCCCCTAAGGTCTCAAAGGCAAAAGGTCGAAAGTCCATAGAGTCTCCAATATGTGCATACTTCCGGCACTTATTTTTTTCCGCATGCGAAACAGCATAACCAGCCTGGGTAGCGCCGTGACTGACCATTGAAGGTGCTAAAGAGTTAGTCACGGTAGCGTCCCAGACAAGTGTCTTCCCACCTTCAAAAGCTGTTAGGGTCATCCCATCAGGTCGACGAGAGTCGTCTGTGTAAAGCCTGCGGGTTCGAGAACACAAGGGTAGGTACATATATATATGTATATATATATATATATATATATATATATATATATATATATATATATATATATATATATATATATATATATATGTATATATATATATATATATATATGGGTGTGCTTGTGTACGTATATGTATTTAGACATATCGTCGCCTCGGGGTGAAACTCAAAGCCCTACTACACGCACGACTGGCTTACGAAATGACACGGTTCAACTAAACGAGCCAGGTAAGAGCAGTTTCTCTAATAGTAACAACTCTGGCGCGAATAATAATCTCACTATTTTACTGTAACACTTATTTAATCGTAGAGTTGTTTATTAGAATACGCGTGTAAAGTTGGCGTATTTATTATATGCTACTTACTAATAAATGTTAGCGCATGGCAGTGGTGGATCATGCTAGTTGGCGGAGGATCTTCACCTTTAATGCTGCAGTTACTTCGATTTTGGACTATAATGCCAGTGTGTTTAAGCGAGACACTTACCGCTGTCGGACGTAAATGTCACAAGAGACACCCGTTCCCTCACGCAAACAAGTTTTAATATTGTCATACTTGGTATGTATTTAATATAATAAGACGGTTTATACTGCATAACTTCTTGCATATTTACATGCGGCCAGGGAGAAAACGCAGGCCAAAGTTTACACCGTCCGAGTATGCGTCTAGACTTCGGGGTCTGGCTGCACGCTCATTCTCATCGCCATTTTCTCGACTACTATCCCAAGGGTGCCACCTCGCGAACCTCCCAAGCCAAGCGTTTTCCTTGCGGCTGTCTCAAACGTCGTTGGCGTTGAGCATATCCGTCGCATCCCTCCACGGTTTATCATGCACTAGTCACCATTTTCCTAATGAGGCGGCCACGTCTGGCTGGCCGTCGCTTGCTAGTCGCCAAAGGGACTCGCAGCGCAGAACACCATGTTCTTCACCGTTCGCCTCCCTAGAGTCGCACAGCGTACAGTTGTGGCTCGTGGCCTTCTTTATTCGAGCCATGAAGCTCCGGCACTGACCGGTTGCCAGCGTCTGGTTTGCTGACCCAAGGGGCTCCCTTTTTCTCGCCGTTGACAATGTCATGTCCGCCCGAACGGGGGAGCTGCGTTGAGAAGCGATGATTCAGAAAGCGAAAGCCAGAAGCCGGAAAGTTCCCCCAGACATTCGTCCAGTCCTTAGCAATATCCGTGTCAAAGTTAAGAATCTTTTTCGCAACATAGTTTTCATACGCCGTCCCGGTTTATACTGTATTGCGAATATTTCGGAGGTACTTGCCCTCGGTCCTAATTTTAGTCAGATAGCTTACGACCACAATGTTAACAACGCTTGCCGTATGACCTGTTAGATACAGTATCTTAATCCCAGCGGATGAAAGGCGTCAGATAATTGAGGTTCGTCCATCCAGACTTTGTCCACCCAGGTAAGATGATATTAATCGTCAGAGGTACATGGTTATCCCCTTTCGCTGCAGTGCCTCTAAGACTCTTTCAGTTCAGATACGCCGGTTCTCGTCCGATCACCGAAGCTAAGCTCCATGTGGACGCCGAGCTTAGTGCATACCCAGGAATCTATTTCGGACAGCTTTGTATTCAGCCGGTTGAAAATTGACCCCCTCCGGTTTCTTCCACCGATCCAGCTCCGCGATCTCGCGCATGTTCTTTGAAGTATAGCAGCGGGCCCCTGCACTGCTGTGAAGCCTCATCCTCTCGTATGCCGTACTGATATCTGCCTCTCAGATGTGTACTGGTTGTGTCATGCCGTGTTGGCGGCACTTACGTTCCCTGTGATAACTATTTGTTCGACCGCTGACCGAATTATATTTTCAGGTTTCTGCTGCCTTCGGCGGCTTTCCTGCGGCACATTTGCAGAGTTCGCACGGGTAGTTTAATTCACCTCTCCTCTGTGGCGAGCGCTACTAGTGGCTTCCCGTCACCTCCAAACTCGACGGCCTTCTTGATAACAGCTCCTCAGAGCACACCCAGTGTTTTAGTTCCAATGGGCTTCTTGGGGCCCACTACACTAACGCACAGGTGCTGATAAGCTGCCAGTGCCTGAGGCGCTAATAAGCTCTATGGCGTTACTATTCTTAAGCAATACGAATTTGTTGGCGTCCATCGACGCGAGCCTACTCAATAGGACTTTATCCAATGCAGGCCCATTAGTAGCTGTCATGACCCGGGCATCTCTCCTATAGATGAGGTTTATATGGATAAACTTAAGTTGTTTGATTATTTTGTCCGGCTATTCCTGTTCCGCGACCTACGCCTATCTTTCCGCAATCACCGTACCCAACCCTTTTCCGACTGTCACTGCTGAGTCGATTGACTCCTTGTAAAATGTGAAACAAAGGGCCTCACTCCTGTCCTTAAATTTCTCCCCTATTTCCCCTTCCTATTTTCGTTACTAGGTTATCTCTATTTTGTGCTTATCTACATCATCCTGCAGTTGTAACTCTTTTGTATGCAGGCGATTGGTTTCTCATTTAAATGGTCATCCTAGAGGGTGTTCTCGTCCTCTGACCTTACCTGTGGCCCTTTTGACTCCGTTATTGACGCTACTAGCTAATTAACTTGAGACGCTTTCTGGTTTTTCCTTTAAATCTCGGTCTTTGTGGAAACGTGCATCTTGCACAAATTCATTAAGCCACATGCCCGCTGTTTCCGCGCTAGAAAAGCGACTTGTTGTTGCTTTTTCATAACCTCTTTTAGGATCTTTATTCCCTTAGCTGTATTCTCTATTTCTGGGGAACTAGGGGCGGTCCTCCTCCTAGCCCCCATGGCTTGTCAGTCATTGCCCCACGGCTCATCAGATCCTAAAAAGTATTCGTCAGAAAAATCCGTATACAACGTATCGCCAAAACGATAATGAACATTGAATTTTTCTTATTGTGTGTCTTGTCAGAAGTTTTTGTAAACGATAGCTGCTCTTTTTTGATACAAAATTTGGTTCTCCAGTAAGCTTGACATCGCTTTCAAAATGACTGGATTTATATATTACAAACATGCTTAATTGATTTATTGTAGGTACTGCGCATTCGTCGTTTTTCATTAGAAAAGAAGTGCCTTATGAAGGCTTGCTGCTTGAGTCATCGCACGACTCGCAGTGACTCTTTCGTCAAGTAATGCTGTGCAATTGTTTTCTGACAGGCGTAGAATAGAATCAATAATATGCGTAATTGTGTTGGAATTATCCTCTTATTTGCGTTGCCCTTATTAAGTTAGCGTGTGTTTTGTTGTTGTTTGTGCGTTGCCTAGTTGCATACGGCCGTGGTATAGTTGTTTTCCTTGATTAACTAGGTAACTCGATAAACGACAACTTGATCAAAAACGTAATCTTACGCGAGCATGCCGATATCGAACACGTTTTGCAGGTTGTGGCGAAATTATCAATCCTCATAACATCCCTAGCGGTCGCATTGCTGATGGCACACCAGCCGCCGGCATGTTCCCATGGGTGGTCGTTATCTACGTGAATACTCACACCAACGTCGGACCCGGGGCACAGGAGCTCTGATAACCAAACTTCATGTACTTACAGCTGCTACATTGTTGTGTTGTACGTATACACAATCACTAAATATGGACACACGTAATGTATTATATATATATATATATATAAGCTCATGACTTCCATCTCCTCAGAAGAACGCGACCTTCTAGAGGGATGCATTATGAGCTTGCCTGTATATGTGCATATTATATATATCATATATATTATATATATATATATATATATGTATATAAATATATATATATATATATATATATAATATATATTGTATATAAATATATATATATGGTAATAAAAATATATGATAGGATATATTTATATATATGTGTATATAAATATATATATATATATATATATATACCTAAACAATGTTACAGTATAACGTCTGAAATCTTATCACAATTCTTTTAGGAAAATGACGTTGCTTCACGGCGCTAAATAGAAGCCGCGATTCCCAGCAACCAGCCAAACACAACGCTTGCCTAATGAATTGACTCTCTTTTCGATCGCTTGTGACTTCCTGAATTCGCTTACGTAATTATTTATGAAATACATCGGTTCCCTTGCTAATTGGTCCTAGTGGCTCCATGGCATTATATATATCTTGTTGCCACTCCAGTGTTTTTATTCAATTTATTGGCTTTCGCGGGCGTCGTTATTCATCCAGGCTTAACTGAGCTGTGCTGTAAGTAGGAAGCCGCGGTTGTGCACAAAACCGTTGCATCCCAAGCTAAAGATTTCTTATGTCACCAGAATGCAATGGGCGCCCCATCAGATCTTGTTTCGCAGGCGGACACTATACCTCTTGGCTTAAGTGTAGCATACCCGCTTTCCTAAGAGACCATAATATCACACTGTTTGGTTCAGCGTATCTGAACGACCTGTTGGCGCTCTTCGGGCGACTCAGAAAACGTAGGCCACTGGAGTCTAGCATTTCTCTACACATTTGCACACAAATTACTCGCAGACAGGGGCGCCTATTTTAAGTGCTGACATCATTTGGAAAGATTTAGGATCCATCGTGGCGTCGAGCTGAGGCGAGGGTAAGGCTTTGAGCTACCCCCCACTGAAGGTATCTTATCCCGCTAAGAATGCGGCGCGGTCTCTCCGGTAAACAAGTCCTCGTATTTAAAGCTTTTTTAATAACTCTTAATGCAGTATAAACAATTGTCCCTCAGTTAACGTGACGACAAACTACATGATAGTTTTTACCGAACCAATTTCGTAGCGGCGGTGGCTTAGGCGGCTAACGCACCGTTCGAAACGGGGCGTTGTCATGGCAACCACGGTTAGCAAAACATCGCTAGTTCGAGCCCTGGCCGTGCTGGTAGAATTTGTTGGACGTGGTTGTCATTGCCTTGCTGCTACATACCTCTGCTGGAGAAAGCCTATATAATTCCAGTACGAGAACGCGATGACGATAGATGCATTTAGACGCTATCGTGCCACAGGCAACTTAGCCCATTACGAGCGTCTAAAATGTAGTTGTCAGAGCGTTAAAAAAAAAAAAAAAATTACCAGTCGTGGTTTCCACACGGCTAGTATAATACCCTTGCATACCTCAGCGATAGCTCCGTTAGAAAGCAAAGTATCTGGCCCCCAAGAGTCTCGAAGGCCAAAGGTTAAATCGAGTCTCTGAGAAATGCATACTTCCGACGCTTGTTTCTCTCCACTTGCGAGTCAGCATAACCAGCCTGGGCAGCGCCGTGACTGACTATGAAAGGTGCTAAAGGGTCAGTCACGGTAGCGTCCCAGACAAATGTTTACCCACACTCAAAGGCTGTTAGGGTTATTCCGTCAGGTCGACGGAAGTCGTCTGTATACAGACCTGCAGGTTCGGGAACACAAAGGAAACCAGAAGACCTTAGAGCATGGGCCAGGGTATCATTCAACGCAGCGTCTCCCATCCTACGGTCTAAGCTGTGGATGCAGGATAAGCCATGGCAACCCAGTGGAGAGACTTTCTCACCGAAGCTGCGCTCATGTTCGTTGACTAGTGGGATCTCTAAGCAAAGACCAATACAGATACTGACGACAAATTTCTCGTAAAAGGCACTTGCTAGAGCATTGAACTAGGCAACAGCATCCCCTTATCCAACTGCAGGTAGACATGCGAGAGGAAAGTCAGGGATAGAGCAGATTGAAGGAGAACGGCAGAGACGCCTCTCCCATGGCTTCAAAGTAATGCCAAAGTAATACCGAGCCTGGGGGGGGGGCGTGGTGAGAGGAATCCGGGTTTAGTGGGTTTGCGAGTCTCACACTAGTCACGCAGGCTGCTAGTGGCGCATGCGCATCATGCATTCCCAAAACCTCTCAAAACAAAAACAAAAAGCCAACAGCACCACAATAGCGTGCCACGTCGTTTTGAATCAAGATGATTGGCTTGTATTCTTGGTTAAACAACGGCGCGGTCCAGTTTGGCTGTTTCATTGGGTGGAGGAACTCCAGTGCGTGCCAAGAGAAATCCTCTAGTACAGTACGTAACCTACCTCATAATCTAATATTCTTAACGATTGTTGCCAAGAACTAAACATTGATGCAGCCACCGCAGAACCTGCGCCCGAGACAGCATCTGGAATGTTTATATATATATATATATATATATATATATAAGGTGTCCGGATAATCACGTCAAAAACTCTGGGGCGTTGTCAAGTTCGGTGGGAACATCATTTTTACCAATGGAAAAAGAGCAGAAGTGTTTTGTACAGGAAAGAGATTTTTAATGCATGATCTGAATTGAGATTTAAGCGGTGGCCGACATGAGTTTACAAAATGCACGATTGTGAGGGAACGCATTACTCAATTAAAAACGAGCTTATTCGCGCATTCAAAGTAAAATTCTACATTATCTGAATGATACCTGGCATTAGCTAGAGCAGTAATTCTTGTTATATTAAGAAGAGTTTTCAAAATGATAATATTATATATAGAATTTGTGCTCCAGCTAAGACTACATTTTAAACGATTTATTTTTTTCCTGAATGTGCTAGTATGCGCGGTTTTTAAATCGAGTAATGCGTTCTCTCGCAATTGTGCATTTTATAAATCTATGTCGGATAGCCTACCTAAATTCACAGTTTAGAAAAAACTTCATCTCACTCTTATACAACACATTCCATCCACCACCCTTTCCACTGGCAAAAATTATCTTCTCACCGAGCTTGATTACACCTCAGAGTTTTAGACGAGATTATCCGGACACCCTATATATATATATATATATATATATATATATATCGTAACCGTGTTTCTTCTTAAGCATAACTCCTTTAAATCTTATACGATTTAGTAATTCTCATGTATGCGGTTCTTGTAATGTCACATTTTCTGCAAACAGGACATACTGATTCTTAAACGATCAAATAGTTGATCAACATGTATACTGGGTAGTGGCATGCATGTCGGATTGTTCGGGAGATAGTTGTTGCTCAGTTTATTTGTAGGGCCAACTGCCATCTCTGTAGACAAAAGACCACCAATGTAGGCATTTCAGTTTGTGGCCTCTCTAAATGAGCAAGTTTTACGCTTGTGACGCTTGCCTAAGTTAAAAAAATGGTGCCTTGTATTGACCGATATCTTGTGTGCTGCTGTTTTTCTAATTGACATAACGTTGTATACGATTATTTCGTGAATGAGGTTAAAACAGTTCCGGGTATACCAAAGTGTGCATTGTAGTGCACTCAGTAAATGATCCATTGGAAGGCAAGAAAATAAACGGCGATCCCAAAATGGTATAAAAGAAACGTATTACTTTGCTGCTAATAGCTCGGCGGTTGGAGACTTGGTTCAAAGCCCAAACGTCATTGCGTCGGACGTAGACCGTCGTGCCAAGGAGCCATTTTGTTCAGTTGAAAGGTTATCGTTTGAGTAGCGATGGCTTTTGTACTCGTGCGTGATGTGATAAGCCCCATATCCCAGCACATTTTAATTACAGTCTGTTCCTTTGCTTTATAAATTACTTCTGTATTCTGGATGAATTGTTGCGGCAGAGGTTCTTGGACACAAACTATTCCGGCCTTCAATTTTTGAACAAACGTAGGTGGGAACGTGGATTGCGAGTGTGCTGTCTACCTCTAGCTCTAGGTGTGTTGTGGCGTATCACGAGCTCAATTTCTCTGTATTTATTTGACAATGGCGGACAGTCTAATAGTAACTTAGACAACATCTTCCGTCGTCTCTGAAATTAACTACAAAGGTACCTGAGGTATATATATATAATAAATTGATGTTGCACCAACATTTTTAAAATGTAATGTTTAGTCTTATGTTGGACCTGTTTTTTCAACCAAATCCTAGGAGGTAGAGCGTATCCTAGACTAGACTCTACTGTAGGCTCACATTTTATATCAATCTGAGCAATTGCTACATTTTAATATTTAAATAATCGCTGATCGCTTTTGCATGGTCAACGGTGCACCACCTACAGCGTGAATGAAATCAAAGAGGTGCTCATTGGATACGGAGCAAGTGTTCGGAGAGACATGATACACATCCACGCCGCCGCAGTAAGGTACATATATTTGGTTTGTCTGTTTATTACAGGGCTGTTCGACTGTGTCAAATAGGGTACCTATTATCTAAACACGACGTTCGCTAGGCGGGTGAGTCCCTGGCCTTTACGTGATACATACACATAAGCCTATTTCATACCTCTAATAACAGCCGCAGTGTCTCTGAGCGTCAAATAAAAGACGCACGTTCGTCTGATTAGCAGGTTCGGAAGGTTCTGCTAACGTTTTGCCTTTATGCAACGTCTAAATAAATCAAATGATCAGATCATGTAAGTAAATCAGATTATGCTACAAATAAAGCGCGTAATAGAAAAAGCGCGTATGGTATGGTTATTGGCAAACGCGTTCTCTTAGTATATGTACCGGTATATGGCAAGCGTGTGTAGCGAATCTATATTTCTGACTCCGCGCACTGCCTTTATGTACATTTGCATGTATTAATAATGCATCTTAAGAAACATTGTGAGGTACAACATTATATTTTGGGTAGGGTTGCTTAGGGCTCTAAGTTTAGATTTGGTCAAAAAGGAAGTGTTCGCATTGCCTGAGGTGCCTGCGGCATCCCGAGTATGGCTTTATGCCGATCAGTTTTGAATTTTTTCACAAAGTGCATACTAAACGTCCCCGCTGGCTGTCATGCCCCTGCTTTGAGGCTGCTGTTGAGGCTAGCTGACAAATCACAAATATCGTAATTCAGCAAAGCCATGAACTTTTCTCGTTAAAATCGGAACTTGCTGAACGCATTTTGATCACCAAAAAAGAGTTGGTGAATCTTTAAACATCTTAGGAGTTCAGCGTTGTTTTACATCTTTAAAGGTTTTACATAGTGAAATGACTAGCTCATCCAGTCGATCCTCGTTCGCATCTAATTCATCGTCGTCATCATCAACAACAACAACAACAACTGTGAGCATTTCTGTCAACAACAAAAACAATAACATAGGAATTGACCGCTCTCGTTCGATTAAGCGGAAGAGAGTTCTAATCGCCCATCCTTATCGAATCAGCTGCGTCGAAAGTCGGCTTTGTTGTTCCCTCTGTTGTAAAAGTAATCAAGAAGCGCCTTCTCATCTCTCGTACAGCACACGAGTGCGATGCATCAGACCTGTGTACAATGCAGTCAAGTCAACGTTATGTCGTTCATTGTCTGCGTTCAGGCATCTGGCGCGATTCATATTCACCGTTTTGTGTGTTTGTGAACAGAGAAGATGGCAATGACCTAGTAGACCCTAGTTTCTGGTCGGCTGGCACGATCATTAGAATCTTTCTCGGTCGCCTATCGCCCAAATACCAAAGGTTTGATGGTCTGCCAGTGGTTGACTCGCCTATCATGCCGTCTTCACCGGCTTCGACTCCGACTGCTCCAAATTTTGGGCGCTCTGCGGAAGAAAACACATTGGAAATTTAAACTGCCTTCATCTAAACACACGCTCTGCAGCAAAACCTACTGGTACCTGGGACATACAGACGTACGGACTCAATTACTTGTTAAATAACGTTGATCTTACTTTCGTATGTGAAACCCGGGTCCGATAAATCGAGTTTCGATATAGAATGAACACTGTAAAACGACTTTAATGCGTTTAGAGCAGATAGACCCGCGAGAGATGCCGGCATCTAATTTCTAGTCAGAAAAGTTTTTTTAGAACGTCAGAGAGGTTTGTGCGATTGACGTGTGTCATTAAATGTGACGTCCCTCCGTGAAAACACATTGCAGTGGGTGTCCTGACAACACAAATCAAACTTCGCTTTGGAAGTTCTGCTACTCATACTGACCGTGTACGCGATGTGTGTAATGCAATTAACTATTGCTGCACTACTGACTCCACGGGGATAATTGTCGATGAATAAAGAGTGCCCAACGTTAACTGGTTAATTGTCGGTCCGTCGGACTTTGACACCAAATCATTCCTCTTTATAAATTGTTGTTTATATAGAAATATTGTTTAACTTATTACGATACCGACGCATAAAGCTGGATCAATCCTTGGCCTTGTACTTACTATTGATCCTGGCACAATTTAGAACCTTTCCGTTGTACCTTGTCCTGTTGCATCGGATTACAAAGCTGTTAGCTTCTCGGTTGTAGCTGATTCCTGTAAAAGATCAATTTATTCAGAGATGCTTGATTAGAAACATAAAAACATGGAGCAAATTGGTGACATAATTGATTGGCCTACTTTCATCCTTGTGAGCTTGTAAATGTGACATGTTATCAAAGTTAGTCAATTGCTGCCGTAACCTAATAACCATGTTTTTAAATAACGATATTTTTATAAGCTCCACGATTATAATCTCCATCCTTTGACGAGTCTCGACCCAGACAAAAGATTCTGGAACGCATCGCAAGCTCAGAAATTCGTATCACCGCTCGTATTCCCCGAAGACCCTCACGTCTGATCACTGTATCAACAAAAAAAAACATATGGAACGGCATAGAGTGCTCACTGAGCATATTATTGATCGTGAGGATATTCGTGCTTTCTTTTGCTATGTCAACTCTCGAGTAAGAGACACAAAGTTGCTTACTGTGATTAGATCTGGCTCTACATGTGCCGTAAATGCCTTAAAGGAAACAAGCCTTTCGGAAGGCTAGTTCGCATCTCTCTATCGTGATTTGACTCGCGATAAAACCGTCATAGCAGCATATTGCCTACATGTAGCAGGTGTCCGTTTCAACTCTTCAACACGGCCGACCAGTTAGACCCGCCAATAGTGTTTTGTAAGGCAGAGATTTACAATCTACTCACAAAGCTGAAGCCGAACTTGAGGGTTACCCCCTGACAAAGGGTGCCGCCTGTTCTCTAGAAAAACATTGCTTTGTTCCTTTCTGAGCCATTTAGGCACTGACTCTAGAGAGAGCCTATAATGATGGTATCGTTCCTGATATGTTAGCAAGCAACAAGTATTGTAAACCCGCTGCACAAGAAGGAGCAAACAAGAGATGTGAAAAATACAGATCTGTCTCATAGTGCTTATTGCTCATGGAGCACATGCGAAGTTTCCAGCCTGGCAAATGTAGAGGGGGTGATTTATTTTCTCAATTTTCTTTTTTACTGCGTTTTCCCTTAAGCGGCGTCGCTTAATGTATTTTGAGTCAAATATGAATGTACTAGCCAAAAAGAAACCGTCAAGAAGAAACCTGGCTGCAAACAGTGCAGTTGGCGGCCACACTATGTCTACGATTAAAACTATGGACTCGGCCACCGACCAAATAAAGCGCCGTCGTGATTCTCGTGGGCCGTAGTTGTTTAACATTATAAAGGGCTAGCTTGTCTTTTCTGCTGCCAGACGCATATGAGGTGTGCCTTGAAATCCCCAGTCCCCGGGGGGCAGCCGCAGTCCATCATGTACTGGCCATCTAGAGTTCGTTTAAGGAGAAAGCAATCCCTTGGCCAGATTAGAACGACGCCCTCCGACATTCCTATTCGGTGCCAGTTGTATACTAGCCCCCTCATCGAGTCAGCAATATCTACCAGGACGTCATTGGTTTTCAGTTCCAGTTACTGGGGTGAGCAAGCCTGAACGGTTACTGCGAGGTCATCTGGGTACCCCAGCAACTCAGTACCCTTTTAGCGTCCGGGAGTACAGCCAGTGGCAAGACCCTTGCTTTTGCCGGGGACTGGTGCAGGACCTCCGCCTTTATCGAGGAAACTGATGAATCCTTTTACAGCTCGTGTTGTGTCGGCGAGACGAGGCCGTGTCTCCCTGCAAGGCATCCCAAACAGGATTCTATTACTAACCTTCTCCTGCGTGCTAACTAGGCAAATTTACCTATAGGCTTTCTTCTACGCCAGGGAAACGCAGCCGTCGCTGAGTATTTGTATGGCTACGTTAGACACCATATCCGGGAGCTCCTTAAAGAGTACTTTCGACCATCAGAGTCTAGTTCCCTACTAATAATTTTCCCCTAGCGTGTACCTCCACCAAGGTCGTCTCTCGGTAATAGTCTACGGCCACTCGCATTCCCCACAGTGTCCTGCCAAAGGGACGACGCTGGGGGCAAAGCATGGTAATTACTTAGTAGCGTTCATCGGAAAGAAGGTTTGCCTTGCTTTCGATTTTCGGCACGTCGTGTATTAGCTTGACCTCCTAGGTCCTCCCCAAGCTCTGATGAGAACTTCCTCCAGCAGCGTTCTTTGCTCTCTGAGTAATAGCTCTGTGCAAAAATGTCCTTGCAAAGGACCTTTCGGGCTGATTCTTAGTCAAGATTTAGCGTCCACGAGACTGCTTTGGACATTGCTTCATAGGCGGACCCCCATAAACACAAATGTGCAACGGTGGGGCTCGAATTCGCGCACCTATATGTCTACTGCGGTCGCGAGGCGCAAGCGAATGCACCACGCCACTGGGCTCGACGCGCAAGGATATCCTGAGGTACATGTGTGATACTTGTTGACTATATATATTGTTGTATATTTAAGATCCCTATAGATTTAGTTGACAGCGGGACGACGTGGTGGCACGGGGAATCGAGTTCACTTACGAGCCTGATTTCGAGTCGGTTGCACATTTTCATTTGGACGGTTTCACCGCGTCATAATTAGCATACTGACTTATTTCGTAATTTATTTGCAGCACTACCTCTGTGCATTGTAAACATGCAAATAGATACGATTTATGTGTATTTACATACGTCGTATGTATTGCAAAGTCGTATGCGTCGCCGTGGTTCATTGACATCATGGGTATGTAGATTGTCTACTCCTAACTTTGATCCTAATGATGATTTGTGCTCATTAGAGATGCTGGAAGCACAGAAGGAGGCGAAAACAACATTGCGCTGCTTCTTCTTTCTGAACCGGTCGAGGGCTTGCCCAGCGTGTGCGTTCCACCACTGGGGGAGTTCACTGCAGAAATACACAAACTTACAGGAGAATCCACAACTACAACGGAGGAGCCCAAAAGGAAATTACCAGAACGTAAGTAGTAGCGTTTAGTAAAACTATGTTGTACACAGCGTAGTTTATATTTTAATAACTTGAGTCGCAGTTCGAATATTTTCGTAATAAAAATGTATAAGTAGGTTATGCGTCGCAAGCTAAACGCGAGTTAATTACTTGTGTAACACAAACATCTTTTTTTAGCTGGCGATGAGTACGTTGTTGCGGGCTTCGGCTTACGTGAAAAGTATGACCCAGATAAGGGAATCAGAGATTCAACAGAACTTTTGTATATGAGCGGGGTCGTTCAGTCGACTTGTCCGCAAGAGATGGACAGAATGACGCAGTTCTGTGGATACAGGCAGGACGCAGGAGTCTGCTGGGTGCGTGTACACTTGACTAATTAGAAGCATGCTTCGTTGGCCCATTTTTACACTTATCTAGAAGTCTTACTCAATACACTTATAGTATAGGTGTATTTTAATTTCAATTGTATAAATCCATGAATCGACTAAATAAGCTTGCATGCGCTGCTGCTCGACTTCTAAATGTCGTTGTTATTTCTCTCTCTTGCATTAAATTATTAACCAACATAGCACTTTATTAATTACATACTAGGTGAATGCTAATGGTTAATTAGGTTGATGAGCCACATTCGAAGGACACAGATGGCATCGCCGATCTGTGTCCTTCGAATTCCGAGGTTCCGACCACATAATAATAATAATAATAATAATAATAATACAAGCGAACAAGGCAGAGTCAACCTGGCTTAAACGTTCCGACCTCACAATAATAATAATAATAATCATCATCATCATCATCATTTCTATATGCATTATGCCCGCTTTGGATGCAGTATTGCGTTACTGCCATTTTTTTCCTGTAAGCAGCAATGCTTAGTTCTAGCAGTTGCGACCACAATCGATGCTAATCAGAAGACGGAAGGCGTGGCAAAGAATGGACATCCCTGTTCTGATTTGTAAGGTCAGATACTTGGTCTAATCTCATTACCCGGTTTGCTGACCCTGTTCCCGGTTTGCTACGTTTTGCAGGGCGATGAGGGAGCTTCAGCTATGATGAATATTAGCGATCGTCTAATATCTGTGGGCATTGCCGCAGGCCAGGGAAAATGTGGAAAAGGAGTTGATGTCTTTATGAAGGTTACTGCCTATATCGACTGGCTATTCGACTCGGTCCACAATTCCCCAAAGGGCTTCAGGCCACTGTATCAATAGCTGGTGCACGCCGTCTTCTACACGCCTTTAAACATGATTCTAGTACGTTTTTTTAAACAAAAGCGTTGCGCTTTTTTCACTTACATTTTTGCGACAGTGAGCTAACACATGTAGTATATATATATATATATATATATATAAGCAAGAGATAGCTGGAAATGTTGAGGTAATTGCAAAGATACTTGAGTAACTGTATATATATATATATATATATATATATATATATATATACTGTGCTAAATATATATATATATATATATATATATATATACGTGTACGCTATAGTTGTATGAACAGGCTACTCTAGAGCAGCCTGGCATTGTTTTAAGAGCAACCAGCAGTAGGGCACGTAAAAAGGAGATTCCGTCAATCCAACGCACGCACGCATGCCTACGTGCAAAAGCTCCCGTTGTATTAAATGAATCAAAATATATGTGAAACACCGCTCCCGTTCACCAACGGACAAATAATTCCAGACGTCATCTGTTTGCTGAACTAAATAAAAAAAATTGAGCGGCTAGCATCCTCTTTTCTCCCTCTCTCTCGCTCTCCCTCAAGCTCGAGCGGGTTTTAATTTGTGTTCGTGAGTTCATCACATTTTGTGAAGAATTTTCGGTTTTGTCTTTGCGCTGTGTGCCCCATAGGTGGATGCGTATAATGATCTAGTAATGCTGCGAATCTGCCCGATCAATAAACCTGCTGCTACTTTAAAAAGCCCCCAATACAACCCTGTCCCCTCATCCTAGATATTTCAATTTGAGTCAATGAAACATATGGTCGTATAACCTATATCCATTCCTAAACCCAAATTGCCATTCCACAGTTCTACTATTCGCTTCTAACCTATTTTGTACCCGGCACTTAAAAATTGCATGAAAATACGGCACGTCGTTGTTGTATTAGTTGTTGGCCGTCTATTTCTCAATTCATCGCTATCAACGCCATTCTTTGGCAGCAAAGATACCTTTCCCGTATCTTTGCTGGAAGCAGCATACCGAAAAGCGCCACCTTTTCGGTATGCTGCTTCCGGAAAAGATGTTATTATAACCTTTAGATAAATAACGCATGTAATCCTCTCCCAACGTCTTTAGTATCTTTATTGTAATTTCGTCTAACCCGCACGCCGTCTTCCTTTTCATTCTTCTCGTAACTTGTTTTATTTCTTCTACCCCTATGATTATGCATGCATTTATTCTCGGCCTCCCTTCACTAACTCCATTGCAAGTAAAAAATAGTGCTTCTACTACATTATTCTTTTTTTTTGTGTACACTTTTTCGTGTTCAAGACAAGTCGTGCTTTTTCCCTCATTGTCTACAGATGTCCAGAATCGCTTTACCCGTTGCCGCCTTGGAACCCCCAATATAGGATAAAAGTCCTGTTCGTCCTGCCGTTTTATCTCTTTTTGTAAAAAACGCCGAAATGTTGCCTGCATATTTTTCCCAGCCCTACTTACTATCATCCTGTGTTCCTTACTTAATTTTTTCTTTCCAATATTGCTTCCTTATCTCCTCATTTCACCACCCCCTCTTTTCCCCTCTTGCGCATTTAACTACCTTATAACATTTCTCATATTTATCTCGTATTACTGCATGCATTTCATCTAGATCCATCTCGATGGTGTCCCCTAACAGCTGTTTATATTCATCTACTTTATGTGCCCATTGCTGACTATCTATTACCTTTTAGTCTACTTTCAACTTACTTGTAGCTATTCCCCGCCCGTAGCTTCCACCCAATTATGGTCACTGCCAATATTTCATTCCTTTCTCTCATTTATAATCATCTCTCCCACCCAAGGAAAATCACGGGGGTATTTTTCCTTTGACCATAATTTATTTTACACATGACTTCCTATTTTCCTGGCTATACGTTTATTTTTTAACGAATACTTTATCTAAATTGTGGTATATTTAGCCCTGCCGTTGATACCTATTGTAATAGCATTTCCTTCCATGTTCTCTCTCCCGCCTACCTAATGGATGTGGGCGTGGATATCTTGAAGGCCTATAGTTTCCTCACTATTTGCGACCGCCTCTGTTAAATTCACTGTACAATGTTCTTCCCTTCTCTAATGTATTACTCGGCAGCCTGTATACCCTATAAAATGTATTACCCCGCTAAGCCCTTTAATGTCAACCAAGTTATTCACTTTCAATTTAATATTTTTCCTATGCATTATGCTTTCTTTCTATTTGTTTGTATACATAGAACCCCGGTGAAACTTCACGTAGACGTCTCTGTTAATACAATTATATTTACTTCTCTCTTTTCTATCAGTCTGTATAGTTCCTTCAACTTACCCCGTCTCCTACCAGCTCTAATATTTAGCAATGCTACCCATCGGAAAGATGCTTCCATTTTTCGATCTCGCTTCTGGTGTCTGCTTAGGATCTTTCGAGATTTGCAGGGTTGCTTATGCCAACCTCTGGATCACGTCCAACACTGTCTCGTTTCCATTTTTCTGTTGCTGGGCTCTCCGTTTAAATATCTGTTGTCTCTTTGTTTCCTGTATCCATCCCCCCCCCCAGTTGTCTCCCTGATTCATGTTAAACGCGGTGCTTGTGTTTCCCCATCCAATCATTGGTTGTGTTTTTTCTTCGTAATATCCCTCTGTGTTTATATATCCGTTTCCGACCCCTGAGCTAGCCTCGTTACACGTCTATACGGCACTTGTCCCTGATCTACAAATCGCGATGGATATTTTTCTTGCCTTTCTGGTACATTTGTGGCTCTTCTCCCTCTTTTCCGAGTTGTCGTTTTATTCCAAGCCATTTGCAGCGCTGAGCGCCAATTGGTCGTGCCGCCATTCCACCTCACCGTAGTGAACACCAGCCGGGGCCATGTTTATGTTAACAGCCTTGCAAGCCCCCTATAGTCTCGCCCTGCCTTTCGGTCAACTGTTTCACGCAATGAGGGCAACAATCAACTTTACTCAACGCTTAGTGCAAAACCTATGAATTTTCCTACTTACTCACTGACCTCCCTAACCGCTTCTATCTCACTTTGCCTGCATTACATCTATTAACCCTCTATGAAACACCAATCTCTGTTCTACATTATCAATCATATCCATATCTTCTTCAGTTTATTTTACAATAGCCCTGGATGTGCCTCATCTTTTTCCAATAATCGTTAGTCTTGCTGTACTCCTCTGAATAATCTTCCCCAGCTGTTCGTCTACTCTGATTATGTTTGAATCCCCAGTAATTACTACTACCCTTTGGCAAACTGGTGGTAACTTTCGCTATTGCTCCCCGGGTCTCCAGCTGTTTCTGCTGCTGTTTACCTGGTTGGTGCGTTGTCTCCTCCAGCGCAGCAGCAACAACAACAACATCATCGCCTCTTCTTTGTTGTAGTATCATTCGCCGGTCGTCGTCTCCGCCTGCATTTTCGTCTTCGCCCTTGTTGTCATCATCAATATCGTCAGTGTTACAAACTAATTTGCGGAGCGAGAACTAATGTATATAGAGAATAACACAGCACTCCGGCTTCGTCTTTATTCTTATTATTATTATTCTTAATAATATTGTAACGAAGTTACTGTGTACGCATCATAGCGCAATTCAAATAAGTTCTAACCGACCACGTCCAACGGCTACAGCGCCCGCGCCAGAATCTCAACGTACACAACGTTTACCGAATGATACATGTCTCAACCGAACAAGACATGTCTCAACCAGCCGGCCGAGAACAGCCACAGCCTTTCGCGCCGAAACTCCAACGTCCTCCGCCGTCCAAACGATCATCGGCCGACATCGGGAGAGGGTCGATCTATGATCGGCAGTCCAAGTCAAACAGTCACTTAACCTGTATTCCTATACGAAACAAACACAAACTGCTGTACATTTCGACCGATTTGAGAGCGGGTTCTGACACCCTTTGGGGTGTCAGCACGCCGCGGTGCCTCGTGAACCAATAAATAGACCGAGCAGCATGGCTTGATAACCATCCGTTGCTCGGCCGTGCTTTGCATTAGACCGTATGCTGCGTGTCGTCATTCATCGTTCCTGAGTCCCTCGGGCTGCAGTACCCGTCCGGATGAGTCTACATTCCCAAGCTGACTTAGCGTAACACAACAACGTTACAATATCACACATCTAACGCAGCACAGCGCGGTGCCCGGCTCTAACTCACCCCTTGGTGGCGGCTCTGATGCGTAGCGTGGTGCCTACCCTTGGACGCCGCCGGTGGCGGTGGATCGACTCATGCGTGCAGTGCACCGCAGAGAAAAGGGGGTGCCAAGATGACCGCAGCCGTTTATATACCGTAGTCGATCGACCCGCGCCTGGCGGCAGTCCACGCTACTACAATGTCGTCAGCTACAATGCGCCCCCTATATCTTCAGTACCCATTGTTGTCGGATCTACCTGCGTGGCGCTCTCCAACTGTCTGTTGTATGCTTTGGTTGTGTGGCGCTCGGTCTGTCTTTGTGCGACAGTCAGCCTTCTTGTTCTCACCGTCATTACGATTCAGCTTAAGATCTGCCACCTCCTCGTATGCCGGTCTCGCCTTCTCTCTCGCCTCTCTATTCCGGATCCATGTTTTGACTTGGTCCACGCCGGCCGTTACGTCCAGCATCCTCCAGCAACTCTTGTCTCTTATGTCTCCTTCCTCTCGACTTCAATATCGATCTTTCCATCAGCAGCAGCAATTGTTGTAGGCTCTCTCTCCGCTGGCATTCCTTCGTTCGATCAGCTCCTACTTGACCGTAACGATCTCCTCCTCCCTCTGCTCCAAAGCGGTTTCCCTCTTTTTAATCCCTTTAAGCTTTTGTTTTGTTGCACATCGATCATGCATGTCTCCCACTTGGGTTGTATTGCGTTGGTGATACCGCACCTTTGTCTGCCTCTCTGCCTTTACTTTCGCCACCTCTGCATTAATTTGCCGATCCCCTTACACCTATCCCGTGCAACCAGCAAATGGCGGATCACGCTCTGCAGTTCTTTTCCTGCCCATCATATTTCCACACGTACACCCAGATATTCTACTTAGCGGCACGTATGTTGTCGACGCACCACCATTCCGTGTGTTTACGGCTCCAGATTTAATCATGGAGTTATCACCACCGTCAGATGACATCTCGCCGTTATTTCCAAAGGTGGTGCACGCACAGACAGCCTATTAATTAATTACTAATTATTCTAATAATTATTATGAGATGAGGAGAGGATCCTGCTAAAATATTCGACTATCACAAATGTGTAAGTTTTGAATGCTGGTGGATGGTGCTAAAAATCTAGATTGATAAATAAGAATATAAGGTTTTAAGTCAGCTTTTTAAGTCGATCGATCATTGATTCAACTATTGATTGGTTGGTTGGTTACTTTTATAGGTAACATCACGGTATTTTGCATAGCGGCGGAGGATTCGAGCATCGTTGGAGGCGGCACAGGACTGGGCATGAAGTACACTGACACGCGTGAAACTTCTGACGCATTCCAGGTGTTCGACTTCATTGCCTGTGTTTCGTAAGGGAGCACATCTACCTCAGCCAGTTTTTTTATCCTGGCTGGAAAGAAATGCGTTAATCGTCTCTGCTCTGCGTTCGGAAGATTTTGGCTTACCTTAAAGGTCTTCTCTTCTTCTTCTTCTCTTGAAGTGGGGGTCGACAGTAGTAAATATACATGTCGACTACGGCCAGTACAGAATAACACTAATACTTTACTATACTGTAATTAATAGTTTATCGACCTGTTCCATTCCCGTATTATTTTTTGAGCACTTCACTCAGTGGTGGAATGTGCAAAGTTTCACGAGCACTTGGTTGCACAGCAGCGTAAATGCTTGGGCAGCACAAGGGACACACTGTACAAACGAATTTCTGCACTTTACCGCAAAGGACGAATGACATGATACCTCTACGGTTACGAACTACAATTGTCTGAGCGCCCAGACTAGTTGTGAAAATACATATCTATATCATGCAGTGTTCCTTAAAATTATGACGACGTGTGTTACAATAGTACAATTGCAGTTCACTCGTGTGTACTCGCCAATACTCTCATGAAGACGAATTTTAATTATATGTATAAATATATAAAACAGCAGATCTTTAGCAAGGCTGATTGCTATGCCTGTCGCTCCAACGTAAGTACCGCACGGCATAAGTAGAGATGTCAGATATCATCCATTCGATCCGCAGTTTGCAAGTACAGGGTACGCTACTTACAGTCATGTCTGTAACCCTCGCCTCGCATAGCAACTAAAGAACGTTTTGCATTTTTAGAGATTACGTGGCAGTCGTCGGTTTTGAAAACAATAATTTCTGTTACGACAATTAGTCAATAAGGCCATTGCTGCAAATTAGTTGCTGGTTTTTATTGTCTGTATATATCCCTACCTTTTTGCCTCTAGTTAGTTATAAAGGTAGTTATTCAATTGAAATGTTGACACAACCGTTTTCGAATAAATGAGATCGGGACGAGCAACATAAGTGGGAGTATTTGGACATAACCGTGTGCTATTTCTACATTTCTCAACTTAAAAACAGTTTTATCGCATTCTACTTTGTGAGCCTACAAAACAGTCACTCTTGAGGAACTCGCACGAGTCATTTTTTAATCATCATTTAGCCATTTTTGCCATGTCTACGCTTTTTTTGTTATATTTATGAGGCTAGCCGACCATTGCATTTTTCGGTCTATGGAAAAGTGTATTGTTTTGGTAAGCTGGAATATAAATGAAGGTTACTATCTTGGTTTGCTTCATATACATTCGATCTAATGCTTCGATAGGAACATCAAAGAGCTCGGGTGTGGCGCTACCTGGATAAATAGAAAGAGTAAATCGACGTAGATATCACGGCGAGTCGGTGGCTGCCCTACAAGCCATGCATATGATGTTTTCAATACACAAACACGAATTTCGTTTCATTCATCACTTTGACACATTCAAACAGGTGATGCAGGTCAATATCGCCTTGCCACAATACCTACAGATACAATTGCTAGGTTTATAACGATTGCTCTTAAAACGCATCTCTAAAGTTAATAGACGAAAAAAACAAAAAAAAAAAAAATATATATATATATATATATATATATCAAATATAAGGATACATGTGCACATGTATTGTAAGTGCGCTAGAATTCCTTTGTAACAGCCTGTGTTCAAGAATGAAATAAAATTTAGGGCTGAACGAGCTTACTTTAGAATACATTTGATTGTTGGGATGCTGAACGATTCGATATCAAAAAGCATATCAGCTCGCCTCGCCGAAGGTTATGTAAAGTAGTCGAGGCATATTACCATAGCACAAAGTAGGTGCCTAGGTCCCGGAAAGACATCTTAGTAAAGTGCTAAAGTGCTAAAGCTGGCTATTATCAAGGATGGTACAGCTGAGCAGCCAAACATAACGGATACCCGGCTTTCTGCATACTACGACAATTTGTGTCCGTTTTTGTGCTTCTTGCCTGCTAAATATCTGCCGAGCCGCATGCAGAATCGCCACCCTTCCTTGCAGATCATCGTGCATAAGGACGACCTAACATGCAATATCTTCAATAGGCGCTAGCTAGGTTTTTCGCACACGTGGACGAAATTTGCTTTAGCAGGAACACGCAGAGGCGAAAACAGAGGCAACCACACTAAGGGAAAAAACATACGGACGAACAATAGATACAAATCTTTAGCACGTTTGTTAGCCTGGGTATCACTTGGGTGGCTTCTTTAGACAAAACTTTCGTCGCTCGCATCGACGAGTCAGCACGAATAGCCAGAACTTGCAAAGAAGTTTACTAAAAGCGAAGATAGCATTACTTAATATAAAAGTAGCCCCTCACTTGTATATCAAGTAATGCTATATTGACATAAAAGTATACTTGATATAAAAGTACCCCCCCCCCCCCGCCTATACCGCCATGTGGTAACCCACTAGTATATTGAAACCCGCATATTGAAAACACGCGTTTCTGGCCCACAACCATCGACAAAGAACCGTCTCGTTTACTTATGCGTGCGTACCTTGACACAGTATTCAGAGACCAAATAAACAGGCATTTTATCGCAATGTGCTAGAAAACAGAGAATAATCTCGATTCCGGAAATTTCTCGACAACGGCAATTATATGCACACTTAAGTGAAAGAAAAATATCACGCTAATGAACATGCTACAACAACAAATAGAGATGAGTGTCAAGTAGAGATGAGACATCTACTAGTTAAGTGATACTGTAACTAAAATAAAGGTATCATCTACTGGCTAGATTATATTGGCAGTCTGTAGGATTTCAGATACACGCTTAAGTAAGCAGTGTCAAACTAACTACAGTGTATAGAGGAAATTGTTATTCGTGACTTCCTGGCTGTGAGGGTCGCTAACGTTTTTTATAAGCCGCTCTATTTTAACTAGAGTGCGTAAAGGTGATTGCTTTTCTTCGCTTTTGGTATGATTATTTTTTTGACATAAGCAGGTACTTCTCGCTCAAATCTCAAATATGCGAAATACGTTGATGATCTAAAGCTTTACTGTCCAGTCTACTCAAACGAGCCTCAGATCTCCTTGCAATCTGCAATTGACGCCATTGCCCAGTAGTGCACCGTTTTTATTTTATTTTGGTTATTACACCAGTGCTTCGGCAGTTAGTTTTGCAGTCCATATTCGTACCTGGACATGCGACTCCATCCTGATGTCGTTCTGGAAACTATGCCTGCAAACGCTTCTAGCGGCTGGTTAAAAATGTTGCAATGCTGTTCACGTGTCTGCTGCCGTCTGAGACAAACCATGATGCTTCCCATGTGACCTGCTGCATATCATCCGTATGTAAGCCAAGCGTACCAAGCTTGGTCGGCTCAAAACAAAATAGCATTGAGGTGTCAACCGCGTACACGATCGTCTTACCAATATAATATGCCTTCCGCCAGACAGGTATGACCTGAACCAAGCAATTGTTACCGGTGCACACCCCAGATACTCCGTGCCTTGACATCTTAAACAAAGTATCCCTTAGATTTCCGTGCCCCGCCCCCATCTTATTTCCTCGACTGCCCTATTTCATTTACCTTGAGCTTGTTTTTCTTCTTCTATCTAGTTGAATCTACTTTGTGTGCAGCCGCCCGATCCTTCTGTTGCCATTGACCTCTATTATTGCGTCTCGCGTGGCCCTTTATCTATTCTCTGTTGATGCAACTAGCGTATTCAGTAGCTTATGTAGCTTTTTGGTAACTTTCTGGCGTTCTGAAGTTGCTTTTCTCTTACCCTTTTTGCAGCATCGTCAGTCACCGCATGAGGGATGTCTCCGCCCCAGAGCTCTAATCTTCTCTTTTTATATTCACCGTCCATCTCTCACCTCCCTCTCCACTGTTGTTCCCTTGTGTTGGCGATATCCAAGTCATGGATCCTTTCCACAGGTCTGCGAGAACAGGTCCGCATCGTTCGATTTCGGACTACTGCGGATAATAAAAGCGTTTCACCCCCGACATTCGTCCCTTAACAGGATGCTGTTCGAAGCAAATGCGGCTAAAAGCCCCAGAGGTGACTCTAGAGGAGGTCCATGCAGCGGGAAAGAGACTCAAGGCCGGAAAAGCATCAGGCCCTGATGGTATACCGGCCTCCGCTGTAAAGGTTATCCTGAAAGAGTCTCCTGAAGTAGTGCCCTAGGTTGCTTCACGAATACCTAGGTCCGTACGCGTGCCTCTGATTTGGAAAAAGGCCCACCTAACTGCTTATCCCGAAAGTGAACGGAATATATCGGCCAATATGTCTAGTCAGCACACTGGCCAAGAGTATCGGGGCGGTTATAGATAACCGTTTGCGAGCATTCGCGGAAGAACTCGGCCTTTTTTGATTGAAACAGTACTAATTTCGCAAAGACAGCTTGTGTCTTTCCGCAATACGGCGGGTCGATTATGTTATTTGCATTCCCGGTAAGGCTCTTAACCGCCCTAACCTGCAACAGGGCGCTATTGCGCAAAACCCAACGCATCGCTGCCATACAGACTACGATGGCCTATAAAACGTTTAGCGCGGCGGCTGTGCATGTACTGACAAGCACGATTCCTTGGGACCTGCAGGCCGACGAACGTTGTTGCTTGTAGGCAAAACCGTTAAGCAAACAGAATCAAGAAAAGTCAGGACCGGATAGGTCACCCGGGACCCGAGTGAAAGTTCTAATTCTAGACAATAAGGCATGGATTAACTGGCCCGGCGGCAAATTGGCACATTACGTACTCAAGTGCCCACAGAACATGGCAACTCTGAGAGTTACCTTTTTCGGATAGAAGACGCAGATACGCAACTCTGCAAGCACTGCAAAGGAACAACGGGGGCACATCCAAACACACAATACAGCTGTGCCCGGCGCGGGCTTCTTTACGCACGGACTTAACGAACGCAAGCGATTGCAGCCTTAAAACGCTGAGACGACTCCTTATGGACTTACTGGTGACAAGACCCCGTGAGGCACTTTAGGCCAGCTAAGATTAGGACGCTACTATTCATTTCTCTCAATTGTTTTAAGTATTGCTTGAGCAGTTGTCAGTTTAGTCTGGGGATGGGGACATGACTGGTATTTAGTGGGTTGGAGCCCCACACTACCGGTTCACATTTGCAGCCAAGCTTTCCTGCCGTGGCTTCTGTATGTGCAAACCGTATTTTTCAGTTAATCCTCTTAAAAAACTAACAAAAATATCGACAGGGCTTCATTAGCCGCGTGTTGTATGAGCCGCTTCGGTCCGTGCCGTCACTATCAGGGCCAGGTCGCCAGACTAAGCCAGCAGGTTTGTCCGACCAAATTATTCGGCGGAGATTGATAGATATTCCCTTTTTTTAGTGGGTTCCAGTTCATCGTAGTGAAGACGTTTTTGACATCTAAGAGGATCAGAGGCGCGAATTCTCTCATTTTGAGATCTAAGCGGTCTTTTAAACTGCTTGTTTCAGTACCCTCGTCAGGGCGTCGAGCGCATTTCTGCCCATCCGCAAACCGTAATAGAGTTTTTAGTTTTTTTGTACTTTTTCGTTCAATGTTGACTAGAGTGACTTCAAGAGCTTTTCCACGGTGTCGAGACAATATAGGGGCCGGTAGGCCGAGATGCATATTCCTCGAGTAAAGGATGAGGGCAGGCTCGTCTTTTTTCATAGCCTGTTTGGGGCCTGGAGAACCTCTGGCCGCTACGTGACAGATAACTTGGTTATTCCATAGAGCATAACGTGCGGTCCAGTTACTCTTTTAAAAACCAGCCGTTCTGTAGCCCCTTCGACCTTTTCCAGCTTTATTTTCGAAATAGTCTCCAGAGTAACCGAGAGCTCTTCGCTACGACTGTGCGATGATAACGAGCGTGAGTCATTGCTTGTCCACCTAGTTGTCTGCCAATCGCTTCGCAGAACGCGTCGCAGAATTCGCTTACTATTGGAGACATTTACTCGGTGACCAAGTCTGGTCTGTGAAAGTTGTTTGGCCTTCGCTACAGAAAATCTTACCTTCGTTGAGTACTTCTATTGGTAATTTCCTCCTTCTTACTCACTTCCTGTTAGACGTGCACCGGCATTTTTATACCCTGCTCGCGGTGTTGAAGTTTCTATAGTGACTAGTCTTATCCAGCTTGGGTAAGATTAGTTGTTCTTCTTCCTTAATAGTTAAATTGAGTCGAGCTCTATCCTGCTGGAACATTCCTCATCTGCAGAGAGCTCAAATATGACCAGAATGAGCAAGCTAAAAATAGCTAAAGGGTCAAGACGAAAGAATACTATGTAGTAGCCTTCTACGAGCCAGTACTCCAAACAAGTGGATTCGGTATACATCCTAGCCAATATTTGTTTATTCATTATATACAATATACATTTAATATATATTCAGGTCAGCCTCGGGAAATCACGATCTGAGAGCAGTGAGCCTAGCACTACGGCCGCAGTACCACATTAAACTTCAATTGATATTTTCTGTAGTAAACTTCCCTCGCCGTTTTCTCATTATTGTCACTTGCCGCTTTGTTCCAATTTCTCTCACAGATGTTACTGAAAACTCGCTATTGCAACTGGCTGTACTATAAAGGTTGCTTCCAACTCACGGTACTTCAGACTATTTCGTTGCCCCGCCAAATTGGCAACAGCGATTGTTGATCTCTAAGCTTGACTCCTGTAAGACGATGCCAGCGTATCTCACGCGGTTGAGTCCCACACAAGGGCCTTTCCGAAGGACCACGGAACCCAGGTCAACCCGTCTGGCCGTAAGGCTGAGTCCACTGCCAGTCCGACAGGCTCCTTCCTGCATTCGATGTAATGCCAAAGTAATACCGAGCCTGGGGGGTGGGTAGGAATCCGGGTTTAGTGGGTTTGCGAGTCTCACACTAGTCACGCAGGCTGCTAGTGGCGCATGTGCATCATGCATTCCCGAAACCTCCCACAAAAAAAAGGCTCCTTCCTGCAGGGCACGTTAGCGGATTGCAGTGCCCTTGAAGTAACTTCGTTGAAAGCGTTGTGGCGGGAGTATATCCCGCAGCTCGTAAAACAGTTAAGGTTATGTTCGTATGTCGTTAACACCAGTATGTTGCAAAGAAAGCAAATATGGAGCGCACTAACAACAGGCGGACGATGCGCAGTGTTGTATTGTTGTACCTCTCGTTTGGAGAATACAAACTCTTAACCTTAAACAAGATTGAATGGGCTTAATTTAACTTCACAGCCCAGTTAAACGTAAGCAATTTGTTCGATAATCGGAGCCATTTATTTTCGGATTGGCACCTGATACGCTAGCCGCCGCAGTGGACTGCTATCGGGCGGAGACTGCCGTCTTCTTTCTTTACAGATATGAGGTTAGCTCTGTACAAATTACTAAGTGCGAACCCTTGTAGGCGACCGGTTACGACGAGGTTGCAGAAGTTCGTCAGAGCAAGAAGGAGAGGGCAGATCGGATTACCCTCTGTAATAGGATATGTTAGGTGTTTGGGTTTAGGACCGTTAGAGCGACCAGTTGAGCTCTTTGAAAATGTTGACTTGCTGCTTGGACTTTACTTGGGGTAACGTTGATTTCACCGGCGGGAGAGGACTTTCGGCGCCGCGCAATGGTTGGCATTAATGGCGGCGTCCAGTGGGGCACGATTCCTGAATCGAATAAGGTTGTCCCGAAAACGTGAACACCGAGGGACAGGAAAGGTAATTGTCACAATTTGAGCCAGACGGGACGACTAGTCCAGGTCCGTTGCTAAGTGAATCAACTTGTTGTCATGTTAGACAGTTCGGCAGCGACCACGCGGCAAACGACTGATAGCATTCTGAGGTTTTGCTGGGCAACAAACAATCGTTGAATGAAGTGCGAATGAATGCAGTTGATGACGGGATCAACGCCGGAACTCATGTAGCGTTGTCGGCGTTTGATTTTACATCAGCGGCGTTCTTCACAAACAAATGTCTAGTTGTATATTCATCATCAGACTCAGGAGAAAAGACGACACCATAGCAGCACAAGCTGCTCTACGGCCGGTGTTTGTCAAAGGTGACGATGGCTAGAGTGTATGGAACGACGGCATCACATAGATTGTGTGTGTAAAGCAGCCTGCTGAGATTGTTCTACCATGCTCAACACGAGCGTTTTGCGAAAATGACTCGAGGAGCCATAGCGGCGTTCTTCGCTCTGACCCGAATGGCCTCGGTGACACTTAGTGAACCCAAGGCGCTAACAATGGTTGTATCGCTGAGCGTCGGATGCACACCGCAGAGTTTTCTTGTTGCTGTTGACCAGATTGGCCGCTCACTGTAGACTGATAGACCGGGATACCTCTGACTGAGGTCAAACTCAGCAATGTCGCGCCCTGTCGTCGGCTTCCTCAGCGACGATAACAAGTTCACCGGCTCGTGTCAAACGAGGTTTCGCAGCTTTTCCTCTAAGGTGTCTAGCGACGTCAGCGCAATCAGCGTTAAACGTTGTCTCCAGCAGATTCTTATCCGCGACAAAATTAATCGCCTCAGGTCGCTCATTTGTTTTAGCGCTTGGTGTTGCCTCTTTTCTGATCACTTTGCCGCTTTCACTACCAACTACATTCCGTGCGCTTGTTGGAGTCACCACTTGTCCGCTCTGTGCCCGCGCTCTCCATGGCTTGCCTTTCAGCGCTCTCGTCACTGGCACGTTCTCCGTTGTTCCGTACACACTCGTCTGCACGGCTGCCGCCAAAACGGCTAGGTTTCGGACCGCTCAGCTATGAGGCTGCTGGCTTCTTCGATATTGGCGGTCACTTGACAACGATTTTACCTCAAAAGCGTAGGTAAGAATACACTAGAAGTCAGGGCACCTAGCTGCTTACTCAAAGTTAAGTAGTTCAAGCAATTATATACTATAATCCTAGGATACCTACCTTTTGAAAAGACGCTCACTTCGTTCAGTTTCGTAACCGAACCTCCCAGGGTCGATACTGAACTGTTTTATTACCTACAAGCCCATGTTGCATAACCCACGTATGTAACAACGTAACGAGAAAAAGAAATTAATTATAGAAGCGGACTGCTCTACGACTGCTCAACAAGTATATGGCTAGGCTAATATGCTCCTCATCAAGATGCTTTAAAGGTTAATTGTGAGCTATTACATTGTGAATGACCACCTGTCTCACATTGTACAATAACGTGTATGTCTCTCTGACACGACGTGTACGTTACCGCAATACAATCTGAACCTGTCGATCACTTTGACTTCGTCAATTATTCTTTTATAACGGATGGCTCTCAACAACGTTTATATACAAATATAAACCCATAAACATACATGTTCCGCATGTTCTAGCTTTTCTAGCCATCTCTCGAGGGCTGTCGGAAGTCCCTGTGGAAATAGGGGAACGCCTAGAAATTCTAGATCCATGCTAAGAGTCTTGCACCCTGAAAGAGCTTCCAGCATTTCAGTGTCAGTAACACCTCCTACGATATGTGGAGGCATTTCTTAAGCAAACATTTTCCGCCCGGGGTACTATAGTTTCCATTATCGCTCTCAACGAGTCGCTTGCTTGTCGTCCCACAGCTGGCGTAGTTGTTCCTAGAAAAACACGCCTTGGGAACATGACCCTGCTATCTGCAGAGAATAATACCGTAGTCATTTTGTTACCCATACATTCGTTGACTCATTTGGCTATCCCCGTGGTTCTCGGGCTGTTTATCATATCGATTAGTACTATGAAACGATTGTCTTAGACCCAGCTGATGCGGCTATTTACTCAATTACACGAACACATTATCAGAAGTTTGAAGACTTCAAAAATCGATGATTTGCTTTCTTATACATAAAACATCACATCATCGCACAACAGCCTTACAACTTTACAAGCCGTCAAATTCCATCTGAAAAACTCTTGAGGCACTGTCATGCAACCTTCGCCCACTCAGATCCGGTGCCTGTCAAGCCTCCTACTTCACACGAGCTCGAAGCAATTGAAAAACTCTTTGCTGAGGCTCTTGATGAATTGTTGAGTCTAGATGAAGCCAGTATTCCCCTCGCTCAAAACAATAAAGCATTCGGGAGAGATCTTGTAAGGAATGAGCACCATCGGCAGGGAAATCTCCTTGTGTCCATATGGCAACCCCTTTCAATAGATGCCTCTCTGAGAGAACTCTGCCAGCCAAGTGGTACGAGTGCCTTTATGGATGCTATACGAATTTCCTGACAGCACTAGCGTTCCTCTCAGATAAGCTTCAAGGGTTCGGTACTAGGCGTTCCAGCCTGTGAAGTACTTCCTGAGCAGTCAAAGTCTTAATAAGCCAGAAAAACTTTGTAAGTTCGCGGTTTTCTTTGATTTGTAGTCTGCCATCGAGATCACCCACCCTTTAAATTGTCGCGAAAAAGCTGCTAGGGTTGAATCACGAATGCTAACTCTACTCAGCGCACTTCTGAGGGCTGCAACTAACAGTCATGACCCTGCTCTACGCATATTACCTGGTAAAATTCAGCAGAATTTGTACTGACCTGCAGGTTGCGCTTCGCAGAATGGCTAGTTCCTAGTTCCTCGTAGTCAAAAGCAAAGATTGTAAAGTTTTGGCGTGCGGGTAACGAGCCCGCGTATGATAATTTTGAAGTATGACCTTTTTGCAATACGTGATGGAGCGTTGTAGAAAAGCGCTTATCGCGATAGTAAGTATCAAAATCTCAATACAGCTGTCCACTCAGACGGCCGTTACGTATCTCACGCCCAAAGTGACAGGCGCAGCTGCTTACAACTTCCAAGTGACGTGGAAACATTTTAGCACTTCGCATTTATAGCAGTTGAATGGCAGGGTGAATGCAGCGTTCCCAAAGTGAGTACTTAACTTTCCGTCGAATCCAAACAGCAGAGAAGTATACATGCTTGCGAAATCAGTATAATTTATCAATAAATTAACGCCGCTTTAATGTACTGCAAGTATCCGTACTGACAACGTTTCGGCAGAGGTATTCTTTAAAAAAAATCCCTAATCCCCAGAGAATTTTATTTATTACCAGGCCTAAAAGGAATCTCTCCGATCATGTCATCATTTCGCCACTCAGCGCTTCAGTGTTTACGGATTTCCTCATCTTAATAGATGTTGGTCATGAACCAAAAGAGTGTATTGCAAATGCCGTCGTTGTAACGGTTCATGCCCTCTGTACACCTCGCCGACGGTATTAACTTCGTATCGCTCTCTCAGCTCCAGCGGGAATACTCACTGGAGTACTACACCTACGACGACCCTACTGTTTCTAAGAAGTACCGGCGCTTACTTTCTGACGCACTAACCACGACAGATGAAGCCCGACTGCGTGCCGTTGTCCAGACAGGAGCTAGCAAATGGCCCCAAGCCATCCACTCCTCAAACCTTAGTACATGACTTGATCACGGAAGCTTTCGCCTGTGCATCGGTTTGAGGTGGTTGGAGGCAAGGCAAACTAAGCTAACAGAGGAGCAATGGTGTCGGTGTGTAGCACCTTGGGGACTTACGGGCTCACGTGCAGCGGAAGCGAAGAGTGGCAAAGCCGTCATAGCGAAGAGTGGCAAAGCCGTCATAGCGAAGTGAACGGGCTTGTACCTTGAGCCAGCTTTAGGTCAGCTCTAACGCTGTACACCCGAGAGCCAGTCGGACTCTTGAGAAGCGTCGCACTCCTATCCCTTTTCAAAGGGGAAAAGCGCTTAAATTCATTTTCGCGTCACACTAGTACTCAAGACACTCGGGGGACTCCTCTCCGAGGCATGATCGCTTCTCCAGAAGATTCGCAAACGAATTGGACTGGCTACAGGGGAGAAAATCGCATTTTCTTTGACTGCTATCGCTGGCCGCCCAGCGCGGCAATGCAGTAGCAAAAATGGGCACAGTGGGGGGTTGTCTCGACGACATCCTCGACGGCGGGTAGTGATCCTCACAGGCCTTTGTGTAGTGAGTTAATGCTGTATACCTGCAACCATATATAAATATATGTATGTATATATGCTAGGTTAGAGAACCCGTGACTATACGTTCACGTGGAGACAAATGCTCATATATATATATATATATATATATATATGCTAGGTTAAAGGACCCGTGACTATACGTTCACGTGGAGACAAATGCTCATATATATATATATATATATATATATTTATGCTAGGTTAGAGAACCCGTGATTATACGTTCACGTGGAGACAAATGCTCATATATATATATATATATATATATATATATATATATATATGTATATATTTATATGAGTGTGTTAAGCATTTGCCGTCGTTAGGCATAAACATCAAAGGAGCCGGATTTTGGTCAGTCACCCTTTCTCGTTAATAACGCGCTATCTGCTTGTTCGAATTGCACACACAGTCTCTGCCGACGCCGCCGCCGCTGCTGTTGTTGATTTAGTTGCTGTTGTTGTTGTTGTTGTTGCTGTTGTTGTTGTTGTTGTTGTTGTTGTTATTGTGGTTGTTGGCAACGAGACCTTGAGAGCAAGTGGTGTCAATACCCGCGACGTCAGGGCTGACGCCGGTCGCTGCCGCGGGATCTGTCTGTCCGTCTGTTTATCTATCTGTCTGGTATCAACCGCCGATCACTCTTCTCTCGTTGCTTTTCATGCTTTTCTTTCTTTCTTCATCTTTTCCTGCCTGTTCTTCTTTCTCTACTACTTCGAAGCATTTTCTCTCTCTTTCTCTCACTCACACTCTCTCTTTCTCTATCTATCTCTTTCTCTCTCTCTCGTGTAATGGCACCTCACACGTCACTGCCGAACGCCAGCGAGGTCATGATGGCGCTGGGTGGTGGTGGTGGTGGTGGTGGTGATGGTAATGCTGTTGCTGCCGCTACTGCTGCTGAGACATAGAGCAGCAGCAGCTCTGCTTTGTGACGTCGACGTGTGGTAGTTCCCGGCTGTGTGTCTGTGTGTGAGTGTGTGTGTGTGTGTGTGTGAGGGCAATGCTCTTCATTTCACCTCACTTCACCACCGTCATTAAACAACATCACCGTCGTCATCAGCATCATAGTCATCGTCATCGGAACCATCAGTACCGCCGCCGCCGCCGCCACGCCATCATCATCATCGCCATCATCATTCATCATCATCATCATCGCCATCATCACCATCATTTATTATCATCACCATCAATCATTCATCATCATCCCCATCATCATCATCATCATCATTATCACTACCAGCAGCGCCTTCATCCCTCGCGCCCTGCTCTGATCTTCGTTCTTGCGCGCGGCGCCGATGCGCGAACATTACGCGAAGAACAAACGATATACGCGCTGCTGCTGCTGCTGCTGCGGTCACGTGTGTTCTCTGCTTGCTGCTGCTGCTGCCGCTGTTGTTGTTGTTGTTGTTGTTGCTGTTGCTGCTGCTGTTATTGTTGTTGTTGCTGAGGTTGCTTTGGTCGCTCCACTCCTGGTGGGCCTCGGTTTGCGCTTATAAATATATATATATATATATATATATATAAATATATAAATATATAAATATATAAATAAGTTGTGTGTGTGTGTGTTTGTGAATGGTTTCAATGGTCGTTGCCGTTGTCAGCTTCGTTGTCGCGTTGCCACTGCCGTGGTCGTGACGATCGTCCCCGTCGCCTCCGTCCCCCCTCCTCACCGTCCCCCCCCCCCCCCCCCCCCCCGCCGGCCGTCGTTTCGTTGCGTCACCATAGCAGCCCGATCAGGAGCAGGGGGCAGCATTTCCCCCAAGCACAAACAAAAACGAACGCCGATGCCCCACCCCACCCCACCACGCACGCAGGAGCTGCTGCAGTGACTGTGGCCAATGTCGCCGGCAGTTTTTGGATCTCCTCGACTGGCCGCCAACTAACACCAACCACACTCACACACACACAGACGGCCGGTCGCAGACGAATCGATGAACAAGCAAACATGGATGGATTGATGGATGAATAGATAAATTGATAGATATACGGATAAACAAATAAATAGATAAATATATAGATATACAGATAGATAGACAAATAAATAGATACATTGATAGATAGATAAATATATAGGTATACAGATAGATAGATAGATAAATAGATAACTTGATAGATAGATAAATATATAGATGTGCAGATATGTAGATAAATAGATAAATTGATAGATAGATAGATAAATAGATAGACAGATATACAGATATAAAGTAAATTGATAGATATGCTGATATATTTATAAATTGATAGATAGATAAATAAATAGATACATTGATAGATAGATATACAGATATATAGTAAATTGATATATAGATAAATAGATAGATATACAGATATATAGTAAATTGATAGATATACTGATATATAGATAAATTGATTGATAGATAAACTGATGTATAGATAAATTGATGGATAGATAGATATACAGATATATAGCTACATAGATAGACATACAGATTCAAACAAACAGACGGATAAACAAACAAACACACATACATACAAACCGACACTGACTGACAGACAGACAGACAGACAGCCAAACAGACAAAGAGACATACAGGTGTGCTGCTTCGTATAATCATCAAAATCGACGCCACAGTAACTGGCGAGGCTGCGCAATTGCTACGATCTATCCACGCTTGTAGACGTGTCACGACGCGTCGCGGCTACCAGTTGGCGGCCGGTGAAGTTTATCCCCATTTTCTCGTCTGCCGTCTCGTTCTCCATGTTCCACTCGTCCATCTCTGCCCAAACTACTTCTCAGCCTTGGCGTGGCCGGCCAGCGCCAAAGCTAGTAACAATAACAACAGCAACAGCAACAGCAACAGCAACAACAACAACAACAACACCAACCACAACAACACGCGACTATAACGCTGCGACGTGTTGTGCCATGACGCACGCGATCCAGACACGGCGGCCACAATGCCAATGGCTGTGTCGAGGCCAATATGCTTGTCTATCGTCTACCGGGTTGAACCTTATTGAACAGCGGCGGCGGCGGCGGCGGCTGCGGCTAATCAGTAAGGTTCAACCCGGTAGCGAAGTAACACTCTTTCCATACGCTGCCACTGATCGGATCTCGGGGGGACAACGACATCGTTGCTGATAATGACGCTGAAATCGTTGCTGATAATGACGCTGGCGTTGTTGCAGTTGTTGTTGTTGCAGTTGTTGTTGTTGTTGTGTTGTTGTTACTGCTGTTGTTGTTGTTGCTGCTGCTGCTGGTGTTGTTGTTGCTGTTGCTGGTGTTGTTGTTGTCGTTGTCGTTGTTGTTATTGCTGCTGCTGCTGCGGTTCCAGCCGGGAGCAGCGAAGGTCGAACCTTACCCTGTCTTCTCAGAGCGCTCATGTGGACTACAATGTGTTCCCTGCCTGAATTTTCTTCGATTAATAACGTTATCAGTAGTGATTACTTGTATTGCTGTATCTGCTATTACTGTCATTGCTGCATGAACGGCTGGGCTACCACTTTTACTGCAGTAATTTTACACGTTACTCTTGTTGGTGATGTTAGTTACCGTTGACGTTGTGGCATGACACGGCCAGTACAGGATACTGACGGGCCACCGCTGTCGAGCCCGGGGTGGCGTAGTGGCTTGCGTCTGCGCCTCGCAACCGGAGGAGGCACATAGGTGCGCGGGTTCGAGCCCCACCGTTGCATATTTGTATTTATAGGGGTCGTCTGTCTATGAAGCAATGCGAAAAGCAGTCCCATGGACGTTAAATCTTGGCTGAGAGTCTGCCCCGAAAGGATTTTTTTTGACCGGCCACCGCTACCGACTACGGCGCTTTATCAGCTTCAATAGGATAATCACAAAGCATTAAAAAGAATAACAATATCTATGATGCCCATAGCAACAAGAATGACAATATCTACAACAGGAACGATAGAATCTTGTATATAACAGCAGCAGCAGCAGCATTAGCAACAGCGACGGACGCGAACGAACGCGAAACAACAACGCCAAGCAGATTGCACACTGCCCTTTTAGCAGCGAGGGAACGATGTGACGGAACACGTAGCAACGCATTGAGGAGTCGCTCCTTGGCACATAGCCGATGAAGGGAGCAAGGATTGGGGGGGAGTCGGCCGGTCGGTCGGTCGGATAGACAAACAGACAAATGAAGGGTGAGAGAGCGAGATGTTGGCGGAACCCCCGTTCCCCCCACATGGCCCCGTAGTCTCGCGTGCGTTGTGACGACGCGAGCGTTTGCACAACGAGACATAACGTCAACAACAAGAGCAGCAGGGCCAGTAAGAGCCAGCACTGTCAACAACCCAGTAGGCTAGCTACAGCTAAATGTGCCATGTGCCACCAATCAACAGACATGATGGGACATGGTGGTGACTAGGGAGGAGTATCGGAGCGGCGCGTTATCATGTCGAGGATTCGCTTTCGCCTTCACTGTTGCGCTCCGGTCACTTTTCACACACCGCTTCAGGGCACCACCCGCCGCAGTTCGCTTCCATCGCCGCGGTTCAATGGTTTCACTGTGGCTCGACTTTGACCAGCGTCTTGTGGCCTAAGGTCCTGGTTGCGGCAGAAGCCGTGCGAGACCCGTGAGGCCATATATCAAGCTATCTATGTATATCGATCTATCTATGTAAGGAGTATGTTAGACGCTGTATCACTGAAATCCAGCCACCATTCCATTGTGTCAAACCATGATAGGCAATGTCGGTAAAAGATCGTAAACGTGCGGGCAAGGCCAGCGGATAATAATTCTGGTAGCCCAAAAAGAATATGATTTGACCAGGGAACATCTCATGAATAAGTGCGACTGTTTTCCGTGCCGTGTTGCGTCAAGCGGCAGCATCGTCGTCGTTTAGAACTGCATGTTAAGAAGCTTTGTCTGTGGAGGATCCCCGCTCAGGCTTGATGTTAAATTTTCGGCGCTACTTAGAGAATCTTATATATATATATATATATATATATATATATATATATATATATATATATATATATATACTAATGGGAGAAAAAACGTCAATATCCGATACATGTTGAACTCACAATAATAACGCTATTTAACCCGATACCCCATAGTTTATCGATTGAGCTATTTAAGTGTGTGAGTATGCAGGGATATGCGGCTGACTCTTGCTCGATTACTGAGGAGCTGGATTGGAGTAACGCAACGAACTTTACCGTTCGACGCACAATTAGGCTGCGTGTGATTGCTGGAATGGCACGGGACGTGCAGGCACGACGGTTCAACGCGCGTCAAACTGCCTGGCAGCGTCATTCTCTCACTATATTTGAGCGAGAGCTACCTCCACAATTATTATTATTATTATTATTATTATTTACAGCTTACCTCTGCTGCTAGCCGTGGTGGTGATGATGATGGTGCCACCACCACAACAACAACTCATTCTACGACCGGTATTACAGGCCTGCATTGTCTGCTGTGGTCGTCGTTATTGCCTGCGTCGGCGGCGTTTTTTCGCCCAACTTAAGTTCGTTCTGTTGTGACGGCTGCTACTCTAGCGGCTTGGCTATTGTTGCTGCTGTTGCTGCTACTGCAGCCGCTGCTGCTCTGTTCGGCTAGAAGTTGTCATTAATGGGAATATTAGTAGCAGCACCCGCAGCAACAGCAGCAGTAGTATCCATAGAAGTAAGTGGGCAATTATGTCCATATTATATGATGATCGGTGACGCTGGTCGTGGTGGTCGTGGTGGTGTTGATGCGACTACGACCGTGTCGTGGTGTTGCGCGGCTGGCTCGTCCTTGTACGAGTCCTCCCTCGCCGACGTAACAAACACACTCTGCCACCACCACCGCCGCCGCCGCCACCATCACTACTACTACTACTACTACAACTATTACGCTACACTGCTACTAGAACAACAACAACAACAACAAACACAACAAAAAAACAGCAACAGCAGCGGCGGCGGCGGGGGAAGCTGCAGCAACAACCGCAGGGAGCGCAAGTAGACCCAACAGCGGGAAAATAAGCGGAGGGGGCTGGATGACGTGGGGCAGATATGGGGACAAGCATTGGGTCATTGACATCAGCTTGGAAAAAGAAAAAGGACAATGAACTGCACAATGCGCTTATGATATATATATATATATATTATATATATATATATATTATATAATATATATATATATATATATATCTATATATATATACTATATCTATTATATATATATATATTATATATATATATATATACATATTTATATATATATAACTCCCCCTATATATAAGCCCGCAAACTCCTTCACAGAGTCGGTGAGCAGCTGAACCTCGCAACCGGAGACATAGATCTGCGGCTTTCTTGAGACAGCGCCTCGACCTCGCGTCCAACGCGGAAACGCGGCGTCCGTCCGGGCACCGCTGCGGAAGTGGTCCCAACCCACTCTTATACGAGTAATATCCTATGCACACGTTTTGCGGGAGACCAATTGTTATCTCCATTTGCATTCTTAATAAATCTTTAATATATCGAAATATAGATATATATTATATATATATATATATATATATATATATATATATATATATATATAGGTTGGATATAAGTGTACGTCGTTTATGCTGTTGTTACCGAAGTGCCGACTGGCAGAAATGATTTCATGTTTTCGTTTTGAAGAAACTCATTGTGCGCATTACAAATTCAGCTTTCTCGTGAGCAAATCTGCGTGCGCGATTTGAATCTTTATCCTCAAACTTGAAGACACTACGGCAAATACGACTGCCAAGGTTAATACTGCACTTCTGAAACGAAGCAAGATCATCACGGGCAGAGTATACTCAACTCCTTAACTGGGAAAGCGTAGGAACCGCGCAATGCGAGAAGCGGACCAGCCTCGACAAGGGTTGGTACGCCATTTTCCAACATGACAACGCTAGGTCGCACATAGAGAGGGTAATGCGTGATACGCCACCGCAGACAGCTGCAGTAACATATCAGAGATTCATCTGTCTATCTGTTGGATGCACTTACATGCACAACTTACTAACCTCGCACCGTGTTCCTGAGTTCCTTCGGACGTCGTGTCCTCGTGGTGATACCGTTACAGCAGATATCCGTTTCAGAAATGCCGCTTTCTTTCTCCGTTGTCGACCAGCATCGGCGAGTTTGCAAACGATGATCGCCATGAGTTGAAACAAGTCTCCGCTAAACGCCCTCGATTGCTGCTATACTGATCTAGGATTTGCTAGAGGCGTAGAACGTTTGACCTCTGTTTGAGTTAACATGCCGGGTCCGCACAGAATATCGCCGGATATGTCGACCGACACGGCAAGTATATATATAATACTATATTATATATTATCTATCAAAATATACAATAATATATATTATATATTAGTATAACAATCGGCAAATGTATACTAATAATCATTCTCCTGCTGTGCGTTTGCCGTAGGGCGTGGCCATCATATCGGATCGAGGTGCCAGAATGCCTGTGATTTGTTGTAGTCGAGATGATTCGGTAGCAAAGTCGGCGCGGTCTGCGGACGAGGCGGCACCGTATGCTCTCTGGTAAGCGGCTGTCGCCTCTAGGCCAGTATCGCCAGCAACCCGGCATTGCAAGACGACAGTCACAAAAGCCCCCGTCAACAGCGAAGACATCACGAAGACATCTAGAAAAATCGCGGCGGTTGGAGAAAGAAAACCAGCGATTGCGTGGGAACGACAAGAAAGCGTGGCGGAACGAGCGTTAGAAAACAATCTCGTCGGTGGACACAACAGTACGAACGAAGAAGAAGGCTAAACGGTTCCGACAACATACGGAACTCAGCGGCGGGTGGAGCTGGGCAGCTGGTACACCGTCCACGCCCAAACCAAGAGGCTTACTTAGCAGCTACCGACAGAAAAACTATCCCCCATTATGGGCTATGGGAAAGGCTTTGCGTGGAACGTATCACGGCGGCCTTATCCTATTTGCATTACAGCTCAGTCGATACGGTCGATGTGTATTATGATCATGATGATATCATTATCATTACCGACACTTTCACCCTCAATGGTCGGCTTCGGTTCAATTAGAGCTGGTCACGCGCGACCCAAGCAGAAGAAACGAAGAAGATGAACAAATATGCCGAACTAGCAAGAGCCCATAACTTCAGCCAGTGGCCTTCGAAACCTTGGGACCACCGGGCCCCTTGACTGAAAGAATACTTACTAAATTGGGCGAACGATTAAAGATAACTACTGGGGACAAGAGAGCCGCACAATTTTGCGCCAAAGACTTTCCATTGACGTCCAGCGGGGCAGGCAACGCGATCTCAGTTTTGGGATCGCTTGCCGAATGGCCTTGCACACCAGGGCTGTTATAGGCTGAAAGTTAACACGTTCTTTACACAGGATTGTAATATAAATGAATTAATAAATACAGCGGCTTATCATTAATAATATTATTATTATTAACAAGGACATTTCGCGTCGAGTTGAGGTTGAACAGCCCACGAGGACTACACGTGAGCAGCATCTGTCTAAATGCGTCTGCCTACGTCTGCTGACAAAGAAACACGCACCGCTGCTGCAGCCAGGCGGGCTGGTGAACGGGGACGGACGGTCGGGCGAACAGAGAGTTCGTTGACCTGAATGATGAACAGCAGCAACAGCAGCAGCAAACGACATTACCACCACCACCACCACCATCGCGTAGAAGAGTATGGTTGTATGGCAACGTCGCGTCAGTGTGTGTAGTTGCGCACGCGGTCATGAAAGAGAAGATCTGGTGACGAATGACGATAGACTCACACGATAGGCAAGAAAAAACGCGCAGTCGAGTGGTCGAGTGTGCGAGCGAGTGTTCAAGCATGCACGCGACCGACGACGCGTCGACCAAGTCGATATCGTCAGCGTCACCATCAGTTAGCATCACCGTCATCATCATCATGACCATCATGGCGCAGCGGCAGCTCAAAGCTTTCAAGGTCAACGTGCAGCCGGTCATAGGCGGCAATAAGCAGCGGGGCAGTAACCACGGCGCAGGCGACGACGACGACGACAACAACAACAAACAACAACAACAACAA
>QVRM01006868.1:0-33336 GCA_003439945.1 Dermanyssus gallinae | reverse complement strand
GTGTAAGCTGTCATAAGCAAGCGTATGGTCGGTTGTCTACGACAGCGCTAGGAAAGCAGGGAGAGCGGTGGACGCTGACCTCGACGTGACCGCCGCAGCAATAACGCGTGGGTACGGCGGAAGGGTGGGACCGGCCTTCGTCTGTGCTAGTCTTGCTGGGTCATCTGAAAGGGGATTTCATACTCGATTTAATCGCTACGCGACTCGGTTAACAATGAGAGAGACGAGGAACGAGATGGCAGGAATTGGGCTGCTTGCGCAGCTACTCTACGGTGCTGAATTGTGAGCACGGGCGGTGGTGGGCTACGTCTTTACACCCTTAGGTTGAATTTTACACAATGTCTTTGTTGTCTGATGTTGACGAGTTGAACAATATGTTCAGTGCTGTTGCTCCCTTATCGAAGCCTTTACCCCTAAGGTGGTCACAAGAAGCTCAAAGTGTGCGCTCATATGTGGTCCGTCTCAAGCGACTCATCTCTTTGTATGCGGGCCCCGCCTCGTCCACCGCATACCATCGGAAACGCATAACAAAATCAACGAAGCGTCTTTGCATCCTGATCGAGGTGAGCATAACCGTCAAGGACAGCCGGTCCCTGTTCCTTCATGCCAACTCGCGCCTCACCAGCAATGAGTCTCCACCAGTCTTGGAATCAGCCTCACACTCGGTATCAACTGATGAAGAGAACGTTAAACTACTTCATTTCTCATCTCGGTTCAACTACCACCAGAAGTAACCACCGTCTCATGCACGTCGACGTCCTGGGGTCCTACGATGTACCGCAACTCGCCCCTATCAAGTTTAATGATCAGTATGTTTACAGGCAACTTTTGTGCTTGAAACGCAAGCGCAGTCTCATACCTGATGACATTGCCCAGTATTTTTTAAAAACTAGTTCCCTGTTTTAAGAAAATTAGCAGGTCTTAGCACCAATACATGATGTTCAATTGCTTGAGCCATGTTTGAAAGAATAATAGTTAGGCGCTTAACCAATCATATGTCCGCGAATAACTTATTTGGCACACATTTCAGCGCGGATTTGTGCATCGACGTTTCACGAGGACGCAGCTGCTAGAAATGACAAACGATTGTGATTTTTGCAAAAACGCCAATAAGGACCTCCACTGTCACATATACATCGACCAGAGGAGTACCGTTAACAGGTCAACCATAGGCCTGTTATCGATAAGATGGAGACGCTCGAGGTCCACCGGCAGACTTGTAAATGGATTGCAACGTTTTTTTTGGCACAATCGGCCGATCCAAGTAAAATGCGATGTTGAAGTTTTTAATGAGCAACGAATGGGGGCGCGTAATATTCTGGGTGTAACGCGGAATCGCGAGGTGAACGCGTCTAATCGGTACGGTAGAGTAGTGTGGTACCCCCATTCCGAACCTCGATAGGGGGGAGGGTGGGGGAGCTGCTGGCCTGTCTATTCGGGCTGGCGGGCACACCCGTCAAAAGCTCGCGCGTATTAAATCGCGGGCGGCGGGAGTGTAAGTATTTCTCTCTTTTAGTAGTCTCCCACAAGGAAGCTGCGTGTGTCTATTGCAATACACATTATATGTTTTAGACATAAGAGCTTATATTCTGTCAAGTGGTACACATGTTTGGGGCGCTAACAATCTAACAAACGGGATTGAGCTCACTGAAATGCCTTGTTCGGAAATTTTTTTGAACTATCCACATCAACGGAGTGAGACTGCCTACTGCAGATGTGCGCGGGACTTATGTACTATATTGCGACGAATTTCAGTGCTCTATTCGGAGACCCGTACCTTGTAGACACGCTTTTCCGCTGTATTCATCATTAATGACTTGGATATATATATATATATCTATATATATATATATATATATATATATTATATATATATATATATATATATATATATATATATATATATATATATATCTATATCGAGTATATATACTATATATATATAATATATATACTTGTATAAAGTCCATTGTGTTACCGGACATTATATTATTGTTTTTTAATTATTAATCATTGCTTAAAATAGTGCTTATCTGTCTAGAAGCCGAGATGTGACATCGAGGCTTCTAACCTTTCGCTGCCCATTTTATTTAAGAACAACGACACACGGGTATTGCCACAACTTGCAAGCATAAACGGTTTGTTTTTTGTGGCGAACGAATAATCGCATGAGCCAAATATGCTTGTACTGGAATGTATTGCAAAAAATTTAAAATAGTCAGTAGCATTTTTGCCTGGCGTGTAGCCAGGAAATCGAATAACCAGGAGGCTTCGCAGGCTTTTCTTTACTCCAGCCTCCTTTTTACTGCTATCGATATAGATATATATATGCAGAGAACGCTTACAATGCGGCGGTCGCAGGCTTTCCCGGCACCCCAGCCTGCTTTATCCTTTTATTCGTAAATATAGACGTTTTTTATGCCCACTCTATTCTAATTTTCCAGTGAGAATGAATCGTAAAGCAAATCAGAAAATTTCGAATATAGTCTGAACGTGGAGGCGTACTACAAATATCACGCAATATAATTCAAAGTTATACAACTACGTCGACTGGGATAATGCTGGTGACGGCTTGAACATACTCTAGAAGGCATACAAGAACTGCACCTTTTATGCATATAAAATTTATCTCATCTGTTAATATTAAAAACTTCTGTTCTAGTTAGATCTCTGGTCAGACCATTTGACTTTTTTGATATGGTAAAAGAGTGGTATAAGGTTAATCCTAAGTGAATATGAATTAGAATATAGAAATTAGAATAGAAATGTCTGAAATTTAGCACTGCTACCACTTATATATATATACATCTATATAATTTGTTTTCTATGGGACTATTCTACGATGGCGATCTAATGTTGTGCATTACGCAAGCATTGTTGTATGCATATGTGGTGCATTGCAAATAGTATCTAACTACATATGAGACGATTTCAAAGTGAAAATTAATGTTGTGCACTACACAAGCATCGGTGCAACAAGAGGTTGCTTAAAAACGAAACGCTTACTCTAAACATGTCAACTCGGGGATCATTGCTGCGAAACTCCCGGTCCTGTAACAGCAACGACAACAACAGCACATCGAATCAACAGTGGCATTGGCGACATAATGGTCATAATAGCGACATAATGGTCAACGGTACCATTGAAAAACCTATAACGACAACAACGGTGGCAACAACAACACAGCAACATGAGAAACAAACAACATCAACATCAATAACAACCACATAAAGATCAGCAACAGCAACCATCGAAAACACCAAACGTCATCAACATCAACAACACCACCAACAGCAATATCAACAACAGCAACAACAACAACAACGACATCATAATCAACAACAACAACAATAGCACAATCATAAAGATCAACAAACAACGTCAACCAACAACACCAACATCACCGAGAACAACAAGGTTAACAACAGCAACATCAACAACACCAACATCAAGATGAACATCAAGAATGACATCGACAACAACAACATCAAAAGAAGCAACAAACAACGACAACAAAGTAAATAGCAAGAAAAAATATCGTTACACAATACACGACTGTGGCAGCAAAACTAGAACAGTAATGCAGCAAGATTAGCAACAACTGTGCAACAAAGTGAAAAGAAGGAGAAATACATGTGTTAAAAATAGTTTTAATTTATTTTTGAGTCAACAATCAGTAATGAGTGAGAATAAGACAGCAACATTATTAACTGCTAAACTGGCAAGAAGACTATAGCAATGCCGACACAAATGACAACGAAACGGTCACAGAGACAACAAACAACAAACATGAATAGTTGTAACGAAAAATGACACGACAACACAAGAATCATTTGCTTACAACATATATATATATTTTTTTTCAGAGCGTGATTTATTGCAAACTGCATTACAAATGCTTATTAATATATAGGGCTACAAAAAGTTTTTTTTCGGTTTGTCCGTAAAAAATCATTATAACTTCAAAAAAACTTTTTTGTAGACCCAATATATATATATATATATATATATATATACCTATTTGCGACACATGATGTACTATCAGTATCATATATTTACCTCACCTCAGCAGTATCCAACCTATGCTAAACCACCCCTACGAGGATGACGTTACTACTTAGTTACGTGTTTACTAACTGCCGCATACACGGGAACCACGTGATTTCTTGTGTGAAAGCTGATCTTCTGACGATTATTCGACTTCGACGTTAGCTTGGTTAGCTCACAAACAGCCGACCTCTATAGCGGGTCTTCGGCGGCCTGACCTTAGCCACGATTCAAGGACAAGACAACAGAGCGACGTAAATCCGTCGAACACTAATCAAACGCTGTCAAACCCGCGCTCGAACACGTTCTCGTCGCGTCACAACTATACCGTCAGCGTCAACCGTCACCACAGCAATCAGCCGCAGACACGACAAGAAAACGACAGAGTAAGCAGAAAGAGAGAGAGAGAGAGAGAGAGAGAGGACGGAGAGAGAAATAGTAGGGGGGGAGACCATCTATGTTTCCGTACGTACAGGGTTGCGATAGCCCTAGCCTTGGCGAGCTGGAGGACGACCTTCGAAACCAGCATGTAAGCAAGAGCAGAACAACTATTCAGCTGAACAACAACAGTAAAAATATCAACAACAACAACAACGTCGACGGCAGTAGCAACAGCAACAAAAACAACAACGACAACAACAACAACAACAATGACGACGACTACAACAATAATATCAAGACAGTGGCTGTATGGTTAGCGGAAAGCGGCACTTCAGCCACGATTTGAGCGAAGAGGAGCAAGAACGACGACACGCCATAGTTGTTAGGCTGCTGGCCCCCTTCACTCTCAGCCCCTCCGGCCATCATCCGGCGTGTTGGGGTTGGGAGGCTGGGGGGTTGGGAGGCTGGCGGCGGATCTTTTCCGGCCACTATCCACGCTTTCCGGTGGTGGCGTAGCATGCAGGAAACCGCTACAAGAAAACCACGAAGCTCGTACTTACCTACCTATGGCAGTAGCAGCAGTAACCAGACAGCGGGCCTGCGTCTCGCTAGGCAACGGCAGCAGCAGCAGAGGCAAAAAGAAGATTAGGGTATTTCGAGAGAGCGAGGTGTGCGCTCTACGGTCCAGCAGCGGCACGTTGGTGGCTGGCTAGAATGAATACGTTTTTGTGGTACGTTCGCCCTCCAAAGCGTCCTCGTCTGCCCTGTTCCTCTGTCTATCTGACTGACTGGTTGACTGTGTCTATCTGTCAGTCTGTCTCTCTGCCTGCATATATGCCCACTTCCTTCCGTTCCTCGAATTGCACGCGAGCAATACGTCGTTCGACACGCGTCTGATAATCAGCAAACATTGCGTCGGCTGCGACCAACAGCGCTCTACCTCTGGAGGTCGACGAAGACGGCGGCAGCAAACGTTTGCGGAGGTCGGCGACGGACGATTCCCATTACGTCGGGCGCGTAGCAGTCGGTATAGGTGTAGCAGGCAAATTGTGGGGATGAAGATGGGCGCGGGGGAAATAGAGGGAGCAGAAGGAGGAATAAAGAAACTGCACCGAAAAGCGCGCGCCGAAGACTCGGTGCAAACCCGGTTTTTTTAAAACCAATTTTGGTCACAGGAAAATCTCTGCTTCCACTGCTGCTGCTAGTGTAATCTTGGTCTTCGATAAGCAAGCTTGACAAGCTCAGTGTCGAGGGTTGTCGTTTATCGTGTGTTTGTTTTGTTTGTGGCAGGCCCTATCTGCCAGACAGTTTGCTAAATGACCACTGGTCGATGGATTTGACAATTACTTTCCAATAGCAATACATGCAGACTCGTTGATGTAGATAATGTACCTTGCCTGCCCGGAGTCGGTCGGGCAACTCGCAGACCTCATGAGTTCGATTTGATTGAAAAACACTTTGTGTAGAGCACTTTGAGATTAAATGCACCCCGGCTACTAAAGGCCAGAACAATGACGACTAAGATGAAGACTTTAAATGCAGACGGGTTAATAAAAAGTATCTCAACAAAGTAGGTAGATGTCGTAGTTCGTACGGGCAGCCACGGCTGAGCCAGAAGCAATCATTGAATAAATATGTTTTCGGTCTATTGAAGATATGCCTCATGGCGATTCCAAGCCCGTAGAGGCTAGAGGACGATGGTCTAAAATGTAAACAACCTCCTATAAACAGGCTTTAATTCTAGGATGAATAGATTCGTGTTTCGAAAAGGCTCGCAGCGTTGTTTATTCGGGGTACCTAAGGACCGATGATTTGCCTTCTTCTATGCCTGCCAGTCTATATACGCCGAAAGAGCAGATGCTGCGCATTCAACTCGTACGAATTGAATGACTTTCATACGTAGCGGTAATGCGATAGTATATAATGTTTGCACCAGATGCGTAGTCATGCGCTTCTATTATAGTCTAAGCTATAATAACGCCTTTAGAATGAGCATAAGTAAATAAGTGGCCTCTAATCTTTTCATATGACCGTTAGCGAGCTATTAATGCTCACGACCGTTGCTATTAAGATACCTGAGTAAATATAAATAAAAGTGTCGAACACGTGATCAAATGGAAAGGTTTTCTAAGAGCGAGGACACCGTGGTAGCTTGAAGTCTCCGAACGAAGACGCACAACCAGCTATGCATGCTGTTCATCACCTCAAAAAGAATTCTGATGGCAAGACGCTAAATAGCACATTACCACTATTCTGGTTCTCAATTTGTTTTACACAAATTTCACTTCTCTCAGAAAGATAGCTTCATGTGGCCTATAAAATACAGACTCAGCCCAGAACCACAAAGAGCAGAGATAACCTTGGCGTTGGATGAGAAAGCCACAGTAGCTCAAAAAGGTCAAACGAGGTCGGTGTAGCAATGAATACAGGCACGCAACTCGAGCGTTTACCGAGGCAGAAGAATCAACGCGCACCAAAGTTAAATAGAGTTTTAACAGGGTTTTGCACTCTTTGCACTCGATTTTACGATCAATACACGTCCTTGTATACTATACGCTACTATACGCTGCTATACTAGACGTTTAACTTCCAGCATCTACACAGCGTAACACACGGCGGAGCGGCGAATGCTACGATATCGGACTTACACTAAATTAAAGGTACTTCCTACGAACGGCAGCTTGACACGTGACAAATGACGTTCATCTACTGTCTCTGTGCAGTTGGCAGATGAAGAATTCTTCAGATTCTAGAAAACAACTGAGGTTTCTTGCAAACCAAGAACCCACATTTCAAGGCGATATACCCATAGGCGTGACTGTGCCTTTGGCATATATAGCCTGAAGCTGAGACAACACGATTCAATTATATATGCCTAGTGCTGCTGAGCTACACTTGAGTGGGTTAGAGGCATATGCTACCTCTACAAAAGAAATAATAGATAAAGTGTTTTTTTTATCGTAAATACGTTGCTACTTCTTCGCTGACACAAGATGTTAACTCAGCACGACAAGCTCTAACTCATGGGAGCTGGATTCTGATGCTACTGGATCTATCCTTCCTCAGCCCATTTATTTGAACATGAACATGAGGGTGCTGTCACTCTAAAGATGTCAAACGCCGATTGAAATATCGGGCAACCTAACTAAAGAGCAGCAGACAATGCCAGTGTCCACATGGCACGCCCACGATAATGAAGATTCAATAAAGGACCAACTACAGGTGAGCGTACCGGGAAACGAACCCGCAAAGCCCAAACAGTGCCCATAACAGGGCCAAAAATGGTGAACTCAATGGACCCTGGAACAAAATAGCTTTGAAAGTCCAACGTATATATTATATATTGTTTATTTCGCAATAACATTGCATTTCAAGATGGTCCATAATTACAATACAATTCATTCATTTATACAATTTGAACACTTTAGCGACCGTATCCCCGGGCAAAAAAGTGCAAGACCGCCGATGCTTCTGGCAGCTCGCTGCGTGGTATTTAGCGCATATCTGCGAGCAGAACCGGCAACGACATTGATCGCCAACTTGGTGAAATCTTTGGGTCGAACATACCAAGTGATGATAGCCATGCACAATGTATCTTGTGTACACGTGCCGGCTAGGTGGATGCCATTCCATCCCAAAGCTCCATGCCGAGGTACACATTCAATTGCACTACCTCTGCCGAGGCCTCGGTCACTTTTCCCTGCCACTCCAACAAAAATTGCTGAAGTGGTCCTGTAATAGATGACCTAAGCCTGACTCTGATTGTTTCCACTGCCGGCCCGCAACCCGCTGCAGCAGGTACACGAAGCGGCTTCTTGCCGTCCGGCGTAAGCAAAGAACCCGCTTTATATATATTGTGAAGCATCTTTCTAGCTGCGCAAAATTTGCCGCTGAAAGTCCAACTTAGGCAAGATTCAAGCCAAAAAATCTCTCCCCTCGCCCTATGAAGTGCTTGCCTAAGATGTAAAACGTTAGATGGGGCAGGAAGCCAACAATTACGCAGACGATCAACGAATGCAAGCAAGGAGGCTTTCTTGCTTTAGGCCGCTCAATACGTGGACCGCCGACTAGTACGACGCCACGCCGAGAGACACCCCAAACCCACCACTTGGGTCGAACCCCGGCACGGGCCAAACCCTGATTTGGCGACGGTGGCGGCACAATGGCGCTGGGTGCCGACGAGAAACTCGAGCACCTATATCAGAAGCAAGAAACACCCTACATCAAACAACTTTGAAACGGTGCAACGTCTGCGTCGCGACATTTATCCAGAGAGGTGTGCGAACTCAACAATCAACAAAGATTCCAGACGCCGCTTATAAAAGCGGTCAAAAGTTACATCTCTTTATGTTTGTTTAGTTGCGTAAGAATGGTACTAGTAGTTGTTCGATGGATTGAGTTGATTCATATTTCAGCTCTCGATCTTATTCACCGATTTGTCGGTTCGAAAACGCATTGCCATAGTGCCGGCAATGCTTCCGACGTGTGTGTAGACACCACCTCCATACGCTGATCGCGATGCTGTTCATGATAATGGAAAAACCCTACACGAGGCGCGACACGGAGGTTGTAGTTCACATCTACGACGTGGTTGGCATGTTGATATGCAGTCAGTCTCTATGAGTATGAGGGCTATGACGATGTTGTCCGTGTTGTGAACGATAATGGTGATGCTGATCTATAGTCGTTGCAGAATTGTGCGGTATACACAGTGTGGTCGGTGCGCTGTCGTATAGTCTTGCTGGCACCGTACTGTGTAAATATCGTGCATCATGAAGTTGGACCGTTGTTACACTAGGTAGACAGAGGGAGGGGTGGAGCGCCTCGCCACGGCAATATTAAAGACATAACAGAGTGCTGGTCCTGCTTTATTCAGTCTCGGTATATCAGATTTGTTTGTAGTATATCAATTACAAATCCCTTTTAACATGTAGTATTTAGATGCAGGCTCTGCAAAAGCATCGCAACAGAATTAAGAGCAGTGCTGCAATTAAAAGAAGATAAGACACTGACACTAAATGCGTCAAATGTGAGCTTGCTGCTGTTGGGGGCTCTCTTCAAGGAAAGAGAGGACGCCATTCAGGAGGCCATAGAAATACCCTCTGGTATCACTGAGGCCATAGAAACATCCCCTGGTATCACGGCGTGTAAACCTAAACAACGTAGAAGATTTGGGTGCCCCGTGGGGCGAGACGAAATTTCACATACACTGTCTACGAAGAAAGAGGGTCCTCACCAATGTTCGTCCACGACGGACAAGTATGCATTGTAAGGCTGTGCTTTGCATTTGGAGATATATCCTCGGATAATCAAGATTTAACTACATTCTGCGCACATGTCCAGCATTGTTTTGACCGGAAGAACTAATCGCCTATGATGACGGCAGAAGAGACATACTTAGTAAACGTCCCTTTAGAAGAGAGCACCTGATGAAACTTTTCGGGCAGACCCTAGATTTAAGAGCCAAGGTTTAACGTCCACGGGACCGCTTTTCGCATTGCTTCATAGACGGATTCCCATAATACAAATGCTCAACTGTGGGGCTCGAACTCGCGCACCTGTGTCTCCTCTGGTCGCGAGGCGCCGGCGAATGCATTACGCCCTCAGGCTCAACGAGAAACGAGAGCACCTGGCAGAGGGCAAGCCTTCCAATACGTGAAGGTAGTGTAGAAATTAGAAAAGTTATTAACCTAACTCCTGTCTGTTACGTTGCTTTACTTGTCCAATTCAGTCCGGTGCCAGCTTCGTTGGTGGAGGAGGCAGTTCGACCACAAATAAGACATGAAGCCAGTAAAGCATGGTGCACTATTAGAATGCTGATTCCGGACTGTTTAGAAAAAACTCCCCATACAGTCTAACCTATTTTAGCTCAAAAACAAAAAAAGAAAAAAACAGAGATCATTTACAGGAGCTTGTTTCTCAAAGAGACCGCACCGTGTTTATTGTGAGACAAGATACCTTCAGCTAGGCGCCATGCTGGATCCCAACTCTTGCCGCATGATGTCAGCATTTAACATCGACGGTCCTGTCTGCCAGCCATTTCTATGCAAATTGTGTGGAAAATAATAGATTCCGGTAGCTTACACCCACTGAGTTGCCCAAAGAGCGCTCAGTTTCTCAGAGTTCTGAACACACCGTTTAGTTCAGAATGCCTGGTCAGAAGTCCAGACATTCTGAACTAAACAGTGTGATTATAAGACCTCTTTGGAAAGCTAGTATATCATCTATCTGCCCTTGAACCGAGAGGTTTTGTGTTCGCTGGCGAAGCAAGAGCTGATGGGGTGACAATTGCGTTACATTATATATTTATATCCTTAGCTTGAAATGCAATCGTTTCGTGCACAGCCGCAAGCTTTGCCTTTGGCCATTTGCAGAGGGAACATGACATCTATTTTAGGCTCCATGTAGGCTCCATTTTTTTAAATAATTGCGATAATACGTTCAGAACTCACAACTGTAACCTTGTTTAATAATAATAATAATTTGTTCAAAGATCAAGCCATAGTACCGCCTTGTATATCTGAAGTATGCATATTTCAAAGAATCGCATACAAATGAGAACAGTGCAGAAAAGTACCGATGAAGTTATATGTAATATAGATACATATGCACTGTTTCAATCAAGCAGAGGCATGCGTCTGTCGGGTCTTATGGCGTGGTGCATTCGCGTGCGCCTCGCGACCGGAGAAGACACATCGGTGCACGGGTTCGATTCCCAACGTTGCACATTTGTATTTATGGCAGCGTATTACGAAGCAAATACAAAAGCAAGCCCGCGGACGGTAAATGCTGGCTGAGGGTCAGCCCGAAAAATAAGCATGTGTCTCTGACCACGACAACACTAGCGACTCCTAGGGAATATTTGCCGAAACAGCAGAGCCGTGTTTCTGAAGATACAACCTAGAGGGCGCTGCTGCAGCTATAGTACAGTTCGTTCGCAAATAAGGCGATTTTGAATCTTTTCTATTCGAATAGACGCGGTGATATGATCGTGAAAAAAGGGAAAGCTTAAAACTCTGACGACATAAACAAATTGCATCGCACTATGCATTTGGTTTTAATCAAATTGTGTAAACTTTATAGTAATGTCATATAAAAATGAATACGCTACTTAAGACAATTAGTTTTAAAAAATACCAGAATGTTAAAGTGATACGTCCCAGTCTCAACCATATAAAACCGTAACGTGTAGAAAACGCCACGATATGTGATATCGGCGTAGTCATTTCGTTATATTTGCAAGCGCCTCATATCAGCACAAAGCCTACAACGAAATGAATTAAATTAGATTTATCAGTCAGCGAGTGACATTTCGTAGCGGAAGAGCCAACAACGAGTTCTAAGAAAGATTCTAGATACTACGCTTAGAGCGTTTTTATTTTGTTTTACTTGAGCTTGGTTGCAGTTAACGTTCTATAAGCTCGTCAACACCTATAAACCAATTCGCTGTTTTCAGCAGAGTCTACCAACGGTGCCAACTCGCAGGCAGCTTCCAGCGGAGAGCGGATTGGAGACGGCTTAAGCTACAACTAATCCGGACGACGGCTGCCCCTTACTAAATGCGTAGTTTGCGAAATTGCCCACTTACTTCTGTCTAGTGTGCGTGCGTGCGTGCGACTGTGAGGCGAGGAGTGCGTAACATGAATGCTATGTAGACCCGCTGTACGTTGTCCACTTGTACTGACCACCACCCACAGAGAAGCACTAAGATGCTGGTTTGAGCACGAGATGACGAAGAACGGAACTGCTGACCCATGGCAGGGCGTTCAGCTTTCGGCTGAGCGCAGGATGTCTGTCTACGATAATGGTTAGGCGACGAGAGAAAAGATCTGGCCGGCGACGAGAGAAACGATATGCGCCGCTTTGCACTGTGGGGGGGGGGGCGTGTCAGCTTAATCACGTTTGGAATGCAATATCCGTAAGCAGAAGAACCGAACTCGTGGAGGTCCCCGATTATACGGTTTACATGAAAGCAGAGCGTTAATTGCCTAAAATTGTAAATAACGATACGTTGACGAGATTCCCACACCCCACGTGGTGACGTTTGCAAGGACTGTTGTGACAACTTCAAGTTCATGCACGGCAATGCCAAACTGCACACCGGTGTTGACTTGTTCGCTCGTGTACCTCGCAAGGCTGGAATTGTTTTAGCAGAACATGGCCAGCATGTTCGTCCGACCCGAATCCTATCGAGCATGTGTGGCATACGCTGAAATGACAAGTTGAAGCCAGATTTCCAGCTCCGGCAACACTTTCGGCGCTCATGAATGCTGTGGAATAATCACCTACAGAAGTCGTTGACGAGTTAACCGGATGAAGGCCAAGTCGCATAGCGGCTAAGTAATAAGGACATCAAATAAAACACCTAATACAGCACACTTGGGTAATTTTGGCAAGCATATGGGCCAAGCAGCAGAATGGGGAGGGCTAGAGAAGACACGGCTGCTGCAAAAAAACGCAAAAACAACCGTACCTATGGCTCCGCTTAGACTGTACGGGCAGGAGTTGATGTTTGTATACAGATTCACATACCTAGACATGACGCTGACCCTCTCAGTCAAGATCTTTACTGCGCACACAGACGAAAGTGCACAAAAAGCAATGGTTGCGTCAACAACACTCAGAAAATCGCCGATGATTTCACTCAAAACAGCGCAAACGTCTATGCATATGAACACAACACCGATTGCTTTACAGGGCATTTAGCCCCTATGGGCAAAACTCAGTGCATCGCAACTTCCACGCAAAATCCATTAACCGCACAACGCGCGTTTCTAAAACTGGTATTAATTAGGCGTACAAACTTTCGCATATAGCCATGCCCCGTATTCGTGCAGCCCATTTGAAAGCAGTTCGTGGACTCATCGCAATAGCAGAACTAGCACGGACATCTTAAAATGTTCATATTATGTTGTATGTCTGTATTTACGCAATATAAAGTGAAAATAAGCATTGTATTGTAAGTATGACAAGGCATCATTTGTTGAGTGGGATATATATATATATATATATATATATATATATATTTATATATCGTTGTATACGAACGATTGGCTGATACATTGTTTATCGCTAACACTACAGTACACACACGTATTCGCACAGTCTTCAGCTTCACTTAGGCGACACCTCGCGAAACTTCTTACGTGTGCATATTCTTATGAAGAAGCCATAAACTGTAAAACCGCTTATGAGGTGTGAATTTAAGTAGCTTAGGCTATTCCAGGCGTTGGACTTCGCTTGGAATTTAATTGTCTGTCTGCCTCGTCTATTTCAGTAAGCGTCTGCTCCCTCTCAATGAAGCATTGTTAAGCAAATCTGGCCTAGGGACGATTTGTCCCCCAAAGGTCATCTACAAGGAAAGATGTAGGTGCTAACAAGGACATTAGCCGACTGCGGCTGGTACGATGCAACACAAAGACTTTTTTCAAGAAATTGGCCTTAATGCCGTAAAGGGCTCTGAAGTTGTCTTTAGTTAGACAATTTATATTCTACACGAGACTGTTGGAGCAATCTTTAGGTCGAACAGGCCAACAACAGCTAAATAATATCTCCAGCAACGGCGGATGAGTTTTGATCACCTAGTGAAAGGTCAGCACTGCCTTACGAGTTCTTACGAATATGCTTGGTAAACGTCGTTAACTGTGTTGCGAATACGATTTCCAGGTGTGGACACTGCTGTACGTATTCTATTGACTCTTATTTAGGCAGAGCGCGTCGTTGTCCGCACATCTCCCCTTTCGACGGAACCTCATCGCCTCCTTTGTTTTATTCAAAGTGATCTCCACAAAATTGCGGTCGAAGTACACAATGTGGCGATGTGGCGGCTAGGGATTGCAGGAATAGCGTAGTATGTAGACTGCGCCATTAGTGTGTGTACCTCTGGGAGCCGTGACTCGATTGAGCTCTAAATGATCGCCCTGGCCGACGACTGTCGTTTGCACGTTAGAAGCAGTCTCGTCTCCGCAGACTTGTCATCGAAAATATCCTTTCCCTCCTTGGGAAGGAATACCAGTAGAACTTCAATGACGTTTGTGAGCACCCTTTTAAAAGCCAGCTGATTGCCTTTAAAAGGATAATTTCGATGATATATATGTGATAAAAGGATAACTTCGACGATATATATATATATATATATGATCCTTTTAAAAGGATAATTTCGCGCGACGCTATGCCGAAAGCTGCCCTAAAGACCACAAACAATGCGTAGAAATGCGCCTCTTTACCTGAACGAGTCCGCCCTAAGAAATTAATAGATATACGCATACAGTTAAATCGTTAATTACTTAGGACAACCAGCAATTTGCCGTACGCCAATGCTGTCAGACAGTGGCTAAACATTCATAAATTACAATCTTTTTTACAAACATGCCCCGTAAACATCACAGTCACCACTTACAGGTGATTTAGATGCTTCGTTGCGCTATAAGGAAACAAATACCCGCTGCATTCTGCATTTACTGAGCTCACTTAATGCTTAGTCAAACACGGTAACACTAGTCTCTACCATTATCGTTATCATAGATAGATAGGTTTTATTATTCTCATGAGTGGCTTACATTTGTACATAGGTTCACATCTCCTTAAAGCCATTAAAGGCTAGTATGGAGTGTTTATATTGCATATTTTCTTATAATTTTATTTATTGTCATTATGATTATATTATTATCGTGTTCGGCTAATATTAGAGTAAGGTACCTAAATAGTATTGATTAGCACTTTGTTTGAATATTGTCAAAGAAGAGGTTGCGCGCACAGCTGAATGAGCATCGCTCGAAAAAAACTAGATCAACCACAGGGATCGAGCCGGCGACACTACTGTATACCACAACCATGACTCTGATCTAGATTCAAAGCGAAATGAGGCTGCATTTTTATTTTTCGACTCTAAATTCTCACAGACAACATTATACGCGTCGCTAACACTATAATTATCATCGCTTTAGGGGCTGGAGCTTGGTTGCATGCCCTACCCTGTCCACGAATAGGGACTCTTTTGGATGACGAGACGACACGCATTAGCACAGGACTGCGGCTTGGTGTCGACCTAGTCGTTCCTCACCGATGTCGTTGTGGTTACCTTGTGGACGCGTTGGCCCATCATGGCTTGTCATGCGCCTTAAGCGCAGGCCGAAGAGCACGCCACTCGGCTCTAAATGATACTTTCAGTCGAGCATTGAGGTCTGCCGGCTTTCCGTGTATACTAGAACCTCCGGGCCTATCCAGAGACGACGGAAAAAGGCCTGACGGCCTTACTTTAACCCCCTTTGAGCGTGGCCGCATGCTTGTTTGGGACGCAACTGTAACCGACTCATTAGCCCCTTCGATGGTCGGTGCAGGGGCGGACCAGGCAGGTCATGCGTCCAGGTTAGCAGAGGCTAACAAATGTAGAAAATACTCTGGCGTTGGCTATCCGCACCAATTTTGTCCGTTGGCTTTTGAAACAATGGGAGGCCCAGGACCGCTTACACTGAAGTTGATTCAGCGCGTGGGCAGAAACCTTAACCTTTCCACGGGAGACTCGAGAGCATCGGGGTTTTTGCGTCAGAGACTGTCTCTCGACATTCAACGAGGAAACGCAGCATCTGTTCGGGGCACTTTGTTGAACTGGGCTAACCCTGGGTTAGAAAACCCGTGACTACACGTTCGCGCGGAGACAATTGTTCACTCCAAAGTGCTAACATAAAAAAGTTATATAACTAGATCAATCAAATAAACATATGTAATATTATCATCGCATAAACCAGCGGTGCATATTTTAAACTGCATAAAAGGCCATGTTAAAACGGTTCTATCTAATATTTTGACGTTGTTTTTAATAGCGGCAGTGTACGAGTCCACGTTAGCCTGTCAAGACTTGTTAAACGCATGCTTAATCACGCCCAATATATAGTAGTCCAACGGATAAAAATCGGAGCTACTTGACAGGAAAAATAAAGACGGCTTACTGCTTCGTGCTTGAGTGAAGAGAAAGGCACATTCCATTGGCCGCCAGGCTCATTGCACCTGCTGGTGCAATGAGCCTGGCGGCGCCAAAAACATCTCCTTCGGAGAGTTTGATAATACACGTGGAAACACGGTATTTTTTCTTAATGGTTTAAGAGTCGAAGCGTGATGATGAGATGTGGCAATCACGTTTGACAGATGCATACCTCGGGGGAAATTGCGAATATTGTTGCAGATGATGACTGAAAGGCATGAAGCATCGTTGCTTCCAGCAGTGCTACCACGCCCGCCGGCATTGTGGCATTTGCAGGTAATTGCTAAATATTTGGGTGATAGTTTCAACTTCGTTACAAAATAAAAAAATATAAAATTAAACGGTTATTTTTTAATCCGTCAATACGCCTGTCTGTTGCGCCCGAAATCTCTGCGTCCGATTCGGTATCCTCCCGCCTCCCGTCCACGGAGTCAACCAGCTTTGCGCGCTGATCTGTCGCGCTAGGAGGCCGCCAAGCAAGGCAAAACGTAAACAAACGCCTTTTGCAATGACGTGCTAAATCAAACACGATCGCCTGCCAGACTGAGTGAAGTTGAAACCCCAACGGCACGTGGTACACTTTGAAGTGTGCTTCGCACCTCTCTCGACTCTCTCTTTAGTTTGTTCGGTCACTGATGTTGTTTTTTACGATTATCACACTTGTACAATGTCTAACTTAAGTCAGCCGAAAAAATATTGAAAGCGTCTACCGGGTGCCTAAAGAAATGCGTGCGCGCTCAAAAAAAAAATATATATATATAAATATATATATATATAAATATATATATATATATATATATATATATATATATATATATATATATATAAATATATATATATATATATATATATATATATATCTAAAATCACTCCGTCCGTCCGGCAGGAGAGATAGAGGTTTTATTTTTTATTTGATTACGAAGGTAGCTTTGTAAAGGCGTAATTGCCAATTAAATCTGCGTTCTAGAAGACTTCTTACTCTGATTTGAATGTTGTTTAATTTTTAACATTTAAAACCAAGGAAATGCAAAGTAAACAGACAAACGAAATACTAAATGGATGATTCCAAATTGCACACATAATTCGGTGATTCTTGCAAACGCCATTCTAATATAAATAAATGATGAAGAATGGTGTCAACGAAAAAAAAAAGATCAAGGGCAAGCCCTTGGTTCTTCAATATACAGACGATGCCCACCAGAGTTGGTGAAGATCATCATCAAATGACGACAGAGAGCCGCGTCGACCTCTCATAAGGTCGTATCACATAGTGTGCCCCCCCACTTGGCACGTGCAGCGACTTGCCAGCAGATCAGCGATGAGAGTGGATGGCGCGAGAGAAGTGCAAAGCGTTTGCTGTCTGCGTCGTCACGGACACCTCCTCAAGACAGCTTGATCCGCTGTTGTTGTTGGTTGTTGTTGTTGGTTGTTGTTTTTGTTGTTGTTGTTGTTGTTGTTGGTGGTGTTGGTGTTGGTGGTGTTGTTACTGTTGCTGCTGTTGTTGTTGTTGTCGTCGTCGTTGTCGTTGCTGTTGTTGTTCTCTTCTCTCTCAGTTCTCGTCCCGCAGAACTTTGGACCTTTAATGCATTCTGCTTACAAGCCAGCCTATCTGTCTGTCTGTCGATGTTTGCCGTTCTGTATGCTTAGCGAAAATCGCGCCACGCTACCGAGCAGTGCGGCTGGCTATAGCAAACTGCTGGACTACACAGACTATACACAGACTTGCCTAAAGAACTCACCTCGAACGAGAAGGATAGAAGAAACGAAACGAAACACATGATGAGGAAAGAAAAAGAAGACACGGACACTTCAGGGGCAGAGGACGATTCCGGGGGATTGGGATGGTGCGGCGCTGCTGCTGCTGCGGCCGCTGATCCTCAGCTCTCACTGCACCTCGCTTATTCCAACTATGGTTCAAATATGGATCACGCTGTTGAAGACCTCCGTCTGCGAGGGATCTGCAACGTTCTCTCTAGCAGCTGGACAGCGAACACTCTCCAACGTCGTAGTCCAGTCGACACGTACGAGCATGGCATAGGTAAGCCGGCCGACAACCAAAGCCGTCGTCGGTGGGAGCCCGGCTACGCAACAGCCAATAATGTATCAGAGCGTTCTACTCTGTGTTGAAAACGACAGCAATGCAGAAATAAGTGGAAACAACATAAACAGTACGAAACAAACGAGGTGTGTATGTACTACTTTTCCTAACAAGAACTTATGCATGTAAATGTATGTAGTTTCGTAAATAAACTTTGTCTGAATTGTATATTTGTATCTGTATATATATATATATATATATATATATATATATATATACAATTCAGACAACTTTTCCTAACGAGAACTTAAGCATGTAAATTTATGTTCTTTAAATAAACCTTGTTTGAATTGTATATATATATGTATATATACGGTTTCTACGGTAAATGTGAATTAGTAAAGTAACCAGTGACATCTCTCTTATTTGCTTGCATACTTGAATCACCAGTAAATTAAGTCGTACTATTAGTTGCAGTTCTATATATATATATATACTAATTCACATTTACCGTAGGAACCAGGCGTAGCGTGAAAAACGTGGATTTTTTTCGTGTTATAGAGTGTCACTCTGATGTCCTTAGTAGATACGTGTTTTACATGTCAGATCGACCACGGATGAGTCGTCTTTCCACGGTGGATACGGACATGAAACCTGCAGAATATTGCCTGGTTTGAAGCAAGCCTTCGCCGAAAAGGGCCTTGAACAGGTGCGATCACAGTGGCCTCGTATTTCCTCATAAATACACTCGCCCCCACGCACCTGTGGCCACTTCCCGCATGTTTCTCTATTTTCTACGGTTCAGAATTCTTGAGAAGAACAAGCTATGAAACTTTAAAAATGAATCATAAGCAGTTGTTTGGATATACAATAAGAACAATAGGAAGTTTTCATTAAAAACTAATAGACCTTCTGTATTGTAACTAAGATGACACCACCATATATATTCTTGATTAAATTTATTTTAAAAAAACAGTTTGATTTGGTTGTATTATGAATCCGAGACGACTTTTTTAAACACAATATACTACCGCTGAGGCCAATCGCATAGCAAACGAACAAAGATAACGTGTTGTGGCAACGGGTCGCAAATATACTGATATATTCGTGGATTCGCAGCAGTACGGTTTGGTTTCTTCAAACTAGTTTAAGGATCCGCGATTTTCAAGTCAAAATGTCAAATTAATATGTCTCCATTAGGTACTGTTACTAGGTTGCTTGTAGTTTACCTCAAGACAAACAGTATATATATACAAACAAATATCCTATAAACACTGCAATATTGTACTGCCTCTTATTCGTGAGGATTGTTATAGGCGGCTACTAGGAGTTAGTATTGGCCTTAATCATGTATAGCTTATATAGTCTACAGGGCCCCTCACCTATTACGATTGTATGTACAAAGGTTTGTACGCGGCTAAGACAATTTTAAACTTACATGCTTCGTATTGTCAATCGAACCACCAATTTATACGTGCTTTGACGACTGGGGTTTTCTTTGGGCGAAAGTCCCACACAGAGTGTTGTTGATTGCTAACACCGACCGTGCACTATGCATTTTCCAAACCGCCTACATAGAAGAAGAAGAAAAGTACTGTATAGCATTTTCACTATCATTTTTGTTATGTATAGCATTTTCACTAGAAAAACGCGACCATATTGGCCTACATACAGCGGACTGGTACGTTGTACTAGTTGCCATGAACCTGGCAACTATGGCATGAAGTTGCATGACCTACACGCTTTGTCGCCGCTCTACGAGCGGAATATGAAGCGTTTGCCCAACACCATGCCAATGATCGCTATTTCTCGGTAATCTGACTAAGGACGAGGTCAACTGTCACCCTGACATTTGTTCGTGATCAGCTAGCACCGAAACCTGAAGAGGTACTCGAACCGCTTCAAAAAGCCGTTTGACATTCGTGAAACGACCACTCGTTGAGGTGCGTGAAGGCATGAAATAGTGAAGGCCAAGGCCGTCGCAAAATCAGCTATGCTGGCCAATATGCTAGGTTGCTATGTTGCTATGGTTGGCTGGTACTATGGTTGGCAATGCTAGGCTGGCTAAGGTGGCCAATATGTATGGCCAAACGCGCGCTTGAAGTGCTTTCTACGTCCAGTGCAGACCAGCACATATCAAACGTTCTTTTATAATAGAATCATCATGTAATATATTACATGATTGTTTCAACCAGAACAAAACGTTAAATTGCCCTCTCGTTAGCCAACCGTGAGACGCACATTGCTGTGGCCTATCATAACCTTGGTTGTAGCAAACGTCTGCTGAAGATCGATTAGCAATTTTGCAACCCAAGTGAGTTTTCCCGCTTTTTCCTCCACCTTGATTGCGTCATATCGATAAAATATAGCTCTCGCGCCAAATAGCACTTGCCACTCATCATTGTAAAGTAATCTACTTAAGTGAATCTCGACGTAGCATTTGGCCACATTGAAGCATAAGTGGAGTGCAGCGCGGTCGATGTCTCTGACATGTCTAACAAGCTCGCCAAATGAGGGCTCGTTGTCAAAAGGACATGCCACGCATCTGAAGCACCCTCCACACGATTCTCGCGTGTCGATGTATCTGTAGCACTAAATGCGCGTTATGTGGGAAAATCAATCAACGAAGATCAATATCAACCTACGACAGACAAACATTCATAATAGGAATCTAAAATTGACAAATATAAGTATGCTTGCCAACTTTTAGCCGTGCACAAAATTGCAGTTTGTTGTTTTGCACGCAAGAATCTGTGAACCGCCTCTATGGTTGGCGCTATGAAATTGAAAAATGCTTTAAAGATACTGTAGAATACGACTGATAGAATGCGGTAGAGCCTAAATATTGTGCATGCAACAGTGTGAGTATTAGATGACGATGATAATAATCATAGTAGTATAAGTAATGATAATACTAGTCACCATCGTCGTCATCGCATATGGTTGTGGTATGAAAAGTTCGATAGGATATATGCGGAATAAAGCCTTACGGCAGCCTCTTTCCAAGATCTATAACAAAGTTTCCTGAACGATTCGTAAGCTAGACCTGTAAGCTGGGATCAGCATCGAATATTTTCAGATGGCAGGATTTTGTGTGGCAAATCTGACAGGCCTCTGCTAACGAAAATAGTATACCACGCTCTGTGAGGGGTCTCGCGCCTGTAAATATGGCGGTTATATCGCTGTAAACGGTTCTCCTCCCCGCTGTTATATACTCTCCAGTCGAGTGTCGGGCGAATTCATACCCTTTGTAACACTTGTTTTGTACACATGGCTGTCTACATAATTGTAAGTATTCTAATTATCCACTATCTAGAATTATAGCAAGCGACAGTACGACAGCTTCTCTTTTACTAACAAGTCTGTCATGACCCTTAGGTGCCATGTCAAACAATAATTTTGCCGATGTGTTGGTAACATCCATTTCTCTATCAAACAAATCATTTTTTTTAAATCGCACATTTATTGGAGGTCTAACATAAAATGTTTATTAAAATACGAATCGCTCTAGAGCTAATTTCTGGCCGTAAAACCGTCACCAAGTATAGCGTGTAACGCATAAATACATCCAGTACTTTAAAAACAACCTCCTTAAAAATGTTTTTATTGTAGTACTCCCGTGGAGTCTGTATTGATCTCGGTCTGAATAAACGATGTCCTCAAATGAACAACCGCATGCGTTTCCATACATACAAAGGTTGTAGTTGTTGTGAATTTGAAAAAATCAAAGCTATGTCATCAGAGGAAAGTATATCCAAACACATGAAATTTATATATGCATTTTCTGTGTTTGATGATTTAGCATTACTTAAACTCGACTCAAATCATCAGAAAAGATATCCTAGAACGTTAGTTATTTATTGATTGATTTATTGTTCGCTTGGCATGTATACCTAAATACACATGTCACCCTTTTAGAGCGGCAGCATATATATTACCTACGCATCCATATAATCTATGTCTACTCCAATACCTACTGAGTATTTGCTTTCTATTGTGATAACCTCTTCTTTGTAATATCGACCAGGTCGTTTCCAACATTTGGTCTTAAAGCTAGGGCCTCCGACAGCTCTATATCTCTGCTCCCCCTAAGGCTATGCATTCTTTAATAATATGCTCAATTGACTCGTTCTCTAGCCCACACGCTCGACATTCTGTACTTTGCCCCTCCTTATATTTAGCTCTATGTATCCTTGTATCCAACATCCGTGCCCTGGCATTTGCCAATAGCCCACTCGCTCTTGAAATATCGTATACCCATTCTACCCCGCCCCTTTCCCGCTTTTCCTTTCCATACATAGTTTTCAAACTTGATCTGGAACCCATCGCCAATTTCCATTTGTCTCTATATGACTTACCCGGCGGCACTTCCATCCCACACAAATGCGTTTCCGTTACTATATTGATATCGACAGATCTTATTTTAGTAACTTATATAGTTGCTTTTTTCAAAGTGGCTATATTGTTTAGTATTATTATTATTATTTTGAAGCATTTAATGTTTTATTATTATGTTAGCACTTTGGAGTGGACAATTGTCTCCGCGCGAACGTGTGATCACGGGTTCTCTAACCCAGGGTTAGCCCAGTTCAACAATGTGCCCCGAACAGACGCTGCGTTTCCTCGTTGAATGTCGAGCGACAGCCTCTGACGCAAGAATTCGGATGCTCTCGAGTCTCCTGTCGAATGATTAAGACTTTTGCCGACCCGCTGAATCAGCTTGAGCGTAAGGGGGCCTGCAGCTCCCATAGTCTCGAACGCCAACGGACAAAATTCGTGCGGATAATCGACGCTTGAGTATTTTCTGCTTTTATTAGCCTCAGCTAACCTGGAGGCATGACCTGCTCGGTCCGCACCTGCACCGACCATCGAAGGGGCTAATGAGTCGGTTACAGTTGCGTCCCAAACAAGCATGCGGCCACGCTCAAAGGGCGTCAAAGTCAGACCGTCAGGTCTTTTTCCATCATCTCTCGAAAGACCCGGGGGCTCTAGAACGCACGGAAAGCCGGCGGACCTAAGTGCGCGGCTAAAGGTGTCATTTAAAGCGGAGTGACGCGCTCGTCGGCCTGCACTCAACGCGCATGACAGACCATGATGGGCCAATTCGTCTACGAAATCACCACAACGACATCGGTGGGGCACGACTAGGTCAACACCAAGCCGCAGCCCTGCGCTTATACGCGTCGTCTCGTCGTCTAACAGAGTCCCAATTCGCAGGCAGGGTAGGGCCTGTAACCAAGCCCCAGCCCCTTGACTGCTAACAGCTCGAAGCCTGGCTCTATCAGCAACAGAAGGTGCTCTATTAATCAGGCCTGCTAGTCGCTTTTCATGTAAGGGGCTGTCCAACTACCCTGGTTAGACCTATCCTCTGGAGGAGAATCAAATAGCAACGACAATTCTTCGGTCAGCTTTTGAAGTTCAACGTTATAGGCATCCCAACCATCACTGTCCAATAATGTTTTAACTCTGTCCGCCGCCTGGGTCAATGACGCCACGATGGCGGGTCCTGCCATCATGACCGCGTCCGGCACACCTAGACCGCCTAAAGAAACCGGGAGCATTACTTGTTCCCTTGCCACATCAATCAGCTTAAGATTTAGTATGATCTCTAAAATGTCTAAACTAAGTCCATTAAATGGTTGTAAAAGCTCTGGTGATAAAAACAGGTTGAAACCTCTAAGAAGGTGTGTTAACCTAACTTATATAGTTCTTCCCACTTACCTCTTCGCCTCCCTCCACTCATGTTTAACATGGCAACCCGTTCGAAAGAAACATTGCTCCTTGTGCCCTGCTTCCTCTTTCGGATTTTACGTCAACTTTTATCTCCTCCTCTCTATGCCACTGATGGCCAACCGTCTGATGACCTCCAGTGCCCCCTTGATCTTCACTGCTCCTATGTGTTCCCCTTTCTTCGGGAAGTAGCTCCCGTTGTCTTGATTCCCCCTGTACCTGTAAACCCACTCTTTCCTGTATCCATATTGTCCCCTCCTTTTTCCTTTGACCCTGTATCTGTTGTCCCATCCTGTGTGTCTGTGTCTATACCCTACCGTTCCCCCCTCGCTTAATGCCCATACCGCGTGCCTGAAAAATGTGCGCTGCTCCGATTTTGTTGATTCCACGTCTGCGTCCCTCTACCGTGTTCCGTTCCCGTATGTCCTACTTGCGCATTGATTACTATAATTATTATAGGCCTAACATTGTGCCAATCGCACGCCTTCTTGCCAATTGGCCGTGCCGCTAGTACAGCACCTACCTCCCCGTAGTGCACTCCATCAGAGGCCATGGCCCTCGGATTGTCTTGAATGTATTCAAGAGACAAGTATTCGTAATTTGCTGCCCTGACCAACTGCATTATCTTCCTATTCACTGCCCTGCACGTACCCCGATAGTCTCGTCCTTCTTTAGCATTCACCACCATTGGAAGCGAACACACTGTCAACACCACGTTTTGCTGTTTGCAAAATTCTATTAGGTCTTGTACCTGTGTGCTAATCGTATTCACAGCACTTTCCATATCTCGGGCCTGAAAAACATCTACCAGTCCCCCATGAAACACCAGTCTATGTTCTACATTATTGTACATTTTAATAGCTTGCTCAGTTGCTGCCACAATATACCTTACTCCTCGGCTCGATAAAAGAAACTCCTCCTGTATTAGTAGCCACCCGATTAACCTGTTCCTCTATTCTGCATACGTTTGAATCTCCGGCAACTTCCACCCGTTTTCCCATTGGTCTACTAGCCACCGCCTCCTCTGTCCGATCGGTTGAACTTATCCGAGATATCTGCTCTTGTTGTTGTTGTTGCGGTTGATGTTGCTGCTGCTGTTTCTCGACCGCTAGCACCTTTTCTTCTTCCTTTCGCTGACTAGCCTCCTCCTCTCTCTTCTCCACTCGTATCCGCGCATCCCCTCTGGCGATCTCGTTTCTGTTCCTATGTTGTTGTCGTCTCCTGCATTCTTTCGCCTCCGTCGCACTGCTCTCTTCGTCATGTATTTTTTCTTCATTTTCGCCACTGTGGCTCCAGTCTAACACTACTGTCTCCTCTTCAACGGCGCGCCTCTCGTCTTTATCCTTTTTTTCCCCAGATCCATTGTTTCATTTATATGTTGCAAGATAAATATTATGACAAGGTAAACGCGTTTTAAATCTCATTGCCCTGTACAGGTTGATAATCGCTATCTGTATCTTTGTATTTATTCAGCTATTTTATTTTTCGATATGATTAACTGCAAATCACCATGAACGTATGTTGCTGACAGCTTGACACACAGGCAATCGAACGATGCCCAATTCGTTGAATTCCAACAGGAAACATTTATCATAACTCGCACGTCCACAACTGCAAAAACTCAGATAATATTGCCTAACTTGTTGGAGGCTGTATTCTGTCAAAATCTGTTTTAACATTCATTTATTGGCTGATTCGTCTATCGTTACAAAGGGGGAGAGAGAGAAATACTCTCTGGCCCTATGTGTATATATATACGCTTACACCCGGAGTTAATCTCTGACTTAGAACGCCCCGAGGCTTACGTGACAAGTATGGTATCAATTTTCGGTCTCCGTCGACCATCACCTCAAAACATGTGGCAGTAGATTTTCAAGCTAAATACAGTTACACGGCCAGTTTTAACACATATGTAAATATGGAGAGGCATTAGCAGCAGACTTTCGCAACGAACTTTAAGTTTAAAAAAAGCCTTCTTTGCATACAAAGATGTTTATATATGCATATTTTTTTATACGGGAGGTTTTCGGGATTTTTAATGATACATGCTAGCAGTGGCTAGTGTTTAACTCACAAACCAACTAAACTTGAATTCCTCGTTTAGTCCTCAGACCCGGAACCAAGTGGCATTACTCGACAAATAAAATATTACAATACGCAAGTGACACCTACGTATATGGCAATTACGTGGATAAAAAGCGAGCAAATGAGAGAAGTGGCGTCTAGGCTCCTCGGCTTTGAATCGCAAACGACCTCAAACAATGACGCAGACAAGTAGCACTAAACAAGGTTTGATCTGTGTATACTATATAAACTCCTACCATAGCGTCCGTTCACCGAGTTTCTCCTATTTGGTCGAAGCCTAGAAGTCTACCTGAACATGAAGGTAGCCCAGAATCTCTCTTATCTTGCTCTCGCTAACCTCGTACTCTAATTGAAGTCGGTTCCGCTAATGACAAATCAATAGTCAAACATAGAATTCTACATCGGGCTTTTGTGCGTACCATACGGCCAATGTTAGGAATTAGCCTGTGCATACGTATATTTGGTCGTATTTGACAATAAACAAGTCATCATCTACTTACTGGTAGGTCGTAGTTCTGGCAAACTTGCTGTTGTTTATATATATATATATATATATAATATATTATATATATATATATATATATATATATATATATATATATATATATATATATATATTATATATATATATATATATATATATAGTGCATGTATGCGGAAGAATCAAAAATCTATACGGCTTGGTTAATGCTATAAGCTTGTCCTGTAGTTTGACGGATCGAATTGTTCATCCAGCGTTGACCTATTTGTAGGCAGAAGCAGAGCCAGATGATCAACGGCAGTTCATCAAATCTAGTTGGTTCGGTTGGTTGTACAATCATCTAATCATCAATGCGGTAGTCATCAATACACATTAATTGATTCACCGGCAGAACTCAGAGGGCTGGCTGTTCGCCCCGCAAGCACCAGAGTCACGGTACACAGAAACAGACACACACACACACCCACGTTACATTGCGCCCGACTGAGAGACGCTGAGCGTAATGCCCTTGACATGAAATGCAAAATGCAGATTCTTTCCGGGAGCACACGACCGTCCGTGTAAGCTATCGAGGGCCACCAGGCAACGAGGCAATCTGTCGCCACTGCATCCATTCGTTGGTGGACAGCGAGTCGCTCGGAGGCGACTAACTGAAGCCATACTATTTGGTGAGGTTGTACAGAGGCATCGCATAAAGGTGGCGATTCGCTGTATCTTCGCGGGCTTGACAGCGCTGCAGCGCAGGGGTGCCGCCGTTTGATGGGGACACTGAATGTGGACGAACAGAGATACGGCCGCTGCATATGATGGCGATGATGATGATTATTATATAGTAAGCATATATTTGTGTAACTCATAGTGGGATGTAATAGAGTGTAAGATTAATGATAATGGTGACGAAATTTATAATTATTCAACTAAGACTAATAGCCACTATTTGACCCGAGGCCGTTTAGAGCCAGTAGGCTTAATCGATTGCACACAAGAGCAAGACGTCTGATGACATATATATATATATATATATATATAAATTCGGTAATGCACTGAGCTGACGTATAGAGCGGTCTAAGATGGTGTGTATGAAACCTATCGTAGTGGAGACGTGTGCCATATGATAGTGCCCCCTACAATACAACTAAATGATTTATAAGAATTTATTAAGTCACATGTGCATGGCTGATCTAGAGTAGTAGTGTAGGCGCTAATATATATATATATATATATAATATATATATATCTATATATATATATATATCTATATATATATATATATATATATATATATATATCTATCTATATATATATATATATATATATATTTATATATACTCCACATCATCTCATACAAAAAAAAAAGATTTTGAAGTATTAAACAATTTAATTTGATGAATTTGATACATGTTACTGTAATTGGACACGTCTAGAAGATACCTTTTTGATGTCTTATAAATGTGTTGTATTAAAAATATCACGTCCGTGTACGGTCCCCAGGGCATCTTAGGTTTTATCCGCGATATTCGAATCATTTCAATTGTTACATAGATCTAATGATTCTACGAAGAAAGTTCGCAAATGGGCGGTAAACGTAACAGTCTAATTGTGTTAGAGTAAATTTGCTCGGATCAGGATGCAATTAAACGTGACTGGTTATTGCAAACTTTTTACCGATACGCAAAACAATGTGATTGGCTGAGCGTTGTCGCGCTGAGAAGTCAATTTATGTTTTGGCTAATTCTGGATGTTTTCTGTAACGTCTTCACTTAGACAGTTCGAGTGCTCACAATGACGGTCGGCACTGATTACTTGGTTCTCGAAAATTACTTCATAGAGAATCTGGCATACCATCAGTTGTATAGCATTACGTTTATTTGGTTGCAGCCCACCGTTAGCAAGAGTTTAGGGATAACCGGTTCTCAGCTTAAGGAGCCAGCGTGCGTGACTCCATTGTAAAGGATCAACGTTTCGTCCATGGTAATCCTTAGCGAGGCAACACCACCACCACTTTCACGCATAACAAGCATAAATAAGGGTCAACCCGACGGATCCGCGTTTTGACTATTGAGTTTCCGGCACCAAACGAGCAAGCTATGTTCATCTGGAAGCATTCCTTAGCACACAAGGACCCTGGACTGCCTAAATTTACCAAGCTGTTTCGGCAGCGCGTTGTGCCACTTCTTCGAATTGAAAACGCATTATATTGTGATATTACTTTAATAGGCAAAATAGGACAATTGGAACTAAAGAGACATAAGTAGACTGCTTTTGGTGATCGATTGTAAAGACGTTCAAGCGTATACACACGTTTAGCAAAATGCTTTTTGAGTATGAAAATAAGATGTTCAGCTCAACGTACTATATACATAAAGTACTCTGTATGCCTATTGGTATACGTAATAAGTAGTATATATGTCTATATGTGTGTATATAAGTAAGCATTAATGGATTGTGCGGCCTCTTTTTCGATTGTTAAAATCGGGTTGAACTGTATATATATATACAGGGTGTTGCAGAATTTTTTTATAATAGAATATACAAATTGTAGAGCTCGTTAAACCAAATATTTTTTCCAATGGAGCATGGTCTCCGAGAAGTCTTATTTCGGAGTGAGAGCGAAATTACTACAATTTGTGACACTAGTGTTTTTTGCCCGACATAAAAGCATAAAATGTGCTGTTGCGAGACAACCAAACTAAACACACTGTCGTGTTCCTGAGAAAATTCTGCTTCTTCCGCAGGGCATATAAGGCCGGTCAGAAGATGCGACACGGTCGTTTAAAAGAGAATTCGTCAAAAATGAAGTTCTTTATTAGCTTTTACGCCAAATACTTCAGAATCATAGCCCTACGACCACCCACGTGTTCAAAGCTGACATATTCACCAAATGCGCATTTCATGACGATCATTTTGGTACCGAACTTATGGCAATGCGAGCTGTGGTTGATTGCCTGCATCTTTTACTTTGAGTCGTGTCTTCGATTGTGATACGACATATAATGGGTAGATACAAAGGACCTGTTTTTGTGTTTCCGCTAAGTTATATTAGTTGCGCAGATGTGTCCTAAAATTATTATTACAATATATATTATATTATATTATATTATATTATATTATATTATATTATATATATATATATATATATATATATATATATATATATCTATATATATATATATAATCATTTATTTATGTGTATAAGATATACAATTGTGATGTAAGAACATATGCACAGCCCGCTTGGGGCATAACTCAAAGCATTAGGTCCAGGCTAGGGCTTGTCCACCTAGCCAGGGTACCTCTAATCGAGGCGGCATTCCCTCTTTGAACATCTAATGACAGACGTTGCAGTAAGTATTCGCCCGCCCTCTTGTCTCCTGTAGCGAGTACCAATCTTTTTCCGACATCATTAAGCAGTTTCTTCGTGAGCAGCCCAGCCCCCCCCCCCCAAGGTCTCAAACGCAAGGGGTGAGAACAAGTGTGATTAAGAGACGCCTGAATACTTTCTGCACTTGGCTGCTTCCGCTAGGGCTACCGCGTGTCCAGGGCGATCTGCGCCCGCACCGACCATTAAAGGGGCTAAAGAGTCGGTTACGGTTGCATCCCACACCAGCATTTGGCCCTGCTCAAAGGGAGTCAGGGTCATGCCATCAGGTCTCTTTCCATCGTCTCGAACTAAACCAGGGGGCTCCAAGATGCATGGGTACCCTGCTGATCGCAGCGCTCTGCTAAACGTTTCGTTCAAGGCCGAGTGGCGTGCAATTCTGCCTGAACTCTGCGGACAAGAAAGCCCATGGTGGCCTAGGGAGTCGTCCTCGTCATTGCATTTGCAGTGGTGTGGAGAGACTAGCTCTGCTCCTAACCTCAACCCGATAAGTATTTGTAAAGACTCATCGTCTAGGAGGGTACCCAGCTGAGGGCTCGGGAGGGCGTGCAGCCATGCCCCTGCACCGGGCGAGGAGACTGCATGTAGCCTCGGTTTGCTAGCGGCCGTGGTTGTTCGTTCCCATAGGCCGCTCAAACGACCGTCATTTGCCAGCTCTGACCACGCGCGCTGAAGAGAAGGAGTCTCTGGTTGAGACCCGCAGAATGCAATGGCGTCGTCCTGGGTCTGTTCAAGCGTGGTCTATAAGCTCGCAAACCGCCTGGGGGTCCAGAATAGACTCAACGTCACTAGTCGCCGAATGCAGGGAGGCGATGTGTGCTGCGACTGAAAGCGATTTTGCTTCAGGCAAGCCTAGTCCAACCTTGGCTACGGGTAAGAAGGCCTGAACTAGGGAATCGTCTTGCAACTTCAAGTTGAGTATAGATTCCAGCGCAAAACCCGTCTTCGAGTTAATTTCCTTCAAAATATCCGGTAAGGCTGAAGTATTGACTCCCCTGAACAGGTAGTTCAGCCTCGACGCGGAGAAGCATGAACGCAGAAGGCACAGCCCCCGGTGAGCACCCAGCTGGGGAAGACGGTTCAGACCAATCTCGAGTTTTTCTCTCCCGCGTTCGATAGTCGGTCCAAGTTGGCGAGAAAACAGGGGTACGCCAAGTAGATCCAGGTTATCGTCTGTTACGCGGCAGCCTGGACGTAGATATATATATATATATATATATATATATATATATATATATATATATATAGATATATATATATATATATATATATATATATATACAGCAATATATAATACATAGGAGCATAGTGTGTTAGATTGAATGATAAGATCCCGCGGTTTTAAAAAATGAGTTGATGCGTAGATTGTGAGAACGATCTTACGATCCCGTGCTACACGCTTAACTTTGACGCAGGAAAGGCGCCAACTGTTTTGTTTCTGAAAGGCAACTGAATAGATCCAGGAGCCACAAATGAGAAAGGAAAGGAAAATAGTGAGCAGTTAAAAAATAACGGAAACTTGTCATTCAGCTTTATATATAAATACATATATTGCAAAGGTGCAAAAAATTTGATTGGCAAAGAGAACGTTTGGTACCAAGCCAACAGTACTACGAGTCGTGATATGATTACCTTAAACCCTTATGGGAGTTCGATATTGGGGGACGAAGGAAAACGGCTTACGTTAATCATCTCAAGAATCGCTTCACCATAGGTTTGGTACCAAAATTACCCTAAACAAACTGCGTCGATGACTCTCATGCGCATTTGTTTTAAATTGTAAAAACTCAAACATAAGACATCATAGGATCTCGATGTGTTGCAAACATCCCTCAATGCGACTATTTTGCTTCCCCCAACAAGAGTTGGATAAAATAAACGTTTAATCATATAATAAAGGTTCAGTTACATTAAGTATTCGCAAAGACGACGCATATAAAGGTAATTAATGAAATGCATATGTGTATGCTCGAACGCAATGTCAACTCTCATTAGGCGTTTTTAGTATCGATATTCTAATTAGGTTTCATGTTGGTCCACCCAAGTGTTGTGTTACTCAGCGAGAGGTTTGAGAGCGCGTGAGCGCACATTTCCTACATTGACACTGGCAATTTTTGCAACTCTATTAGTCCTTGTGACCAGTGAGCGGCACCCCAGTTGACAGCGGCGAATTGCAGCGACAATAAGGCGTGATTGGAGGTAATCGCACGTTCCACGGGTTCGGCCTGTTTCGACTGTTTGCCTCCCCATTCCGTTCAGTGGAGCATTCCCTCCCGATTCCTCTGTGTGGCGTCTGGGCAGGTACTCACGCGATCAGGTTCCTCTCGATCGGCCTGAGCGGCCCTGGCGGCCTGAGATACTGCCCCCTCAAACCGCCTTCTCTCCACGAAAAGACACACCGAAGAACGAAGAAAGCAATACCCTTCTCGTGATCGTGATCGTCGTCGTTGTCGCCGTCCGGCGTCCAGCGCACCTACCGATCTTTCGCGTACGGAATGAGCCAAAGCGAACGCAAATCGCCACTCAGTACTCAGCGGTCGTTTGCGTGTCTGACGCTCGTTTGGCTCCTCGGGCCGAAGTTAGCAAGCGTGACCACATGAACGATAAGCCTTTCCACAGGCCGGATACGTGCTTGAAGCCACGTCGCACCCACCTCTCACAGGTGCAAGTCGGCGTTCAGATGTCCGCACGCTGTTGTCCAGGAAGGGACAACAGGGAAAGAAAATGAGGAAGGGGAAATTGAGAAGAAAACGAGAAGGAGAAGGAGCAGGCTCTTTCAGGGAATGCGGAAACTTAAGCGCCTCCCAGCCTAACGAGGGGCGCTGGGAACGGGGATGGAGAGGCATAAAGAGGCATAGGAAGGTTTCGAATCTAGGAGTGGAGACCCGGCTTGGATGAACCGATTCGCTCGCTCAAATATGCGCTCATATATGGCCCGTTCGTTGTCGTTTGAATGTGCGTCAGAAGATGGTCGAACTATGTTGAATATACGCCTATGCTGGCGGCGTCTAGATATGCGTCGACTGTCCTTTGAATGTACATAGGTTGGCCTTTGAACGTTGTGTGTCTGTGTCGTATATGGCTGCTATGCGTGAATACATGCATGTATATGGCAGATGTGCCAGACGTCGTTGTTTTGAATGTACGCATGTCTCTGTTGCCGTTGTATGTGTGGTGCGTTTATGTACACCGCAAGCGTGCATCATGCAGCGGT
>QVRM01006867.1:0-220681 GCA_003439945.1 Dermanyssus gallinae | reverse complement strand
GCTTGTCCTGCTGGCCTCGTGACACGAGTCGTCTCGGAGTATTGCACTCACGGCGAGACAATCAGAATCAAAAATCACTGACAAGCGCGCACATCGCGCGCGAATTCGCACATCGCCGCATAGACCTTTTTCTCACACAGGTCTTTAATACACACTCTGCACATATACGCATGCAACACACATCGTAAGTGCCACATTACGACGACGACAACGACGTAAGCGAATGACAACGAGTCTTCCAATGCGAAGCGCGACCACTTGGTGGCGGCACGCGGTGGTTCTTGACCATCCTCTTGGGCGACCCGTCAGTCAACGAAGAGCAACTCTGCACAACACTGCAACGCCTACCTAACACTGTTAACGTGCCTTCGACTGAGACTTTGCGCGGCTTCACTGCTGAAGTTGCCGATCGTGGCGCCATGCTGCTTCTTCCGCAGATGTTACCGACGGAGAAAAGTAGGGTACCTTTGGGTATGTTTGGATTCTGCACACTATGTAATTTTAGTGAGCTACTTCCACTCGTCATTGATTAGTTGTGTTTAGTATGTTTCGCCAGTGAAAAGTTATCGTCGTCGTCGTCTTCCTGCACCTCGTTTCTTCCCACCCTCATGCAAGGGCAACACGTGAACAGTTGTTGGAAACTCAAGGGTAATCTACATAACCACTTCTGTTTTCGAGGTTGGGATTGTGCTTAATGATTTCAGCGCTACGTGAAACCGCGCTAAAACGTGATGTGAGCGTGCCATTAAAGACGTTCGATTATTCGACTATTATTACAGTTACGGCGATTACGTGTATGCCTTGTATATGGATTATAAACCATGTGTCGGCTTGGCACAAACCTTGAAGCCGGCTAATGTGAGAACATTCAATCAGAACTTGATAGTCGTAAAATGGATTGTACTAAAATGAACGACCAGTGAGAGACCCGCGGATGGCAAAGGTATGACTATATATATAAATATATATTTATATATATATATATATATATATATATATATATAGCGTAGGTTTATTGCCACCTTTTTGCCACCAAAAAGGTATTTGTACTTCATACTAACTTCAGACTGCCTCCTACAATGCGTTGCCGCGACAATAAGCGCGGCAGCCCCACACGCCGTATAACTGCTTCCACTCACAGACGATTGAATATTTTGTCCTAATGCCTGGTTGCGCTCTCTTCTTTATACCCGGGATGTCGTTTACACCAGGGTCATGCTACGTCATGGTAGCCTTTATCGAAATTGGCGATGGCATTTTTATTCTTTGGAGCTGATGGTAAAAATAATTTAGATGCAACTGCAGGTCCTTTCTGCGGCTTTAGCCCATTGACTACATAGATAGTGACAATTCGTTTCAAACTGATTAAAGATACCGGCAATAGCACGATGTTCAGCTACCCGAAACAGAAACGTACTATAGTGGAATGGTAGTATAGTCACTCAAGAGCATTGCGAGAAACGTAAACTGTCGACAGCTTAATCAAAAATAATATCGAAAGGCACCAAAGGCGGGAAGCCGAACACAAGGATTGACAAAGGTTAACAACTGAAGAGGGAACATTTGAGTGCTCTAGCCCCTGCAACTGGCGCTACTGCCCAAATCACTAAGGCATGGGTGACTTGGGCAGATATATATATATATATGTGTGTGTGTGCTTGTGGCGGTTATCGTGACTGCTCTCACCCCCGCTAAGAAGGCCCGTCTAACCCGGGTTGGCTTTTCCTTAGCGCCACACGGCCAGGTAAGAAGTCTACTACCGGCTAGTGCAAGCAGGCCATTCTGGGTCGACACTACTAGACGACCACAGTGCTAGTTAGTCGAGGTAGGCCCCAACTAAGCACCGACCTTGGCGCAGTAACCGAATGCCAACTGGAACAGCCATTGAATGAAGAATTAAACCATAACGCTTGGGGAAAGACTTCCGTTTTGCACCATCTTTTCCTTTCTCTCATCTTCGACATTGACCCGCCCTCGCATCGTATATATATATATATATATATATATATATATATATAATAAATATATATATTTGTTTCTTTTTAAATTGCGTTTGTAGCAGGTCGCACAACCGTAACCATTTTAGACCATTCTACTAATAATGGAGCAGAAAGAGTGCTCTGTTGCTCAAGGCTTAATTGCAGCGGAAATTAGAACTAAATTAATTGTGGTTTACAGAACTAATGCACAAGCGTGCAGAACTATTACCAAATGTATTGGCTCATTCAAAAGATGTAGCAGTATAGGCACCGAGGGTGCATTACGGTATGGACGGCCAAACACAGTTTCGAGCTGAGAAAACTGTGCATCAGCATATTTGTATGAAAAAACAATGTGGCTACAGCACGAGCTACAATTGAGAATTTGGGAATTTTAGAATTGCAATTGAGGATTTTGGAAATTAAAGATTGGGTCGAAATCAGCAACACTTTATGCCGATTCGTAACCGTCGACACGACGAGAGCTGGATACTACTGTACTCCAACACGGGAAGATGCTATCGTCTTGCTTTTTGTGAGATCCAAATTTTTCCTTTTATTTAACTGCCTTCCTACAGAAAAAAGTGATAATTGGGTGGTACTTACACAACACTCTTGATCCAGCTGAAGGAACGCATTATAGCATTACGGCCCGCAATACAGAAGAGATCTGTGCTGTACCACCACGACAATACGCCCGTCCATTCGTCTCTTTTAGTTGTCATGGCGAAATTCTGCGAACTAAACAGCCGGGACACTGTTGAAGCAATTAACTGTTGAGAACATCAAGAAGTATCTCTCTGGAAAGAAAGATAAGAGCAACAATGATATATATATATATATATATTTAATCTTTCAATGTGATGTTTTGTTCCCTTTAAAATAACTCCCGGCCACTGCTATGCCCTTGTGTCACATTCTTTCGCACTGTTTCAAGCATTTTAAACGAGTTACTCGGAATCGAGTTGAGTTTGTAACGAGTCGCATCGGGCGAGTAGGGGGTTACGGAATATATAAATCATTGTTATTTATAAAATTATCCTAATCTGTAATGACGTGTGCTGTCGCGAATAAGACATTATTGTAGGCCCAGCCCTTAGGCCTCCTACGCCGGACGTTCTCACACAATCTCCTTAAGTTTTCGCGGTAGTATTTTCTATGAGCCAGTGGACAAAACATTCAAATAACCTATGTGTTGGATTTGCTCTGTCTGAATTTCGTCAATCGACTCTCTTTTTGAAAGCACTTCTGGGAGGATTGGGCTTTGGTGTTTATGTCGTAACTATATACTTATGGCTCGTCTCCTGTAAATACTTTCTGAAGCAACCCAAGGACTTCTGCTCGCGCCTGAAGGTTCAATTCAGACATTTCCCGATGGACGTTTATTTGCTGGAACTCAATATTTTTGGAACAAACTTTCGATGCCAGCTTTTTGGCGCAATAAATATTGGTCAAAACTGTTACAACTGATCCATAAGCTATTTCCACTTCTTCAGCTATCTATCAGGGGATAGTCCGCGATTGTTGAGTACAATATCGCAAACGTTTTGTTCTGTTAGTGACGTCGACGGCATTTCCAAACGGGGGTCCTTTAACGTAGGTTATACGAAAGAGTTGATATATTGCTGTATCAAAAGTTGTGCCGTCTCAGAACTGACCATGTTTAAATATATAGATAATGGACTACAAAGTGGAGTGAATGTTAGATCACTGAAAGATGCGCGCTGGTGAATGAAGGTAAACAACACATTATTGTGGAGAGTTCCACGAAGTCTGTGAAATCGACAGACCTGATATTTGTTATAATTATATTCAGATGGAATTCATTTTGTAAAAACCAATGTATACTTAGGCGTATATGACTCCTGAATAAAGGTGTTTTTGACTTGATTTGAGATTCGTTGCTTCTCCATTTTCGGAACTTCGTTTTCTTTAATACTTTGGAATTTGGCCTGTGCGTAGCGGTTGAGTGGCCATCTTCAGCAAGGCAAACCAGAACAACATTTTTTTAAATTTAAAGTACTGGAACTTGTTGATCCGCCCTCGTATGCTGTCATCTACTGGCTATCGCCAGTTTGATGCCTGTCGTCGGTGAACTTTCTCTTTGAGTTAACCTCATTGAGCGATCTTGCTGCCACAAGAACTGTTAAGTGGTAAATATGTAAAAATATCCGCTTATGTTGATGTTTGTGGACAATGTAATGTTAGACAGAAATATATATATATTCCGGAAAGTGTTTTTGAGTTCAGATCTCTAGGTATTACACCTGATCAGACTCATTCAAAAATAATAGTTTTAAACTTATTTTGTAAAGCTAAACCTCATAACACTACTGCTGGCAGAGCTTTACAAGATCAAATTGCTCACTAGATTCATAGTAAACATCTTACTATACATTATAATTATCTGTACCCTTTAATTGCAACTAGTGTATTTGGCAACATCCATCAGAAGTTCCCTTTGGCAGCACCTTTCTTAGCTTTAAAAAAAAAATACGTGGGTCCCGATACCCGTTTGGAACAACCTTTTTTCATAACATGTGCAGATGTTAGGTTTAAGTTATAGTAAAGACAATATTATATACAGATATGTATATACGTTTATGTACTTTTGCCCATAAATATATATATATATATATATACAACAAATGTCCACGATTCGTTGTGTTGGCCGTACAGCGTCGAGCCAGCAATTTGTTCATGAACGACGCATGATCGTACAGATCCGTATTGAGTTCTCTATGATATGAAGGGCTCTCAAATAGAGCGTTTCTTATATTTATGGGTCATGTTTCTTGTCTGTCGGACCGATACAGTCTCTGAAATCTCACTCTAGATCGTACGACGTCGTGTAAACAAGCCTTGTAACGTATTAAATCGGGTGAGAGCGTTACGCATTGGTTACTTATAATTGGTGTTATATGTACGAACTTATATATATATATATATATATATATATGTACATGTATATAAATATATATATGTATATATATATATATATATATATATATATATATATATTATATATATATATATATAATATATATATATATATATAATATATATATATATATATATGAGAGAGCGAGTCTTGAAGGCGAGGCCTTGGACGTTTTATGTCGCCTTCAAGCGGCTGCTAAATGTTAAATCAACTTTCCTTGTTTAACTTTTTTTGTATTTAATGCAAGATACGGTTTTACTTCACGATTTCAAATTCAATATGCCAATGGTCAGTTTGCCATTATAGGAAAGCGCCATATATTTTACAAGAGTGGGGTTTACAAACATGCGGATATTACTGGACCTGTATCATTGGCAGGATGGTGGTTTTGACCTTTGCTTAACATTGATTAAGCATTTTACTCTCAACTTGTCGTGCAAAACATGATGTTATGAACACACATCGAGTCGTCTACTATTTAGATATCCCTTCTAAGCGCCCTAGTCTAATGTTTACTTTTCTAAAATTTACCTGTTATGCAATTGCGTAAAGGTAAGTGGTTTGTCTGATCTGAAGTTGATAGCGGACACCAGTTAAATAATAACGCCTTCAAGCAGCCCTTTTTTAGTGACAGATTAGCTTGCCACGAGTGTTCTCGTTAAATTTTCCACTAAAAGTTGTACTAATGCGGCAGTCATAGAAAGCGACTATTTTTTACCTTACCTAAATTTGGTCCAATCACCATTACCATCATCAACATCGCCATCATTCCAAGCCTGGATCGGCTTGCTGTGGATGCGCGCAATCCCAGATAGCTCGATTTGGTTCGATCGGTCCTTGCGGCGCCGAGGTCGCGGTAGTGAAGGCGAAAAGCGAACAATGAATGTGAATATCCAGACTGGACTGAAGATTCTCGCTGCTTCGAACGTGCTAATTTCCCTTGACAGAGCCAAAGAAAGCGGGAGGGAGAGGAACGGATATCTTTCTCTCGAGAGAAGGAGAGAGCGATAGAGAGCTCGATTGAGAAAGAACCAGAGAGAGAGAGAGAGAGAGAGGAGGGGGTGGGTGCCTTTGAATGCGGCGGGATCTTGGACGGTCAGATAGATCTTGGCCGTTTCACTCACCGCTCCCACCCCCCGCCCGCCCCACTGGACGAGACAAAAACATTGGCGAAACGAGGTATGCCGTAGGGGCTCCTTAGTTCGTGTCTGCCCTGCCTTAGTAAGTAAGTAAGGGCTGTGTTAGTGTGTGTGCCTCTCTGTTCTGTCTCTGTGTTCAGCTCCGATTTGCGTCGCGCCGTTCATTGCCGAGGGCGTAAGAAGGTCTGGTGGAGAGGCAAAGCCGTACAAAGGGCTATGGGGTGTGGGCTCTGTGTGCCTTTGCTTGCCTGCTTTGTTCTTTCTGCCTTCAGTCCGTCCGTCCGTCATCCGTCCGGCTGTCCGGCCTTTTTTCTTTCTTCCTTCGTTCGAGCGTGCCTGCGTGCGAATGTGTATATGTGGAAGGAGGGAGGGAGGAGGGGGTGGGGTAGTGGTGGTGGTGGTGGTGGAGAAGAGACCACACCGTCGTCTCTCGTCGTCGTCGTCGTCGTTTCAAGTGCCCGGCCTCTCTAATAAAAAGCGCATTACATCGAGGATTGACGCGAGGGACAAGCGAGCGACCGACCGGCCATAGATGGACGATGGCCAGCCGCCTGCGACGGTAGAAGGACCGTAGTAGCAGCAGCAGCAGCAGCAGAAGTAGGACCAGAGGCCCTAGGTGCTCTGTCCTGTGTGGCCTGCCTGTTTTTGCCCTCAGTACGGCTTGCGCTGGTGCGATGTTCGGGACCAAGCGAACAGGCTTTGGTAGTGCAAGGCGATAGATAGCACCAACAACAACAACATCCGCCGCCGCAACAACAACAAAACGGCAACGGCAGCAGCAACAACAACAGCAACTAATAACGACATTGACGCCAGGGTAAACAGGGGCGGTGAAGGCGGCGGCTTAGCGTTGCCGAGGTTCAATTTAGGTACGGAGTAGGATGATGACAATGAGGATGACGGTGACAACGTGCTATTTGCATACCAACCATAGCGACGACACGTTAATATATCTTCATGAGATGATCCATTCGAAACGATGGATAGTCAGCTAGAGAGAGAGAGAGAGAGAGATAGATTGAGAGAAAGGTACACTCTCGGTTAGCGCCTCGAGGAGAGCTGACCGCGCTGTAGCACACGTTTTCTCTTCCTATTTCTCTCTCTATCTGGATCGCTGTTACACTCCATCTTGTCGTTTCCCTCGAAACCATAAACGACTGGTCGGAAGACGAAACCGACGATTAAGCTAAAGCTGACCAGATGAAAATGATGAAGGAAAGGGAACGTCAGCAAAGGGGTAGTATTTACCGAAACGGCACCGTCAGAAGAACTGGAGAGACGACGACAGCGAGGAGATGCAACAACGCATCGTGGACAGGCGAAAATTGAGCAAGATATATATTTAGAAGAGAAGTCCGGACGCTTGCCTTCAGCACGGTACCGACATAAACACATGGATATGTATTAACGCCTTACGTTGCGCCTTCAGCTTGTACGCCGTGTCGCTCCTGTACGGCGCGCGCTCTGATGTCGCATACTGACATACGTGGCTCGCCGTGACGACCCCGCTAGATCGACGCGCGACTGTGAATACGACTGTTAAGTGCGTTCACAGTCTTTTCATTGTCGTCGGTCGTCGCCGTGGTCGTTGTTGTTGATGTGTGCACCGTCTCCGTCGGTGCTGCCGTCTTCAAGCCTGCTAACGAACAGCGATGGAAAAACAGTTAGTTCTGATGAGGGGAGGAGACTTCTCTCGACCTGCTTCTGATAGTGCTGCTGCTCCTGCTGCACAACAACAACGACTACTACAACGAAAACACACAACCGGCGACCGACAGAGGCCGACGACCGAACGACGGCCAATACGTTCGTTCGTCCAGGGTGAAGGGTCGGGGCTGCCGGCCGGCCGGCCTGCCCGGGGGTGAGGAAGGGGTCCTTTGGCCTGCCTGCGTGCCCGCGCGTTCCTTCTGCGTGAAGTGCATAAATTACCAGTGGGGCTGTGTGTGTCACGGCTCTCGTCGTCGTCGTCGTCGTCGAGGCCCTCGTGCAGGCTTCTTCTTCTGCTGTTGCTGATATGGGCACTGATGCTGGCCGGCGACGACGAAACGCTCCCAACAGCAGCAGCTGCTGATGAGGCTACTGGTGCCGATCCTGCTTCTCCACGTACAGTGCTGCTCTTGCTGATTCGGTAGCGGCAACAGTAGCGGCAGCAGCAGCGGCGGCGGCTATTGTCTCTCGAGCTTGGGCCGTTGCGGAATGGTTTCCTGCAATGCGTTGCTGTGGTAGCTCGTGCTACCGCTGGGAGTGGGGCGACATAGGTGTACGACAACGAGTCCCCTCCTCTCCCCCCCAGCAGCAACAACAACAACAACACTAACGATGACGATGACAACAATAACAACACTAATGATGACAATGACAACAACAATAACAACAACAACGATGAAGAAGAAGAAGAAGAAAAACTGCTATCGGCCAACCAGCCTGTGAACATAATAGCAAAAGGCAGCTAGATATCGCTAATGAGTCGTTAGACAACAACAATAACAGTGGTTACATATTAAGCTTGAATTAACGATGCATAAAGCGTAACGACGCGCATACATACGACATTACTGATCGTCGTCGTCGTCGTCATCGCCGCTGTTGTTGTTGGTCATCGCCGACCAGCAGATTTTAGATCGATACATCTACCCGCAATATGCGCATATGCGTATTGGTTTGATGTATTCATTGACTAATTGTTCTAACCAATGTTCTACAATATATATATATATATATATACACATAAACATATACTTATATAATGGGTCGGAAAGTTCTGAGACACATTTGTAAAGAAGGAATGCAATGCACTTAGCCATGACTCGTCTCTTGTAGTCACTTTCTGGAAAAACCCAGAGCCTTGTACTACCGTCTGAATGTTCAATTCAGACACTTCTCGACTGACGTTCATTTGCTGGGAATTCGATAATATTGAAGCTATTCTCGCTGCCAGTCTTTCGGCGCATACAATATCGGTCAAGACTGTTACAACTGATTCATAACATATTTCCGATTCATCTTAGCTATCATCCCGATAGTAACTAGGCGACTGTTAAGTAAGATGCTAAGTTCTCAACATGGAACTTTTGACGATAGTTCTGTTATCTCGTAACCCCGAGTTGCACCGCCATCGATTTGATAGCCAAGTTGTCCCCAGAAAACGCCCGATATTCTGAACGTATATGCTTCATAAGCGTAATTGCAAAACGTTAAGGCAAGTGACTGATGAGGCAAAACTTGAATTTGATACTTGTGATACGAACTCTTCTTAATACGATAATTTCGTTTCTGCTAACCAACGTTGGACTTGTTTTGCAAGTGAATTTTCTGTCGAACACGCTGGTGTGTTCAATTCCTTTATCGAAAAACTAGGTCCGAATCGCTGCAAAACTAATTAATCACTGTCAATCCTAAACAAAAAAATGCCTCCAATTCCATCAGAAAAAAAGTGCTTTTTAACGAGTTCGACGATCTCCGCAATTGTGGCATACATATATAATACGCGTCTGTTTAAAAAATACACTGCATTGCCGTTGCGCTGCATTTACGGCGAACGACAGCGTGTGCCAGGGAAAACACCAGTCCCATATTGCGAAATACCGGAATTCGATGACTTGCTAGAGGCGCAGCTCAAGACAGCCAAAATTCAAGCTACATTGCCATTTGGGCAATGCCAAGGTTGCTGAGGACTTCCTAACGAGGTTTGAAGTCCTACATATATTCGCCCTATAGTACCGAATAGAAAACGTCGTTATTTGATCAACAGAACAGGTGTACCGCACTCGCGTGCATGAATACAGCGTACCTCCACTGGGTTTTTCCGGAACATTGTCGCTGGTTATACACAAAAAAAAAACATTTTTAGTCGTAAATGTACTTTTATATATATATATATACATATATATATATACTATTTATTATATATATAGCAGCATATATACGGCTACATTGTTTTATATTGAGCAAGCATGTATCAATCAATTGCTATATATATATATATATATATACATATATACTCGTATGTGAAGCATGCATACATGCATATACATGAAGCGGAAAGAAGGTTGGGGGAAGGGAAGAAAACGAGGCATACTCAGCCTGCCGGACAAGCAATGGCCAAACAAGGTTTTTTTGTTTTGTTTTTCGCTTTTTTCGTTCTCATCATCGCTGTGCTGTTACTGTGGTTGCGGTCGGTTATATGAATATTCATGAATGGATCGACAATTCGACGTTTCGGACGATAACGACGATGGTAACAACGCCGACAACCACGCTAACAATGTGTGTCTATACAGCCATGCATGTTTATGGACCAGTCGGTCGGTTTTCCGGCAGTAGTCAAAAATCAAAGAAAACCATCATGCGATACGATCCGCTGCCCGCTGCTCTGGGTGGGTTTGACGGCTGTTCCGTGTCCACTTCGTACCATACGACGTATGGCGCTACAGCGACTGTTTTTTTATTTCAAATCAGAAACAGGCCCTTACGGTCCAGGGCGGCCAGTACTCTGCACTCAACTCTCGTACGACAAGAGCGTCGTCGCCCCGTACCGCTATTTTTAGTGGCAGCGCGGGTACTAGAAACATGTGAAAAAATGCACGACAGTTCCTTCATACATCAGCACTTCATACATCAAACACTTTCCCTCTCACCCCCAAAAAGTGCCTTAATTTTTTTTCATACATCGTTGGTGTACAATATCACCGCCATCACTAGCGTCATCACCATCATCATCGCCACTGCCTTCGCCTTCAGCAGCAGCAGCAGCCTCTTAAGCAACACAGCACACTGTGCTGCGACCAGCCTGGACATGTCTGGGAGCAGTTTCTGTGGAACGTTACCGATTGGCGGCCGGATGGCTATACAGCGAGTTATCTACTGCTGTAGGTGAACGCATCGATGACGTTGGGTTCGATTCCCCAATTATTTGGCAGTCGTTAGCTAGCGTTGTCACTACGCGCGTGTGCAGAGCAAAGGCGTCGGTCGAGATTGCTGATCGCTGTATTGGGATTTTGGTCAGGTCCGTAACTTCTTCCACGGCTTCCTCATATATTGCCCTGCGGTTTCACGCAGTCCGTACAATTGTATGTATATATATGTATATGTATTGTATATATATATATATCTCAGCATCTAAAAAGCAGTTTTGCTAGCTATTGTACCAAAGGGGACTATATATATACTGCGATCTCTTAAGTTGATATGCCATGCATTAGGCTGTGTACAATTTACTTCTGATCGCAAACTAGGCTAATGCACTTGAGTAACCAAGCGTATAGTCTGCACCTTACGAATACTTGGCTCAAAGTTTCTAACTAAATAAAACTTAAAATGCGTTCTTACAACAACAAGAATGCGTTCTAAGGCCATACGTGGCCACACGTTGACAATGACGATATGACTAATAGTAGGATGGCAACCAATAACGGCGCCAATTTTATCCACAATCCTTACGCAAACAACAACAGCAGCAACTACCCTCTATGCTATCTCTAATTCATCATTTTCATCAATTTATGGCCATCAAGAAGACAGCACTGACAATGTCATCGTTTGCTGAGGCAGCGGTCGAAGCGCTCTAAAAACAGTAGCCGAGATCAATAAAAATATTATTATTCACATTGCTCCTTTTCGACCGCAGCAATGTTTAAGCTAACTCTGATATGTGAAGAAAATACATTCGGATGAAAATGAATCAATTTGCCGGGATGACGATCAGTTTGTCAGTGTGTCCACCAACTGCCAGATAATGCGAAAGCTTGTTATTGCGGGGCTGCTGGTATTGCTGTTTTTGTTTAAAGTTTACATTTGGCTGGAGACTTTGTCGTGTTTTGGTCGAGCTGGTCGGTCCCCAGTTTCACATCTGCTGCTGCTGATGCTGAAGTTATTTAAGCGGCCACTGTTGGCCCTCTTTTTGTAGTTGCTATCAAATCGTATAAGATGACTGCCATGGCGAACACAACGACAACGGGAGGAATGGATTCGTTTAGGTAGCCTTTGAGGTAGCCCGCAATGTCGAACGATGACAACAATAACGATAGCAACAAGCACTGGAGGCAGCAACAACAACACTGGGAGCAGCAACAACAACACTGGAAGCAGCAACAACCACGTTGAAAGCAGCAATAACCACACTGGAAGCAGCAACAACCACACTCGAAGCAGCAACGACAATAACAACAACCACACTGGAAGCAACAGCAACAAGAACAACTCTAGCAACAACGTCGTTCTTGGCGAATGTCCGCTTGACCTCTTTGCCGTTTTGACGGCCCACTAATGTTTGCTTAACATCCCGTTGAGGCTGCTTTATTGCTGTTGTCGTAATTGTTGTTGTTGTTTGTTGTTGAGTTGTTTAGCTGGCGGCGGCCATAGTTGCGATGATGTTAGTGGCAGAATGCAGTCGTAATAGTTTAATGCTCGATCGTTTACTTATTAGATACTTAGTTAGTTGTTTAGTATGTTAACTCGTTAGTTAACTAGCTACGCGGCGCTTGACGCGCGTTTTCGAGGTGACCGCAACGATGCGGAGTCCCGACCAATAGCACAACAAAACAGCCCTGCAAAATGCGGGATCTCTCTTTGCTCTCTGCCAGGTCAGTTCACGGCACCGGCATCTGGCGTTCTTGTTCAGGAAATGATATATATATATATAAGTGTGTGCGTGTAAGCAGTGCGATGTCGTAGTCTTCGAAGTCAGCGCCACTTTCATCATCATCGTCAACAATAACAACAGTTGACGACACGCCTCAAGGCAATCGAGGCATAACAACAAAATCGAAACCACCGTCACTACTACCGCCCCCATAGTGGACGACACACAATCAATGAACGAACGGCTCAGCTGGATTAATTAACAGATTGTATTTATTTATGATCATCATTATGCATCATGGAATCGTGAACTTTAATGATCTTCTACTACTACAGAAACCGCTACCACCCTCACTACTGGTCCATCGCCACTGTTAGACAACAACGCCAACAACTCATGGTGAGTGAACCGCTCTTGAGTAAGCCGCATGGCGGACTGGTCAGCGTATGCCTCTTTATCAAGTTATATATATATATATATATATATATATATATATATATATATATATATATATATATATATATATATATATATATACCCTGTCTTGGTTGTTGTTGAAGCTCGCTTTGTGATCGACGATGTTGATGATGATGAACTGCTAATAAGCTTATGAGTTGAAGTCAACAAGCAACAAACACCAACTGGTAACAGTGTAAGGCATCGAGTAAAAGCAAAGACCGGCAGTTGCCGGTTTATTATCTCGATGGTAACAAGAACAACGACAGCAATATAGACCGCGTTGCAGGCACAGGAGGAACGTTGGTGTGACACTAATCGTGCAAGCAATGGATCCCGAGTGAACTACATTCCTTAGAAGATCCAGTTTGCGTGTCAAGAGGAGGTTTAAGTGAGAGTTTTTACTGCGAAGCGAGTTTTAACTGTGTTTGGCTGCCGGTTTGTTCTGCCGCAAAGGCCACCTTGAAGGTGTCGATGATATTTCTGTAGGCCTCAGCAACTTCGACATTTTTCCGAAATTTGCACAGTACAGCAAGACGCTCAGAACTTGATAGCTTAGCTAAGCAAGTTTGACCACTGGAGAACACGGTTTTTGAATGCCAAACCTGGGGCGCCAAACAACCCGGTAAAATTCTCCCTATTGGAGTATAAACCTTTTTTCCATGTTCATCTCGCTTGACGGGTAGAGGTATTTAGTGAGGTTACTCGTTATCATACAATAGGCCACTGCAAGTTTTCTATGACGATGAAGTATGCATCTGCAAAACCGCGTGATATATATATATATATATATATATATATATATATATATATATATATATATATATATATATATATATATATATATATTACATGATGTTGCATATAAATGTCTGCAGTGCAGAACATTTCCTTTTTTGTTATTGGCAAGTGGTCATCAGAAAAACGTATTGCATAATTATGGGTTGGGTAGCTTTCCATATATATACATATATTCCCTGTTTATTATTACTTATATTACTACTAAATATGTAACCGGCACCACCGTATTGTTTAGATTCAGTACTATGCATGCGAAGGCGGACGCAGCGTTCAAAATTCCGACACACTGGTTTGGCCAACGGCATTGCTTGTCGTCGTCGTGATGACTGAAGGCGCTGTATTGACGCCGATTCGGTTTTGAGTGGTCCGAAATGTTGCTTGTTGCCTACCTTCCCAGTTCGAGTTCCCGTGAGTATTCTGCAACAACCGACCGGTCCTAACGTTGCATCCACCAAGTAGTCTGATCTAAAGCCACAATCATATTGGTGGTGCGTTAGTAGTAGTAGTAGTAGTGAAAAGCTTCATCTCCAGCAAGCGTGTCCTGTGTATTTGATGACTGAGGGAAACTTTCCTCTACAGAAAGCATAGATTACCCAAGATAGAAGAAGCGAGGTGAAACATAGAGAGAGGGAGAGGGAGAGAGATGGAGAAGTAGGTGCGACCGCTAAAGGTGGAAACTCAAGGAAAGGATAGAGTAAACCACAATAAAAGGATAGACGCAGAGAGGACAACAACAACAAAAGCAACAACAGCATCAACAACAACAGTGCAGGCACTCGTCGGAGGCACCGAGAGAGAGAAATAGACAAAAGGTGAAGACAATTATCTTCTTCAGTGAGGCGTCCAGTTCGCGTGCTCAACCTCCTCACCAGCCAAGCTCGATCTAACGACTCATAGCAACCACTTCAACCCTTGTTAGCGTTAACGGCGGCGGCGCTACGCGGTCCCCGCTCCCACCCCGTTCCCTGGTTGACGACCGCTTGTTTCTACCACCTTGTAACTAACCGCAACGTGGCCGACAATGCCATCGCCAACAACACTATACAGCCACAACCTCTGCGCGTGTAGATGTGTATAAGTTTTTTTTTCTGTGGTTCGGTTTATGGATGTGTGTGTGTGCATCCCATAAATTCTGTTCCGTTAGGGAGACATGATAATAGAACCCAAAAAAAAGTAGTGGGAAAATGTACTCTCAGGCATGATGCGTTCATGCGTCCGCACTTTTGTGATGTGGATTCGTAGCGCCGAGACTCCGCAAGAGTAACGAGGCACGTAACATTGCGAACAGTGATGGCACTAAACACACACGATGTAACTTACTAAGTAGGAAGAGAATAGCCAAATTCTATTATAGTACAATTTATGAACTAAAAAGAACATAAAACCCGATAGAAGTAACATCAGCTACGGCAGTTGCAACACTTTGTCCATGATTGGGTAGGGCAGCACGAATAGCCAAGAAATACGAGCCACACACAGGCGCCATGTTTTATTTTACTATCTGTTGGAGAAATGGTAGCAATACGACATAAAGACGAAACGCATCCCAATGTAGAAACACTTGAATGGCCAACATTCTCTCCTTACGCACAAGTCCGTCGGATTTACTCAGAACAAAATACAAGTCGCCGCTTTTCTTACACACTACAGACTCTGTAGAGTCAACTTGATAGGCCTAATCAGTTGTAATTGAAGCTATAGTTTTACTCATAATATACGGGTCTGTTGACTTCTGGGTATGCCAAGCATGTTGGCATATGAAAAGAAAAACGTTCCATCCCACGATTCTTTTATATATATATATATATATATATATACATGTTGTAGTGGATGACCGAACGTGTTCACGTAGGAAAAACGGTGCGGGCGAATTAAGCTTAGGCGCTGAGAGGGTGCGAGGACCGCAATCTCTGGAGGATTTTGCTCCAAAAAGGGTCTCCTGCAGGAGTGACGATACAGTACGCCACCACCAGCCAGTAGTTAGCATTCGATTGGCAGCCTGTGTTGATTATGAGCGAGTGCCATGTGACTGACGCCCGCATCGTTCGCTGAAGGGTGAACGCGACAACGTAGCAAACTGTGGACGATGCCGACCGACCGCCGCCGTCCTCCGCCAGACCGCGGGCGGAGATGCTTCGAGGTGCCGGAGCTCTGCCGATGATGGCACTCAACTAGAATGAGATCGATCCGATCGGCCGAACTCCGAACTCGCCGTTTTCGTGTGTCGGTGACTCACAGCGCTTGCTTACACACATGCAGGCGTTGACCGTCTCGTTCGGCGCGTGTTGTTGTTTTTGTCGTTTTTGTTGTTGTTGTTGTTGTTGTTGTGGTAGTTTTTGTTGTTGTTGTTGTTGCTGTTGTTAACGTCGTTATTTCTGATCGACGTTGGTCGTCTTGCTGTTGAGGTTACACTATAGTCGCTAGTTTTGCTGCAAATATTGTATTGCAGCCGCTGTGGCCTTAGTATTGATGCTGTCTGTTGTCAGTGGAGGATCTTCGGATTCTGCGCTGTATTTAGTCCATACATTTTGCGTTGCCACAAGTAGTTCTCTTGAGCGCCAATCACCTAATTACTTTGCTCTAGCATGGTGTCATCGTTCTCTATAATATCTAGCCACCTTCCATTTCTGACTTCGGCCATCCGGCTTTGACTGAAGCCGGCATTTTATAGACAGCTAAAGGTGAAGCTTCGTTGACATAGCTGCTGATAGTGCACTCTGACGTGCCTTACAGGCAACCCCTGTAGTTGCTAATGCCTAAGTGTTTGCTGAGCTATACTGTAGCGATGAAAATTATTTACTTAATTAATGTTTTCTTCCACGGACTAAGAAACAGAACAACGGATACGCGTACTTCTTTACTATCAATACCCAAATATGTTCGTTATCTTTTAGCTACATCAATTACGCCCTCACGTTGTCTTATTCCTTTCATTAACTGTCTATATTCAATTCTCTCTCTCTCTCTCTGTGTAATATATATATATATATATATATATATACATACACACATATATATGTTTCTTCCTCCGCTTCGTCTTCCCAATTTACATATCTGTCTCTGCTGCTTGAGCTATTGCCGAATTTGATACGTTCACAAACAGCGATACATGACACATCGATTCCTATTGCCACGACTCCGATACATGCTTATTCGACTTCTTCTTATTGCACGCCCAATATCTGTGGTTGCGGTCATCGCGCGCAGCGACTTGGCAGTCGGGTCACGTCGCAACGGTAGTGCCCGCTCTCACCAGTGACCCGTGAAGTACCCGCCACGACGACAATGGTTGCATCTATGACAACGACCTGTGCCGAGGTCCTGCGGGAAGGTAGGGGGATTCGTTCTCTATTGAAAGGTTATTAAAAATCATAACAACAACAACAACAAATGTTACTACCACTACTTCGCTTACTTCTCTACAATAACAATAACAACGACAACAACGCCAAAAGTATGACACGGAAGCCTTCGTGGAGGTCCGTGTCCTCTCTTCTACGACGATCCACTGCTGTGTATCGCGCACCGTCTGCAACATGAGCATCATTATTATAAACATGGCAGTTGGTGCCGTTTCCTGGCCTATTCGATGAAGCTGTCGTAGCGTTTTCGATGTTAAGTGTTTTGGCCTCTATCAAATGGACATCTATGCATGCATGCACACGCATATATGTTTTCTATTTTACAGAATGCCTTGCCATGGCAATTGATCATCTAGGTGTGCTGCTGGAAATGTCCGCCACGGCCCGCAGAAGTCCGCTAGGTTTACAAAACGAACTATCTAGGTAAGCGCCGTAAAAGACCGTAGAATTGAGATTCTTAAGCTTCGTAAATTAACTCGTTCGTTGATTTGCGATATGCAAATTCTGTCGAAATGAAGAGCAAAAAATTCCATTTACGGGCGGCAAATTTTGTATGGGTTTAAAAAGCCTAGTCTTGCAAAAACTCTTGCCTAAAATATTTAAAGCGTATTCGGTAAAAAGAGCATTTAAAATACGTCGTGCTATAATTAATTCGCCAAGTGCCGTTCCGGCAACGTAACATTTCTGGATGATACCCGTTATGTATATTACGACTATTATTATTATTATTATTATTACGTCTATTACGCTCTAGGAGGATCGCTTGCGCGAAACATTGAAACATAATTCCCGAGTGACTGCGCTTGAATTAGCCATGCACTTCGGGGTGTGTCGCACCACCATTGTCACTCGCCTTGATTATGTGTCAAAGTTGATCTAAGAGAACGTCATGATTTGATCGAGCACAACAAGTGGAGCGTTGAGCAATGAGTATCCTCTCTTAGATCAATTTGATTACTTCTGACGCAAAGTCTTCCGCGACAATGTGAAACGTGGAAAATCCTGATGTGCCCCATGGCGTCACCCATCACGAGTGTCTTCTCAGTTGCCCAACGATAGGCACAGGTGCCTACGGTGATCAGCCCGATCGAGGGTTTGCCGACCTTCAAAGGAAAAGACACAGTGCCCGTAAACAGAAAGGGCGTTACCTTGTACCAAGGCAATACGGAGCCGCGTGTCATTTATAACTTACAGGCAAGATAGTAAGCTTTGAATAGGAACATTTGCCGTATCCGCCGTACTCACCGGACATCGCCACGTTGAGTTACCATCTATTCAGATCTCTGCAAAACTACCTATAGGGAAAGAAATGTTTTTTACTAGAAGCAGTAAAAACACACGTGAAGACGTTCTTCGCGATGCAGAAATCAGTATTATTTGCCATGAAAATCGTTACATCTGGTTCTAACAACTAACAATTGAGAGTACTTTACTTCTTTATTTTTAGATTAATTCTAAAATTGGAAAATTCTAGTTACTTCCTGCTCTACCCAATGTATATCCGTATATACTATATGTACGGGTATACATTGGGTACAGTTTTTTTTATTTGATGTAACCCCCGCACACGCTAATCACTTATTGAGTTTGGCGCATACAAGCCCTTGTCAAAATCTTTGCCGCCGAGCCATGCGCTGTCTGATAAGGCTTATATCTAAATTAGTCGCTGATGGGAGAATGCGGTAAAAGAGTGAAGTTTTGTCAGATAAACAATCGTCTCGCCGAAACTGTAATATTGCAGAAACAGACAAAGCCGTACGCAAAAATAAATTATTAGAACAATAAATATTTATTGTCCCTAATCAAAACGTCTTACGGTCTTACGACAAAGATCTGGGGCGTTTCAGTGTAAGGTCACATTGCCAGCACTGTATTGTATTTTTTAAGGGTATGCAATAAACAAACCTAGCTAGCGTGTAATTTCAACCTTGCGGCTTCAGCATCTTGCAAAACGCCCATGTGCCGCAGAGCAGCATTTACGTCTTCAAAATTCCTATGGCGTAGCTCGTTGTCCTAGATGACTTAGAAGGCCGTGTATGTGGAACGACGACCACGCATGTGCCTATATGGAAGAAGATTACAGTAACCGGCCGACTGGGACCATTAAGGACTGATTTTGACATTCTATTAATATGGCGTGTTAATATTCTATTTAGGCATTAGAGTCTGCCATCGAAGACCTTGGGGCGCGTTTGCCACGAGAGTTGTGAAAACTACTTTCGTACACTCTAGAGTTCAGGCCACTTAAAATACTAAAAGTAGAGTCGACATCTTTCGCATCATATGTACTTACCCAGCTTAAGTAGGTCACACTGTAATTTATTTTAAAATAAAAACCGGAAATAGCATTGGGATAGTAAGACGGAATGCAACAAAGTGCCGACATTTTGCAATTGCCCACAGCGATACGGTCAAAACAGTACGTTGGGAACGGGCCCGTGGCTTCCTTCATGCAGCGCGGAAATACATGCTGTTTAGAATTCTAATCCTCGGCTACAATAACGTTGTTGACTCTCCTTTAGTCTTTGGAGCTATGCCAAAGAGGAGAATGTTTGTAAGCATATGCTTGCGAAGTCGGCGTTTGCCGTTGGTCTTCCTCTTTGAGCTCCCTTTCCTTACAAGGAATCAGGGTTGCTCTACGTTCTGACCTCGAGAAACCATCTAGAAGGTCAACGTCGAGGAAACCGCTTCACTGTTGCATTGGAAAACTCTTGGGTTTAAAAAATATTGGGTCAATAATAGAAGCATGAGGCGTCTCCGGCAGGTTCAGGTGGGTAAGCTGTTGACTGTGCGACGTTACTGGCCGCAGGGCTCAGCCCTTTGTTATTGGAGGAGTCCAGCTTTCATAAAGAGTTGTGCTGCTCGATTTCACACGATAACGAAGCCATACACGTTGAGAAAAATTATATAATACATTTATACATACATGCGTTTATTCATGTACGCATACAGTATATTAATTTATCGACCTATGTGATCAATTGCTCATTGCCACGGTTTTCGAAAAAGATCTCTTGGCTTGCCAAATGCGTGCGAAAGCTGCGTTGTTTTTCCTTTAAATTGCGGTAGCTCATTGAATGAGTAGAAAAGCTGTTATGACAGGATCAACTTATACTTAAAGCCGTTTCTCGCACGCGTCAGCATTTGACGGTATGATTTGTTTGTTGATTTCGTTTATCGTTTTTGGTGGTTATTAAATAGCTGATCCTTGATACCTTTCAACAGGCGACTATCTATACGGTATATCTCTGTTGAATGCATACCACGCGGTCGCCATCGGTGTCCAATGAGACGTCAAACGAATCTGCTAGTATTATACAGCGTTATCGTTAGATCGCAGTTACGTTCTATTGTGGGCTCGAGTGGTCACGGTGTAGCCGTTCCACCTCTGCTTACACAAAAAATATTCTAAAATACTCACGAAGTATAAAGCCCCGAGGGGTGTCCATGTCAATTTGCTACGTACGCTGCCGAAGAAGACATTCGCTCAGACACAAGGACACTGTAAGACAGGAAAGACCACCCTAATCCGGCACTTTAGATCAAACGATTGACAAGTGCTAGGACGTGCCAGAGCACATTCGACTGGAGATGGGAAACGACCTTTCAACAACCAGGCCCGTGGAATGACGTGATGTTATTTAAAGAAATCATGAGTTGTAGGATGGCATGCGAATAAGCTATTTGTGTGCAGTTGGGAGAAGATTGATATTTAATTATAACGACAATATTGGTATTAATAGCACATAATCCAAGCCACTGACCGGCCCAAATCCGTACATCTAGGGACAGGCATAGGTCGCCATAACCTCGAGATGTCCCGTAACTTCGAAGCAAGTCGTCGCCTGTTCGTTCAATTTCAATTCAACGACTAAGTATTACTGAAACTTTCGTTCTGCATGCATACAGCATTCCATCGTAGTTCAACAATCGGACCTCTGCCTGGCAAAGCAGAGGTGAGCAAAATCCGAAAGCAAAGAATAACAAGAAAACTCGATGGTATCTAATTAACTCAACGGTATATCAGTATGCGTTAACGCCAAGAACGAACGAGGGAATGAGCCCTTGTCGCCTTTGGGTAAGCTAAAGCCAGCTGCAGACCATGTTTGGTCATGGTGCCCTTTGCAGCCTGCCGTTGCGCAAAGTTTGGTAGTGGCAGCGAATCTTCAGCCAGCTTGCTACATCGTCGCCCTCGTATCTGCTGCTAGTCGACCGGGGATTTTCCTGACGGCTATGGGGCTTTTCCGTGGGCGGAAGGGGGGGGGGCGTTTCCCCATCGTCCCACGGCGAGAATGGGGGTCGTGGGAGGTGATGGCTGTAGCCTCCAGTGGGCGGACGCTTCGGTCGATCGTTTGGCGTTGAGTCGACAAGGCTGACTGCCCTGGGGGTAGCCGAGACGCCTCGAGCCGCCGACGTAGTAGAGAGACCGGCGTCATGGCGCCGGGGCAAACCAAGCTGGGGCTAGTAGGGGCGCCGGGGTGGTAGCACGCTGTTCGGTGGTGCCTTCATGGGCCGGGCAGGCGAGTGGCCGGCAGCCGACGTTCTTAGCGCTCGCTACGACGAAATTAAACTGCGCACCATTAAAGCGTCTCAATGTCGAGACGCGGCGGCGACGGGCAAGGCGAGACGCAACGAAAGCTGGAGCAGCAAGACGAGAATAACATGTATTACATAGGAATCCTGTAAATCCTGTGGCCAGCGTGGAATTAAGGTCGGGGGGGGGGGGGGGGGTGCGAAAGGAGAACAGCTCGCTAACCGCCGACTGATGAAGCAAGCGTTGCCCGAGAGCTGCTCAGTTGCCTTTTGCACCCCCGCCCCCTCTTCTACTCTCATTCGCCGCGTCTTCCTCTATCTCACACACTCCGCCTTCATGGCATGTTATTTTCACTGTGCCTTGTACATGCTCTTGCTTTCCCATTCACGGCTTTCCTCCGCGATACCTCCCTGTATATTGGTGTTCTCTCTATGCTCCCTACTTTCCCATATTCTCCCTGAATTCCCCTTGGTCTTTCCTCCCCCAATGCCTCTCTACGCGTTCTCTGTATATCTCCTTTCTCTCTCTCACCTATATATATATATATATATATATACTCATCTCCTTCTACGTATCTACCCTTCTCTCTTTGGCTCTCTCGTTAGTTTGCATACTACCTACAGCCAATGAAGCCGATACAAAAAACGCTTCCCGCCGCAAATCGCAACAACTTCTGGAACTGTTTACCCCAAATATACACTGCATGTCTCAGCGAACATATATATATATATATATATATATACAAAGTGTAGGAAAGGTGTGAAGAGCTAGGAGTTTTGTTTTTAACGTGATATTTCCGTTTTTCATCTAAATCATATTCGAATACATTTTATTAAAGCATTACAAATACTTCTACGCGCACTATTTCAATGATAAGCGCTTATTAGAAAGAGCTATTATAAAGAAAGTTAACTCGCGTATGATCATGTGCATAATGTGGTGTTACTAAAGAATTATAAATAAATCATATGTCAAGTTCTAAGAGCAAGTCGAAACAATTCTCTGACTTTAGGCAATTATGGCGCGCATACGTTTGTGAACTTTGAATAATAAGTTATCGTTTGTTACTTTGAAGTAATTGCATTAATAGTAATCATACCAGTTGTACTTTTCTTTAGCATGATATTCATATATATATATATATATATATCGCAGATGGGTCTACGCCATGGACATTAGTTGAGCCAGTATAATTTTGCTTAACGTGTGCTTTGAGTCCAGTTAGAGTCACGTTTTGAAAACGATCTCTCAAAATTTCCACATTGATATGATAGTCGTACCAACGGCAGATACGCTCAAAGCGGAAGATGCCTCCCTTGCCCAGACTGGATTATTTTTCTATTGCCTCCTCTATATTTTCGGGAAAACTTTAGCTTCAATTTTATTCACCCATCCATCCTATTCGATCATTCATTAATTGGTTCAGTGCTAACGTTCGTAGAAGCTTGTACTATTAATGGCCACGCCCCATCATCTTCTGCCAATCTGGGGCCTGCCTGATCCTTCATCAAACGATGTGTATCCCTCTCTCCCTATCCTCTCTCCCTATCTCTCTCTCAATATATATATATATATATATATATATATTGAACGGCTTCTTTGGAATAGTTTCGCTCTTTCGGCTTCCGTTTTTGTCGCTGTGGTCCTCGTTGTCATCAAGACCAGCATCAGCGTCATTATCATCATCTTATACTTGCAGCCGATCGGCCGAATTGAGTGGGCTGCGTTCGTTTGCTTATAATTGTGCACCTCTGCGCTGCTTACTCAATTGGTGTCTTTGCATAACGTTTTCTTCCCCTTCCTCTTTCGCGAGCACTTGCTCTCTCTTTCTCCCGTTTTCTTATTTCATTTCCACCCTACATATAAATATATATATATAGTATTTGCACCCGCTTTCGCTTTTTCTACTTGGCTTGTTGTCTCTATACCTATCCCCCTACTGAGCGGTCTCCTGTAAGCGCTTCGTGGCGTTGGTATTTTTTATTGTTGCTCGTCCTCTCCTTGTTTTCCTTCGCTGTCCTGGCTTACGTCGTTGTAGTCGTCGTCGTTGTCGATGCCGTCATGGACTTCCGCATTCTCCTTTGCCTTCCGACTATTTCAGACTCCTTACTTAACGAATCCTTTGCTAAAAAGTCGCGCACCGTGTGTCTGTATCTGCGTGCGTAGATAGATAGATAGATAGATATACCTGTATCTGTACGTGTGTGTATGTGAAGCAGTCAGGGTTCTGGATGTGTTTTGGGGTGTGTGCGTGTTCGTTTGACTGTGGTGTCTGGCTGGCTGTGTGCGTATGAGGTACAGTGTATGTGTGTGATTGTGACCCGAATGCAAATTCCAATTTCGCTTTTGCCCTTCTTACCCATCGTATTCCCTTCGCCCCTTGGCCGCCCGCTGCTCGGGCTTTCCCTTCCTCTCCGTTGCATCTCCTTTCTTTTCTTGCTTTTCTCTCATCTTTTTTTTCTTTCTCCACTCGTTGTCGTCGTTGTCGTCTTCACCATGCTCGTCTTGCAGTGGTTCTGGAGTTCGGTCTGTTACCCTGGATCGTCCTTTCGATTTGTCTATATCTCTCTATTCGCTCTCGTGTATTAACCATCGTCTTCGCCGTGCTTCGACCTCATCGTCGTCGTCGTCGCCGTCTTCATCCGCAAAGTCGTGGCGCCTCGGAGAACGGCGGCATCGTTCCAGCGTTGAATAGCCCGCGAACATCATCACCACCACCACCACCAGCAAGGCAACCTGCCAGCCAGCCAGGCAAAGCAAGACAGACGGTTAGAGCACCGACCAATAATAATAATGCCCGACTGCGTCGTCGTCAGCTCATTGCAGACTTCCATCAGACGCCTTTCTGGCTGGACTCGGCGTTTTTATGCATGCATGCCCGCATGCACAAAAGCGCACCGCCAATGAGAGGAGGAATTGGGTGGGCGGTTGAACGCGTTGAGGCCACCGCCAACAAGCTGCCCTTCCTGTTATTCCCTCATGCTTGCTGCTGCTGCTGCTGTTATTGCTGTCTGCGTCGTTGTTGTTGTTGTTGATTGTCGTCGTCGTCGTTGTTGATTTCCTGTTGCTGCTGCAATGGTGCTCTTATTATTGTTGTTGTTGTTGTTGTTGTTGCTGCTGATGTCGTTGCCTGATCGTTGTAAATCTAATTGTTGCTCGAATCGGCCCGCAGTTTCCTTGTCCTACTATAAATTTGCTGTTGAGTTTTAATAGCTATATTTAAAAGAAAAATTATCCTTGTGTAAACAAATTAAAACAATTGTATAACTATATTCGAGGGTGGATCGAAGAGTTGTGACCTAAATTTATATTGACATATATATATATATATATATATATATATATATATATATATAAATATAAAATATATAATTATATAATCTTCAATTTTTTTCTCAAAATATTTAGCTCCCCTTTAAAATAAGTCCCGCCCGCTGCAATGCATTTTTTTTTTCGCGGGAACGGGAAAGCCAGGTTCGCCGAAGGTTACGGAAATATAGTAATCGAACTTTTCAGTAAACAATTCGAAATCAGTAACTATGTGTGCGCCTGTGTGTTGTCGTAATGGATAAACCAAGAGTTGTTTGCCCAAAGTTAAGGCATCTTGCGCCAGACGTCCTTGCGCAATCGTCCTAAAATAACGGCTAAAATTCGTAAAATATAATTTCCTTGCAGTAAAAATGATGTTGAATCTGCTCTGTCAGAATTTTTTTGATCGACTCTCTTCTTGGAAGCACCAGAGGATAGAACTTTGGTCTCAATGTCGTAACCATATACCCATGACTCGTCGCCTGTAATCACTCTCTAAAGCAATCCGGGGTCCTCTGCTCTTGCCTGATGTTCGGACATTTCATTGACGGACGTTCATTTGCTGAAAAGTCAATATTTTTGAGTAAATTTCGCTGCCGGCCTTCTGACACATAAACTATCGGTTAAGACTGTTACAACGGACACATAAGATATCTCCAATTCCTCAGCTATCTCTCTCATGGTAATTCGGCGATTATTGAGTACGATATCAGTAAATGTTTCATCCTTTTCTCCTGTTGGCGTAGACGGCCTTCCCGAACGGCAGTCATCTCCGTTTTCATTTATTCAATCTGTCTTCGAGTCTTCGAAAGTCTTCGAGAGTACCGTAACATTTCGTAAAAAAATACTTTATCAGAAGCTGTAGAAAGCACACATGGAGAGATCTGTCTTTGTGACTAACAATGAAGAGTGCCTTTTGAATGAAATGCAAATCGGTGAAGTCTTTTTTAATTGATTTTCAAGTTAAAAATATACTTTTTGTCCAACCCAATAATAACAAGATTCATATTTAATGAATAGCGTGCGTCAAAATTTCACATAAGCCTCCTCCAAGAGAAGACGACAATCGACAACAATATAGATGATCCCTAGCTACCAACCGACGGTAGACACGGTAAACCCTATGAGATCAACAAAAAACAAGGTTAAAAAATTAAGTATTAGTTGCTACAAGTTATAATGTTTGCTTGATTCTGTTTCGAATTAAAAAAATATCGATTGCCCAAGCAAGAAACATCTCGCAAGCTCTCCTCGACTTTCCAAGTAGTCTCTCTCACGCTCCTCCGCTGAGAGTCTTTCGATGTAACAAACAGAACATATGTATATACATGTTTCATGATTTTCTATATTATTTATTTTTATATTTAATGTGGAAAGTGCTCAAGCATACACACGGTAAGGGGGAGTTGACTTGTTGTGTGCTACGGCGCGCGCGATCAGTTTCAGTAACTTACACAACAATCGGAAGTTATTGCCATAGCTAAACTTAGCGCTGACCGGATGGCTTGACGGCCTCGTCCACGAAAAACGCCTCCGCATCGGCTCATTGAGAGAGGCTGATGCGCGAATGGTGTGTTCGAACAAAATTATGCTTTCAAACCACTACATATTTTGTCAGTGGCTGTATATATATATATATATATAGATGGAGCTTCGATGGCATAATAACGAGCCGTGCGCCTAATGCGCTAATTTAGGCCATTATCGAGGGTAGACCGCAGGTATCGACCGCAATTATAGACACGAAACGAGGAGAGCTATTAGGCGTGTGCTGGTCTCATCGACGCATTGTCGACGAAGGCTGTCGTCGTGGCCGGCAGCCGCCGCCGCCGCCGTATGTAGTAAGCTATCTACGGTGTAGGCACCTTGGGAACACCACACACAGCTCCCCCGAACATCGACCGCTTCTACTGCTTAAATTTTAGAGGAGGCCTTCGTGCCCATGGGCCCGCCGGACACTTCTATAGCCAATAATACAATTTCTTGAATTTAACCCGAACTCCCTCTACCTCAATCAAGCAGCGCATCCGACTCTTTTTTTTCGCACGCGCTCCAATCGCTCTGCCTCTTCCTCTCCTCGCTTTTCTTTAGCTCTGTTTCGTTTCGTACAGCTTGTTTGCGTTTTGCTTGAAGCAAACGATGCTTAGACGTTTCTAATGTTGCTTTATTGCTCGCACACATGTATATATGTATATTCAAATATATATATATATATATATATATATATATATATATATGTTTGCTTCGGTCTATATGTGTATGTATGCACACAAACATATATAATTGCACTTCTCTTGCATTTCTCTTGCGGTTGTGGCAGTAGATGATGACCCGAGCTTGACCATGTGCCGTACGCCGTGCTGCGTTGACGCAACAGATGCTGTTGCTGTGTGGCAAACAATCCCATTTTTACTGGCGCAACAATGCACGCACCGCGAGAGTACAGCAGCAGCAGGCCCACGCAGGCCAGTGTCTCGCCGTGCTTCGAATTGAATCACACTCGTTCAAGCCGGCCGCAATGGGCCATGCTGCGACGCCGAGCGCGGAGCGCAAAGCTGCTAGCCAGCGGTCAGCACCATCATCATCAACAAAAACCTCAGCAGCAGCAGCATCAGCAGCAATGAAGACGATAACTACAACACATTGGCGTTGGGCGAAGATTTCGTTCGCCGCTGCCGCCCGTGAGGACAACCTTGAGATGAGGTTTAGAGTGAGCAATGGGAGGGGGGGTGTCCAGTGTGTGCCGGGAGGCAGACACACTTCATCCTTGACCGGTGGTGAGACAGACTTCGGGCGACCTGGTTTGCGGCAGGTCTTTACTGGCGGCAGCAGCAGCAGCAGCAGCAGAAGCAGTCCGCGCGAAAACTGGAGGAGAAACCTCGATTGAAAAAGAACTTCACCAAGAGGAAGGAGTAGCAGAAGGGAGTGTTTAACGCCGGCAACAACGATGAAGACGACGACGACGACGACGACGACAACTTCAACAGACGATGTAGGCAAGGTCCTTCCTGCAAGGTGTCTTATGTGCAGGAGAGACACAGGAAGAAACAACGGCGACCACGTTGTTACGCAGACATCTAGCGGCCAAGCTCTCCCTATTGCCATCTTTCTGTCTTTCTCTATAGAGAGGGAAGAAGGAGACACCTCGTAAGTGTTGAGGAGCTGCGTCGAGTCTGCGGCACAAACGTCGCTTGTCACCAACCACAGCAGCGGCCGGACTGTAGCAGGCAGCAACAATCACAACAACAACAACAGCAACAACAACTACAACAATAACAACAACTAAAGCAGGAACATCGTCCACCATCATCAGTTCCACCTCCACCACTATCAGTACTGCAACTACAACCAACAGCCGCAGCCGCCGCAGCAAAACCATCACCACGATCAGCAGCAATGATCCCGTCCAACTGTCCATCTTGTTTGACCGGCTGGTCGGCCGACAAACAGACTAGTATAACCATAGTAGAACCAGGCAGCCAGCCAGCCAGCCAGGCCGTCAGCGAGTGTCAGTAAATTGGGTCATCGAAGAAAACTGGGTTAAACCCTCTCCTGCTCCTCCCCCCTTCATCTTCCTGTTGTTACATTGGACCTATTCGAGGTGTACAAGGTGCTTGGTGGCTGCTAGCCAACGGCTATCGTTGCGCGCCTCATCTGAACGCCCTCAGGCCTGCAGTCCTCATCCGCGTTCTCGTCGTCGTCGTCTTCACTGCCGTGCCAGCAACAACAACAACAACAGCAGCAACAATAGACCCGAGCGAAGCAAAGGCGTAGAGAGGAGCGTCACTAGCCGTCGTAGTATTGTAGAACAGATCAGACAGACCACAGAAGAAAAGCTTTCGAGACAGAGGGCGAGAGAAAGAGAATGTCAGATAAAGAGTCATAGAGCGAGAGAGAGAGAGAAATATATGAAAGGGGAGAGATGGAGAGTGAGAGAGAGCGAAAGACGAGACAGAGATGAACATCAGAGTACACAAAAATGGGTTACACACAATAGACTGGTTGGAACAACGATAGACGATCCCGCTACCCCCAAACCACCCACCCAACTACCCCATGTCGAACACACACATGCAAACACGTATACACTGAAAGGGAGACAAACAAAAACATAATATATATATATATATATATACATACATATATGCATGGGCAATGCGGCGACCAGCGGTCACTAGAGAGAGCCAGGGCCACCAGCGCTCAGATGACGAGAATAACAAGATAGCGTCGCTTGTGTTGAGATACAAGACACGTCACGAATCATTGCAGTACAATCATTGTACAAGCAGTTGTTGTGTTTGTGCGGTTCTAGCCATAGACGACGTGCAAACAATACGTACACAGACAAACCAGGCTGACCTGACCTGAGCACACATATGTGTGTCTCTAGTACATACAGATCTCATCTACGTTTAAGTTGAAATACGTATGTATTTGTATTCATACGTATATAATCGTTGTTGTTGTTGTAGTTGTTGTTGTCTAGGAAATCACAGGGGATCGCTAGGTTATTTGACGGGCGGATTGATTTAAGTGGTTTGTGAAGACATGCGAGCTAATTTGTTGTTCACTACCAACACGAGACGTTAACCGTCGTGCTAGGTAGACAAAATCGAACAGATGAGTTTATTTAGAGAGCGTTTGGTCTTGCTAGTCCAAGCAGTACAATGACGTCGTGGTACACCGAGACAATTAGGCGTTTAGTTCATTAAGCATTGGCGGTACTCGAGCATTACTACATGACTAGTTGGTAGAAATGGTAGCAAGAATTAAATATCTGCTAGTGATTAGTTTGTCAACTTACAGTAATAGAATATTTTTTTACTATAGATGCGTTGGTAGCTGTACTTGTTGTTGCATAGCTAAAAACTACAATTATTTACAATATATGTGTACACATATATATATTTGCATGCATTTGAGGGACAAGATTTGTTATCTGTGCGTGCATGCACGATTCGATGGTATGTATTCGAAAGGTGACCAAAGTATTTCGTTACGGAACAACGACATTCTCCCGCGAAGATGCGTGGGGTAGAACGTGTGGGGATCCCTCTAAATTGCATAGCTGCAGCAGCAGCAACAGCAGCAACAACACCCGTAGTATCCAAAGAAGACCGGAAGGAGGTAGACCGGTTCAACCCCATTCACCGCTCGTCGACTAGGTCGTAATAGGCTTGTCGGCTGTCCTCGACAGTAACTCAAGTGACCAACAAGAAGTTAGTTGTGAGAGGTGAAGCTGGACTGGAGAATGTGCCCCAGGATTGACGGCCACGGAACGCATCCGCATAGGCAGCAAGCAGAACGAAAGGCTTCACTCGTTGACTCGGCGCCGAACGCAATCCGAGAGCTAAGCCCGGTAACGGGCCGTGAACAAAGGTGGAACTCGCCGCCGCTGTCTCCCACACATGGCGGTCGCTTGTTGAGCCTGTCGTTATCTAACTAACGTATGTACCCCCTACCTAACGACTTCGGCGGTGGACACAAGTAGCTATAGCAATTTATCAGGCGTATATATATATATATATATATATATATATATATATATATATATATATATATATATATATATATATATATATATATATATATATATATATATATATATTATGAAGCTCAGTATAACAACAGCCTGGACACTATCTAGGGGGGCACGTAGTGCAGCGCAGACAGTCGCAGAAACCACAACTGTAGGGCTTGGGCTACTCGAAAAAGACGTATCTAGTATTATTATCTGGTTGCGGCGCGGCAAATATGTTTGTTTTATTAGAGTAGGGTGTCTGTGCACGGCCGAGGTGGGACAACATATTCTATTTATGGGTATTTAGCGTCGTCGTATTGTACATGACATCGATTCATTAGATGGAGTAATGTTATATTTGTATGTATGTATTTGCATACCGAGATCTGTGTGCCTCTGAAGGCTGGAAATGCATCAATCGATGACTCGGCTGCAGTTGCAGCAAAGGCCAAAACGTGTCTGCTTGCAGGATACGTCGTATAACTGTTATGGTTGTAGCAATAATTCAATCTTTCCTCATTGAGGGTACATCAGATGGAATATATAAATCAACGTAGCAGTTGCATTAACAACGTGGTAACGCCACTGCGGTGCTTTGCGCCTTGTCCAGGTGGTTAGCACCAGGCCTGGACCTAGGGCTGATGTAGTTATTCGTCACGCTAACTGGGGGACAATTGTTTACACCCCGTTATGAGTTAAATATAGATCAATATCAAGTACACGATTTGTACAGCCACCTTGAGGCACTCTCAAGGGTGCGGGGAGCGAGTGTCTGAGATCACAATCCATCCTCACGCGAAATAACCAATTCCGCAAATAAGAGCAAGACCAGTTCACTGTGAATGCATGTATATCAATGCTCTCCATATTCCTAAGCAACAAACTATGATCAACACAACCAAAGGCACTCTCTGGGTCAATATGTTCGCAGTGTAACAAAGATTGTAAATGTATGAACATAGCCTAATCGTGTGAAGACTCGAGAAGTTGAGTACACGTTAATCGATTAATCGATGAGCATTAAGGCCGAGTGTGAATGGAATAAAAGAAGACTAAAAAAGCGTAGCTTGTTTTGTACAGGAAGACTGCCCTTGTGCGCCATAAGTTGTTCTTCTAAGATGCAGCATGGAATATATCACTGTGGCATCGCTTTGTACGTTCGCACATCTGTTGTTTGCCCCGTAAGATCAGCGTTACAATACTTTGCTTGAACGTATCAGAAACAATGCCATCATCATCTCTCAAGAAACGCCGATTTAATGCTGCCCAGATTACAGCTACCAGCAACGTTGCTCTCCGACTAGTTATTAGTACTATGCGTACTGGACACTAGACCCACATTCCCGTTATAGGTTCACAACTGACCACTACGGATGCATATATATATATATATATATATATATATATATATATATATATATACATATATATCAATTGATAAAAATATAAATTATTTCTATGAAGGACATGAACATCGCGTAAAAGCCAGCCATTCCGTGCAGTTTTATCGGGGGAGGATAATCCGTCTGTTGTTGTAGTCGGTTGGACACACGCAAGACTACCCCCCTACAGCATGTGCGGGCCGCGGGTGGTGCAACGTCTGCTCGTCCTACTAGCCTGGCTACGAGCGCTACTACAATAACTGCTACAACTAACTGGTGTCATTCGGGATCAATCGGTCAACGATTGCCGTCAACCGCTGGCACTGGTGATCCTGCTGCGGGATCCGGTGCGATTCACCTACTAACCTCTAACTCTCTCGACCCACTTTCCAGTTGTTACTTCGGCTCATATTCTGCTCCTGCTACTTCGGCTGCTGGGGCTGCTGCTGCTGACAATGATGATGAGTATGACAACGATGATGACGATGATGATGGTGGTGATGATGATGATCTTGTTGTGATGCTTAGTTTCTACCACCGATCTCTGACCGATCTTCCGAAGCTGCGAGCCGACACCTCAGCAATACCTTCATTGTACCCAACCCTCCCCCTCCAACTGCCTTGACCCGCTCCGCCCCGTCTCGCGGTTCCGTCAATACACAGCAGTACAAGAAAAAGAAGAAAAACAAGATGAAGCAATAGTGGTTGTCGCAGCAGCAGCAGTAGTCGTAGTAGTAATAGTAGTAGTAGTCGTCGTAGTAATAGTAGCATTTTTTCTGGCTGATGACGACCGAACGCGACACCCGTTGTCTTCATCATCCTTCGAACGATGATGATGATGATCGCATTGCCTCGAGATTCGAGATTCACCCACCCGCGCACCTCAGCCAGCCAACTCCGCCGGTCGAGAGAGTCCAGCCGGCGCCTGGAGTCTGGACGATGCATCGTCCAGTCCAAGAGCTGGTTCGTTGGTTCGTATTGCTTGGTTGGCTGGTTGTACGAGACGGCGAATCGTCATCGACGACCGTCCATCCCCACGGGGCCACGGGGGTCAGCCGCAGACCAGACCAGAAGCAACAATCTGTGACAGTCTCCATATTTTTTGTTGTTGCTGTTGTAGCTGTTGTTGTTGTTGTTGCAGTTGTTGTGGCTATCGTCGTCGTTTTAGCTGCGGTGTATGGTGGTGCCTCCCCCCCATTCCGCACCCCTCGCTTCCCCGCTCGTTTCTCATCATCATACTCCTACCTCCCTCCCTCCCTCGCACACTGGCTGGCGTCCAGTGAGTCTCCCACAGTGTCCTTCAATCATCAATCGGCTTCAAGGGGAACGGCGAGATGGCGACGACGACGACGACGACAACGACAACCACAACCCTCCCGTTACGACATCATCGCGCAATCGTCGCTGTATCGTCTACGCGGCGGCAGCAGAAGCAGCCATCAGCTTGGCTCAAACGCTTGGTCTCCTTCTTTCGATCTCTCTCGGTGTGCTCTGTGCTTCTCCACTGCGCTCTGTGGGAACCCCTTAGTAGTCGTAGTAGTAGTAGTAGTCGAAGTGAGTGGTGGACTGAGTAGCCGTATACTTACTCGGCCGGTCGGCCAGAGCCAGATTCACTAGAAGGATGTTGATGAACAGCTAGCTATCATCCGACACGTCGCTACATATGCATGGTTATACATACGTAGCTAGATGGGTGATGTTCGTGTGTGTGTGTGTGTTGTGTGTATAGGTGCATATATGGATTTAGGCATACGCATAACAAAAATAAGTGCACATATATGTAATACCTATAATATATAATATATATAATATAGAATACATATATGTAGATAAAAATATATATTATATATATGTATATGTAGATAAATATATATATTATATATTATATATATATATAGATTTTCTACTATATATATATATATATAATATAACTCTATATATCATATATATATACTCATTATATCTCTATATCTCATCTAATTCTTTCTCCTATATGTGATCTATATATTATATCTATTATCTACTTTATCTATCTTATATGTATCATCATTATATAATACAACGTATTCATATTTATCAGTAAGTTAATATACATAAATTGATTGTATGATGTCACGGCTGTTTGTGTTTACCATTACACATTCAAAATAATATATATATATATACTATATATATATATATATACACCAATTGTTCTATATGATGCATGGACATTGGCGTGCACACATACACACGTGTATAATTATATTTATTTATACGCACCAATAAGCGGACACACGAAGAGTATAAAGTTCGATCAAAAGAATACCTATAGCAAAGAATGACACAATTCGTTGTTCATTCTCCGCATAGTTCTACACATATATACGCACATTTAGTATATTTTATTTATACATTATGCACAATATATTTTTAATACGTAATCAGATCAAACCCGGTAAGCCACTCCCTGAGGGCAGCGAGCCTAGCACCGTGGCCGCATTTACACGTTGCACTTTAATTGATAAACGTACTTCTTTGTACGGTCGTACAGTTCCTAGATTGTTTAGTGACATTTAAGAGTGCTTTTACAAAATAGTTCTGGAATCGTCATTCATGGCTTTCGGCACAATAATTGAGACAAGATCAAAACATGATGACCTTTCGATTTAGATTGTCTTTTTAAGCACAAAAAGTCATGTCTGCAGGTCCCAAGTCGGACGGATAAGTGACGCAGTGGTCAGAACCAATTACATGAATGTTTTGCTTTAAAAACTGCGGCTGGTAAGTGGGCGAGGGGGCATTACCGGATTTGTCGCGACGGTATTTAACAGATCTTCTGTCTCACCTGTGTCTACGGATTTGACATTCATATGGTGGAGCCAAGCGTGAAACGTGTCGTTATGGGTACACAACAAGAATATCGCTACTCTTCCTAAAGTTGGCATTATGGCTACTAAAATGCTGACTACTACAACTCATACTTTTCAGGCTGTAACTTTTTGCCAACACAATAGTAACTGTAGTAGGTTTAAATTACTATCGACTCCTTGCAATAATTGTATCCATATGAAATAACATATCGTTGTAAATGTGTATATAATAACTAAATGACCTTGTTAAAAAAAGTACCAGTTACGAATCGATGGCCGTTCAATTGTCAGTGCTTACCTTTTCCGGATGACACTGTTCCGTTGCTGCTGACGTAAATTCGTAGTAGTGAGGCTTACCGCGGTAGGCTACATGTTATATTTGCCGCTTTTATTGTATATCGCGTGGACGTGGGTCAACGCGTTGCCACTAAAGCGTTCAAGGAATGACTGTAGCTGGAGAACCTAAACTGTCAAATAAACAATGCGCACGGAGTTCTCGAAAGCCAAATTTCTGTTATTTATTAAAAAAAGACACCCGTGGTTATACACAAGCCATATAGTAAAACATGATTTTATTTTAATAGAGATTCTTGTGCTAGAATTTTTTTTAATATGGCAGTGACAATGAAACACAAGAAGTACTTCTGTCGATTTCCAGCATTTCTGAATTACACGTGTTTACACTAATTCGGGAAATTTATAGGTGATCCTTCTTGACGTACGCACTTTGGAGTGACACTATTGCTGGTTGCAGACTCAAAGTTGTTGATACTTTAGACGCTGCAAAGGCTCGAAGTGTTGCAATGATTCTTTTTATTAATTACACACGACACGAAAGGCCGTTTTCTGAACTATATTTAGTTCATGCAAGCAGACACACCTTGAAAAGATGCTCGTAGGTCTTTAACACCCAGAGTGGATCTGATGGTTCAGCTGATTGGCGTAATGTCGTGCGGGTTTTGTCTCAAGGTCCTAGCCTCTACAATAAATACGACACTTACGTAAGTAAGTTGTCGCTCCCCCTGAGAGGTTATAAAACAATGCTTAGAAAACCCATTCTATGATGTAATATGCACAGACACACACACACATATATATATATATATATATATATATATATATATATATATATATATATATATATATATATATATATATAAATATATATTTTTTTTACATAATTACTTTAACTTTAACTCAAACCTGCAAAAGACGGGTTGCCTCAAAAGGATATGTGTCCCACATGATGCGTAGGTCCTAGTGGCTCGGCTGAATATATAAACGCGTAAAGCACTTAACAAGTAATTTTTAAAAAGTCGTTCATTCTTTTATCCACGTTGTATCGTCTGCACGCTTGGTATAGCTGCGTCCCCTTGTTTTACTCCTTCGAAAAAAGTAAAACATCTTGAAGTTGGAGAGAAATAGTACTTTACTGACCGAATGGCTCATGCTCATATGGCCTATATATATAAATATATATATATATATATATATATATATATATATATATATATATATATATATATAGGCGTGTATACTTTCCAAGACTATTGTGGTATATCACTATGCAATGGCAATCATTACAGCGGCAACATTTGCGGTGGCGGAAACGCTTAGCAGCAGACAGCAGTTCGGACAGAATTGAACCCGGTCGGCTAACGGTATTGCGCCCGTCATTGCTATATGCTCAACCACCGCTTACTCGTCGGTTGAGGTGATTGGTTAAATAGAGAAATGGCGACGCAAAAATTGCGCGGATTATTCGCTCCGTAAATCATCATCATAGGCCGCATATGATCCGCGCGGCCTTCGGTTGGGTCGAACCTATCCTAGCCTAGGAGCTTCGTCAACCGTTCGTGAGGCGAATGGTGGGTGATTCGTAAAATTGCGCGCTGTTGACTGCTAGTGACCGCAGCACAAACAATGCGATCACAGCGAGATGATTGGTTAAATAGACCCGGTCGACGGTAGCCTAAGGAGACACGCGAGGAAAACTCGGACGGCGATCGAGTTGAACACAGTCGAACACACCAACGATACGACGTCACTGTAGCCGAACGCGACACTCATAAGACAAGACGCGCAAACCACACTGAACCCCGCCTAAATAGTGAGTCTGGTAGATCACAACTTTGGCGGCGGAACTCGACTACCGCAGGACCGCTGGAGGCTAGGCGGTACACAAAACGGTCGAGGAGTCCGAAGGAGGAAAGAGATGAGGGGACAAAAGGCAACAAAAACGAAGGAAAAATCAATTCCGACTTGATATTCGCTTCGAGTTGTGTTAGCAGTCGTAGGCAATTCTTACATAGACACCCTTCTCACGCATACACAGAGACGCTCACATTCAAGCGCACACAATCATAAACACAAAACCATACATAACATATATTTGTGTCGTTGTTGGCGCTGATGATCATCTACTACTACTACTACTACGATTCTTGCCGCCGTAACCTCAACTAACCAGCCAATCGGCTTAGTTAGTGCAGTTGAGCCGAATAAATATTAACACAAGCTGTGCGGCGAGGCAACAACGGCCAGAGAAATATGTTATTGCGCCTTTGGCGTCGCCGTGGTCGCTTTCACGCATGCGGGCACGCAGTTTAGATTGACTAGGCTTGTAGTCCTTGTAGACCTGGTTGTAGTAGCAAGACTAATAGCAGAATTTCCTTCAATAATAGGTACAATCACAATAACAATCATATGAATTATTTTTAAAGGTTTTTTTTAAATTAGTATGTACAGGTATCACAGTTCCTAATATACTAATTATATACAATTTACAATGTTGCTTGTAAAATTGCCTGAGTGTCGGTGATCACTCAGCAGCACCTGGACGTTGCCTCTCTGTAGTTCCATTGGCATGCTCTGTCGAAGGAACGCAGTCGATCATGGTTTTGCTGTGGCCTCATAGAGCCATTAAATAATAGCAGTAATAAAATGAACAAGAATAATTCACACGACACGGACGACCTAGGTGTTCTGGGTGCTCCTGTCATGTGTAAAGGAGTCCTACGGGTTCTTAGTACAACACGAGAAGCCCTTGTAGGAACCCTCATTTGACAACTATGTACCTGCATGCGGCCTTTTGTATATGGAGACACAGTCTTGGTTCAAAAAGGTTTAACTACATGCTACGAGCATTCCCGACCATTAAACACACACCGAAAGCCGTGTTGCCTACGACGACACTAATAGCGTCATTCCTAGGCAGGCTGTTGAGCATTAGTTTAAAAGGAAGCTTATGTAAAAGTGCAAACCTTCCAAAGCCTTCAATGACCTTAGTATTAAAAAGTTACGAATCACGCCGCAGCCTGCTATGCAGCATCATTGAATCGATATGGTTTTCTGGCGAAATCACTTGTTAACCAAGATGCAGAAATTGAATTAAAGAAAATAACTATATTGGACGATGCGGCGATAAGAAGCCAGCCTGACGCCGTCCCTCTGAAAAAAGGTAGACCAACATTTTATCGTCGCTTGTAAAAATGAGAAATGGGCAAGGAATATCATGGATGGCCTCACATCAATGAGAGAACGTGCCATTTTTAAGTGTCCGAGCTTTGCCCTTCCATAAGCTTAGCATAATGCTAGATCCTAACTCCTTTCGCCTGGCGTCGGCTATTAGGGTAAGTATGCCTTCGTCTGTGAGCAGTTTCTATGCAAGCCGTGTGTCGGACTTGTAGAATCTCACGTTCTACACCAGTTAAGCTGCCTAAAAAGTCTTGCCAGGTTACAAGGCACGCCGAGCTCAATTGAATAGTTAGAAGAGCACTGAGAAAAGCAGAAATACTATGCACACTCAAGTCCAAAGGTCTGAACGAAAGCAACGAGTTTCGATTTGACGGGTTACCATACTTCTATGGTATCACTGCAAAAGCCTTGTCTGGGTGTAGCTGTATATGTATTTGTCGTAGGCACAGCGGCGTTATCATATCTTTGTCGCAGCTCCGTCGAGTGTAGATGGGAACACGCAGATTTGAAAAAGAAATTACCTCGAGCTGTCAAACAGCTTACACTTTATGTCTATTGCTTTGAAGACACTAAATTCCAGAAATGTAACAACCGCGAAGTTTTTTAGGAATCTCACAAAACATAAAAATACGAAATTACGGACGGCAGACGCCAAGCAATGCTTTTCAGGCAGATGGTGCCATTGGCCGTTTGTAGAAGGAACGCGACTTCTATAATACGACACGAATTAGCTGGCACGAAATTAACCGATAATAGTACAAATAAAAAAAAGAAGATAGTAGTTCACTCAGCACAATTGTTAGGATTAAAGACTAAATATTAATAACAATAATTAGTGGTATTAACGATATTATAACGATATACGTTCGTTGTTCATTCAATTTCATTGTTGCTATTCATTCGACCTGGCTTGCTTATCAACTTGTCACCTTCTCGTTACACGAGACGACACAAACCGATCTGTCGCAATGAAAGAATGAAACACATAACTTTACTCATGAGTACTTACAAATACACTCGAAGGCTTATAATCTCTGTACCGACGAGGTTCCCCGGGGACTAGATCAGAGATTGTGCGCTTGTTAAATCGAAAGGAAAAATACTAAATATTAACCAACATAAATAAATGTGAATAGGCGTACAATATACATATACATATCAGCTGCTTTACGTCAAGACAGCCGTGCTCTTAGTATAAACAGCGAACTGATTCTATAGGTCGCAGACCAAAGATAGCGCAAATGGCCCTGTTTTGTCCCTACAGTCTAAAGTGTCACGATAACATTTTGGTAAGTCCCAACCCACTCTACACTACAAAAGCAGATATGGGGCCTTACGCGCGGCTTATACACCAAGACAAAAATAGATACCTGAAACGTACGAAGTTGAAGATGGGCGAGTGCAGTCACCGCAGGTGCAAACTTATGTTGGACGGAATTGGTGTGGCTGACTGAAGACACTCATTAAAGGTTAAGCCCAGGCAAGTGATATTCTGGGACAGCTCTAGTATGATGACATTCATTACTAAGTCGTCCACAGGGACAGTTATAGGAGTAAAAATCCAGAAAAAGTATAAGCTAGATTTCGTGGCAATGATCTTCAGGGTACCGAAAAATATTACAGAGACGATCCTGATGATACGAGCAAAACTAAAAACAAACGCCATTATCTAAATTTATGGAACAAGAGATAGTATCATTACTATACAACCATGGTGTTAGTGTGCAATTTGTTTGATGCCTAGTATTTGCTATCAGTATTGATTTTGCATTCTTAATTATTTCCGTCAATATTTCGGCAGTAAACAATATTCTTTAATACATCGCTCTTGCGGATACTTGAGTGAGGGGAGGCGGGGTAAAAACTTCCTTATTGACACTTTCAGAATATCGCAATCAGTCAATACTTGGATGCTTAGAAAGCATTGGCAACTTGTAAATAAGTATTCTCATAAAAGCATCTTGTTCCAGGTCGTAGTGTTCGTCAGCTTTTAATAATCCTTACCGGCTAGCTTGCCCTGGCTTAAGCAATTGAATGCCCTGCAACTAATATATACATTACCGTTTCCAAACGACTTAATGCTTTCCTGTGGTACTTGGCAGAATCTCTGTAGCGCGTTCATCAATTGTAATGCAATTTTTACTTGAAGGGGCTGGTTTCCTACTTGCTCGATATTACTCCCTCGGCTGTATAAAAGGGTATATATATATATATATATATATATATATATATATATATATCAGGCGACTGCAAAAAAGAGCTTGCCTTTAGCACTTCAACGGTCGTTTCGCCAGTGCTGTCTCCGAAGCTTGGCCGGACGTTATTGACCAGATCAGAACCAACCACGGCAGCAGGAACGCCGACCACGATATGCCAATCATGTTGCTGTTGACGATCTTCAAACGGAGCCTCATTTAAGTTCAATTAATAATTTCACTGGGTCTTCACTTACGTGCAACCGATATCTCCGCTGCAGTGACGCAGTGGCAGGCGACGACACAGATAAACGGGCGTCGCTTGTGTTGTGTTTGTTCGACGACAGACAGACAGACAGAGAGTACATGATGGGAGCCGTATCATCCTCATCCATCAGCGAAGTGCGGCCTGCCTCGGCGGTGTTGAGATCGGCGACGTCCGAGGCGGCGGCCCGCGACCGTGGTCAGAGGCGCCATCTTTGCGGAGTCCGCCCTTTTCTCTCTCTATTTCTCGTTCTGTTTCTCCTCTCTCTCTCTCTCTCTCTCCTTCCTCCCCCCATCTCTCTACATCATCTCTCTCGTTCTCTCTCCCGGTTCGTCTAGCTTTGTTGATATGATTCTGCGTCTTTCTGCGTCTCCTCTCGTGTAGTCCGAGTGGGCCTGTCTCATCGGTGGATGCCAGACAAGTCTGGCGTTGCTGCTGCTGCTGCTGCTGATGATGCGGCTACCGTAACAGCAGGCCAGCCGGTTCCTAGCTGTTTGCTAGCGCGGCAGTAGGACGACTTCCGCTAATCATCATCACCAACATCATCATCATCATCGTCGTCGTCAGATGATCCTAAGCATCATCTAAGTCTGCATCATCATCGTCGTCGTCAGATGATCCTAAGCATCATCTGAGTCTGCATCATCATCATCGTCAGATGATCCTAAGCATCATCTAAGTAAACAGCATCATCATCATTATCGTCATCAATAAAGGAAGCAATGAATGGATGAATGTATAGAAGGGAATTGTCGTTGTCGTCGTCGTCGATCGATTGAATGAATGAACGAATCACTGGCTGGTGGATCGGTGGCACGCTAGATGAGGTCGGTGCGCGTACGAGAACAACAACGTGTCTCGCTTCCTCGCTGGCTCTCGGCGTCGTCCGAGTCGATGTGGGCATGTCTGCATATATGAGACAGGTAGAGTGCGTAGTGAGGTAGGTGCCTTCCGACGACGACGATCGCTGAACTCGGTTCGCTCGGCAAGCGTCGCGCCTGTATGTGGTGGTCGCTGCTACCGGGCGGCGGGCAGGGCTCTCGATATAGCCTCGATATACAGCTTATCCGTGTGTGTGCTATACTTAGCGTTATGTAGAGAAATGCAATGAAGAAAAATGAGGCGTGGTCAGCAGACTGGCCTAACCGGCTTTCTTCTTCGTCTCCTCCTACTCCTCTTCCAAACTCCTTTTGTTGTTTGAGCTTGCTGATATATATATATATATATATATATATATATACATACATGCATATACATATATAATAGGTAGTCAGATAGCAGCAGCGAGATCGTGATCGGAACGGTGCGGATTTTCGAATCAGCTAGATCGAAAAAAAGAGGCGAGAAAAAATAAACGAAGAGAGAGAGAGGAAGAGAGAAAGAAAAAAAGAGGGGAATGGGGAGTTGGCTCATTCGGAGCTCTCACCCCAAAGCGTCCAGGCGAAGTTCGGAGGTGGCGTTCGACTTTTGAAGTTCTCGAACACCATTAGTTCGCGACGAATGGCGCGCTTTGCATGCATGATGCCAGTCGATGTTGCCGCGCCTGCCGGCCATCAACTGGACTTCCCAGGGCGGGCCTGCGCTACGACTACTGAGTGTGCTCTCTCTCGCTGACCGTTTGCTTTTCTTGTTCTGTCCGAGCGGGATGAGCGGGTGGAGGCCCTCTGACCCTGAACTTGGTCGGAGGAAGAAAGAGACAGGTCTCCAGGAACTGACCGAACCTCAGAGAAACCTTAAAAAGGGTGGCGTGGGATTCTGCTAACACCTTTATATATATATGTATGTATATATACATATATATATATATATATATATATATATATATATATACATTTGTTCGGCAAACATGCCTGTGTACATCTTTAAAACCGTTTGTGAATATTATGTTATATTACGTAGATCTATAATGAAATTACTAGACGAATGCGTATATATATATATATATTGCAATTTAAATCCTGTAAACGCAATTAGAAAGGGTCCAATGTCTACGCAACTTACTGTATATAAAAGAGAACCCATAAAACTACCATATATGTATATATATATATATATATATATATATATATATGCATGACGCCTATGTGAGGCACCCCATCGAAGGGTCGAGACGACTCTGTCCTTAGGTAATCGCCGATGTGCCATAAGGTGCGTTTGGCGAGTCGATGGCGTCCGAATGTGCGCCGGTTGCGTCGTGCGGATGACCAAGCCATGCAAGCGTGAGCTCCCGCCGACAACATTGCTGCCGCGTCTGCTGCTGGTGTGACGGCTGCAAGAAGTTGCGTCCACTACAATGGCGTGGTGACCTTGAGTAAGGTTTTAGTCATTCATGACGACGTCAGTCAGTCACTGCATGGTTGCGACTCGTTATAGTGTTCCTGGTGTGTGTAGTATTGCAAAATGTGCCGCTCCCTGACTGGACAGAGTGTAGTGGCGGCCAGTCGCATACACACACACTGGCTCCACTCTATGCACGTTTGCAGGGCGTAGCAACACCCCGCTCAGCCTATTCCGGCTAACCCCCTTTACAAGAAAGTCGAGGCACTGAGAAATAGAGAGAGAGTGGTCGAGAGAGAAACCTGGCCTAGGCCATAAGCAGGACTACTTACTCACTCAATAGCCGTAGGCCCCTTCGCTGTCATCCGACGTTAAGGCTTGTCCACATCGGAGTCCATCGAAGTCCGGTTGGTCCGGCGGCCGGCCGGACATAACGAGAAACATCGTGAGCCGTAGGAACAGCAGACCTCAGCCGTACATCGGTAGCGCGAAGCGCCCTCAGAACACTGAGTGAGGAACTGAGAGAACGACAGAAGTAGGCCTGGGCGGAGAACTCCAGGAGCCTGTCGATGCGTTAGCACGAGAACAAGACGAAGAATAGGAGGAGAGGGCGAGATATATACATATATATAACGAGAGAGAAAGAACGCTGGATTGTTGATGAGAGAAGAGATAGACATTGAAAACACCAGCACGGATGTGCCATCAAGAGTGAGGTTGGCTCATCTGGACCCTTGGACACGTCACCGCTATAACTAGCGCTACTACGGTTAAACTGCTGCCAGAACTACTACAACAAACCGACCTCGAGACCGATGGTGAAAAACCTTCACAAAGTCTCAGGTGCCTGCATAGCAATCATGTCATAGAGTGGAACACTTTCGTATTTTCTCGGCGAGCGCCTCGCATCAGTGGACAGATGCTACGACTCAGACGATTGATCCTCGGTCTCTCTTGATTTTTAGCCTTCTCTCCCTCCCTCTCTCTCTGTCGGACTCTCTCTGTTGAGGTGATGACCGCTGTCCAGAGACTACACAGTGGAGTCGGAGAGAAAACATGGCCAAGCCATCGAGGGAGAAGCATAACGAAGACACAGACAGTGGGAGAAGGAGCAAAATAGAGAAAGAGAAAGAAATACATCAGTTAACTCGACGTGGATCAGAAAGACGTCTGCGGGAACAGTTGCGTCTGATCAAACTACCGCTACCTCTACTACTTCCTGGCATAACAGCGCCTGTCTTCCGGCAGTGCGTCCGGCTTGCTATGTACGACGTTCGTGCTTGGTCCGGCTTGGGCTATCGAAGACGCCCTTCACCGTGGCAGCGCGAGCATTAGCCACCGAGAAGACTCAAGTTAACGGCGCTCGCCTTCGACAGACAAAGGAAATGGCCGCATCACGGGATGGACACGATCCATCCGATCGCACCCCTCATTCTTCACCCCCTCCCCCCCCCCCGAGCCCCGCGCCCCCCTCTTGTTATCGTATAGCCCACCCTGACCTTCTGCCATTCTGCCAGTGTACCAGTGTACCTGATCAGTTAGTTCTCAACACCGCGTTTGCGCTTGCGGGTGCATCGTCAAGCCGGCCGGACGGGCTGGCAGTAGGCTTCAGCTTCACGATATCTCTTGGACCAAACTAGAAAAAGTGCTGCGAGCCAAACCGCTGAGATCGTCCTTGTCAATCCCACTGCCGCCAGCAGCAGCAGAAGCAGCAGCAGCATATTCCGCCAGGGACCCTCGAGCTATCGCGAGCCCTGCCGGGATGACCAGAGAAGCTTGCTGCCGCTAAGGCCCGCACTAGCAAGCTGGCTGCTGTGAAGAAAGATTACATGTACGTATGTTATTGTAAGCATTTCGACTGGCTCCGCTCGCAAGTCACGCTGGACCACCAAGCAACGATACGAACGGCGGGGCTTCCGGTTGTCGGCCGGAACTTGGACCTGTGAGAATAGATCTCGGCCGGCCCAGACGCTTGCCCTTTCCACGCATCGATGTCGAAGAGACGGAAGAAAAAGCAAGCAATTTTTAAGCAGCGAGCTCCACCAAATGTCAAGGTTGCTACAAGACCTGCGTCAACTAGATCGTTTCATTCTACTACTACTACTACTACTGTTGCAACTACTGCAACAACCACTTGAACTAGGCAGACCCTAAGCTGACCTTCGTTATAGCGCCGTCATCTGCTACCACCACCGCAGCCGACCGCCGTTGCCGCCGCCGCCGCATTCGGCAATCATCAGGTAACTTGACTGTAACATTCCTAGCATACCTTACTCAGGCTGTTACTGCTGCGACTGAAGGCAACGACTTAAGTAGCTGTTCTAGAAGCGGCGACAGCAACAGCAGGAACTACGGAAAGAACCGAAGTGCAGACTATTTCGCGCTCTCTCTCTCTCTACCTCTCTTAGGCTGCCGGTCTATCTGCCGGTCTGACTGCCTTCAAATGCCGCCCCCACAAGCGTGCTTCGCGTTTCGTTGCTCGCCCCGTTGAATCGTTGTCACCGAGGCGCTCACACGCAGCAGCAGAAGGACCATCACTACCACCACCCCCGACACCCCCGCCACCAAAGCCGAGGACGACAACGACAGCAAACGGTCGAGAATTCATTCATTCCATCTCCGAGCAACTGCGGAAAAGAAGCACGCACCTTACGAGGGTCGTGCCACCACCCCACACTGTTCGTCTGCTCTTGTCCTATCTGGTCCTATCTCTTATAGCTCTACTACAACTTCTTTGACTAACACTGGGGCTGCTACTGCTACTACTACTACGATTGCTACGACTGCTACCACTTTTGAAGCTCACCCCGGCTCCGTGGCTCCCCTCGTCGTGGCCCTTGCCAGCCTTCCTCGCCGCCGCCGCCGCCACCACCACCACCACCACCACTCCTCACCGTAATCCTTTATTATACGATTTTTATGCTTGCCCCGGCGGCGATCACGTGTGGGTGGGCACCCCAGCCCAGCCCAGTTCAACCCAGCCCGCGGGCTCGGGGGCTGGCCGGGCCGGGAGGCGTCGAGCGACTGCCCCAGCCACTCTCGCTGGACAACTACTAGACCAGCGTGCTGTGTAGCTGCGGCCAGCGCGGCACTAGCATCTTTGAAGAAGCCAGTCGTAGCAACAGCAAGGGGGGGATCGACGGCGTCAGACATACATACAGACAGACAGACGGACGGCCAGACATGCAGACCGACTGGCAGCTAAAGTGCGGGCTTGACAACACGAGCGCGCGGAGCCCGTCGTGCAGATTTGCCATCTCCGCAGATGAGCTCGTCTTCCGACGCCGCCACTAATGCCGCCATTGCCGGCCATGTCGACTACTGCGGGCGTAGTTCGTTCGGCCAGCAGCAGCAGTAGCAGCGGCAGCAGCAGCAGCAGTTATCCAGAGCTCCCAAGCATAGCTGACACAAGCAGCGTGTCCCATAGCTACGACATTGCGGGTGCCGGCGCCCCCGTCGTCGTCGTCAGAGATACACAAAAAATAGCTGCTAGTAAGCCTCCCATCCGACCGCCCGACCGACCCACACCGTCGGGGGGCAGCCATCGGGCGGTATAACTCTCTGGCCGAGCGTCTCCTTGGCTTGCTTAAAAAGCTAAAAAGCACCAGTGGATGGATGTTCTGACCCGCCGCCACCCGATGAGTGCGCTGGCGTCGTCGTAGTCGTTGTTGTTGTCGTCGTCGTCGTCGTTGTCGTCGGCATCGGCTGCTGCTGCTGCTTTTGCACTCCAACATTCGAACTCGAGGAAGAGCCACAGTGCTCATCATAGCCTGTCTTGCTTAGTAGCGTTTCCGCGTCGCCGCGGCCTCCGCCTCCGCCCTCCGCTGCTGTTACTACTACTATTACGGAACACTCGTGAAGACGAAGCTGAGTATTCCGGGCCTCTGAGGTGCTGCACTCTTTAGCGCGAACGCGCTGCTATAGTATATATATATATATATATATATTTTTTTTTTTCGTAAGGCTATTACCTGTGTACGGCTTTTTCATGTTATAGTTAATTTTAATCCACGCCGGCATTTACCTTGTCTAAATTGGAAACTATGCAAACCAATTTAAGAGTGGCTGATCTGGGGGTCTTGAACCCAGTCCTCCCGAATGCAAGGCAGAATCTTTGCCACTTAGCCATCTTGCTCGGTATATATCTAAAGTCTTTAATTCCTCAATGTTTGCGCTGTATTATGTTTTATATATTGCGTTCCCGAGTATATTCAGTAGAAAAACGTTGATGTTATGGTGCTTAATCCCGTTCAGCTATGAAAGCACACGGATCATATACATGCACACATAGTCGCTATCAATGTTGCATACGTGGATTTACGTTACGAACGCAACGCACCTGTTTTTGAAATACATTAATGGCGCCAACAAGTTTTCGTGTAATAACATGCGACAACATACGACCCTGTTGCTTATACGATGGTTTAGCTCAAACGAACACACGAGTACACATTTGGCTGGCCTGCGCCGGACTTCGAGACACTCATGCGTGTGTATGTGTCTGTCGGTATGTATGTTTGTATATGTATGTGCCATTGCGTACAACAAGTTCATTGGGGCAGCGTTTACAAGATTAGATTGTGGTTCGGTTGGCAAAGTTGTTGGCCATCAGCTGGCCTTCGAGATACGTTATATGCACAGATGCAAAGAGTTGCTCGTCAGCACCACATCACCACGGCGCTCGCTCTCAAGATTTGCAAGGCACAAGGTCTGCCGGCTTCGGCAGATGAGAGGGCAGATCCCGGCCAGACCGCGGCTGTATGCTGGCGTTGACTGTCGTCGTCGTTGTTGTCGTCGTCGCCGTCATCGCCGCCCGTTCCCAGCTTAGATGGCGGCTGTCTCAACGTAGCTGAACACGGCTCAGCGCGCGGTGGGAGTGCGCTGGCAGCACTTGTCTGAGCCGAACGCGCTCCAAATAGGATCTTGCCTGCTGCGTGGACAACGAACGGACCACGTCTGCATACCCCCACCTCCCGCACCCCAGCCTTCAGTGCGCTGCAGTAGTGCGGGTCCCTGCTAGCCTGCTTTCCTTATGGTGGATGGCTGCTACGGGCCTCTGAAGGAGCGCGTGGGAGGGAGTAATTAAAAACGCCTAATGAGAATAAGGGAAGAGCAGATAAGGGAGAAGGGAAGAGTAGGGAAGCTGTAGCCTTAGAAGCACAAGCCGTAAGCGCAGCAGCAGCGGCCGGTGCCGCTGCTGCTGAAGCCGTCGTCTTAGCGTGCTGCCTGCTCGCGGATCGGACGGGCTGGTTTGGGACTGGGCCTTCCTCATTGGATGCCCCAACCCCGGTTTTGCCCCGTTCTGCCCGCTGTCCAGCGCGTCGTCGGTGCTTTTCCGGACGTTTCGTCCCTTGCTTTCCCGATTCGTCCTTCTCCACGTCCTCGTCCACGTCCACCGCCTCACGTTCTCGTTCGTTCGCTGGCCCGGCCATCTCTTTCCTTCAGGCTGCTGCTTCTTGGCACAGCCGGCTGACCGGCTTCTTCGGACGTTGTCCGTATTCGGTGCCCCCATAACGGTAAAGATAGAGGGCGGAGGGTGCCCAGGGTGCACGGAGGGGCGGCATAAAAACGAAATACGCCTTCTAGTTCCACACAAACGCACCACGGCGGTTGAGAGCATTTTATAGAACATCTGATTAGCGCACCAGGACGTGGAGAGCGCTGTTTCTCAGGATAAGGCTGATATTAAAGCAGCGACATATTGCATGCGAGGGCATTTTTAGGCGAGATTTTGACTGATGAACAACTATGGCTGCATGGCAAAAGTAATTTACACTATGAGTATGGAAGTGAACATTTCAGTTTGTACAACGAACAGCAGACAAACCACCTGGAATAGTTATTTTGTAGTAAGCAAGTAGGACGCCCGCTTGGAGAGGCCCGGTCGGACCAAATGGCTGTTGTTTTTCATTCATAACATGTAGGGTGGGGCGAAGATAAAGATGTGTATGTGTGTGTGCGGGTGTCTGTGTTTTCTTCAAGAACAAAAGTAGTCTGGCCTCTTTCCCGGTTCTGAGTACCCAGTGTACGGATCTTGGCATGTTCCTTTGCCGCCTCAGCCATCTCGACGTGCGGAGTTCCGAACTGCTTCTCAGGTTTTTTCCTGGATGGTTACTGGCCGGCGGGCGGGGTTCGCAAACGCGTGCGGGAGGAATGAAGGGGTCATCTCTTCCCCAAGTGGAACGGCGCGTCCTTTCAGGACAACGAATGAGCTGGCTAGGCACATCACCAGTGGTAGAAGGCGCTGCCAAGTAAAGCTAGAGAGACTGCAAAAGACCGAGCTCCCACAAAGGGGAACGGAAGCTCCTCAGGGAGTCCACCTCATTAAGGCGGTGCTCGTTCTAAAGTACTCGTATACTAAACTCCGTCCGACCACGAAGCGGCTACTCTGATGTTGTTGCTGCTGCTGCTACTACCGTTAGAGCCGCTGCTTCGAAAGTCGGCATTTTCGTTCGTTGAATTGCAAAGTCTCTGGAAACGTGGAGTGCTGTGCATGTCGGTTGGCTGGCTGGTATCAGACCAGCGTCAACATCTAATCATATTTTCTCGCTTAAAAGTTTTTTGGTGCTTGGCCACCTTCAGATCCCGTAAAGGAAAGCCCTTTTGGTTCCCCTTGAGGCACATGCTGCCGTAATCAGACGAAACTACGAGACGTAGACAGGCAGACACACAGACAGACAGACGGAGAGAAAGACAGGTGGACAGAAGTCTGTCCACAAGCACATACGCAGGTATTTTCGTTTGCTTTCCGTAGGCACGTTGCCAACCTCTTCTCCATCTGGCTAGAGCGTAAAATTAAAATGCTTTTAACCACTTTTCGTTTGCCGTTCGTCGCCGTTCTTCCTCCTTCGTACTTTCCGTCCATCCGACCTCTGTCCGTCCGTGGGCTATCCAGCCAATTGAGTAGTAACTGCTGCTAGCTGCTGCTGCTGCTGCGACGTTAGCCAGCCAGCGAAAAAGCAGCGACAAAGTAACGACCCTCTTTCATACCCGACCGAGTGTGCCTATTAAGCAGTAAGTATGAAATATTCCTTCTGCGGCGGTCATTGCCTCTTTGGGGTCGGTCGACGCCGCAGAGGACATAAGGAAAGTAATACACATTCACACTCGGTCTCGTCCAGGAGGCGAACTACAAACCTAGCTACGACCTAGCTGCCGGACAGCGGCGCGTTCGGTGAACGATGGGCGAATGTTTGTCAAGCCGGTCGACATCGAACGGACCTGCGGGCGTAAGCGGATACGAGCAGCTCTTCCACCGCTGTTTCGACACGTGTCGACTTGAGGTGGTGTTTCTGACGAATCGGCTATCATTAACCGCTGTCGGTGTGTAGAAATGATATGAGCAGCCGTCTCTAGTTGTCCAAGACGAAAGGATTGCTTATAAGGAATCTGCCCGGCCGACGAAGGCTAAAATCACACCGTTACGGCCTACAAAGCATACACGTGGGGCCTGCGATATTCACGCCACCATAAGCCAGGTGGCGATCGTGTGCGGCAATTTGTTCATTGCGCACTGAGCCGTCAGATGCATATATAGTTAGTTTGGAATTAAACTGTATGGTCATGAAAACGAATTTTAAGCTAGCGTCAAATATGTTAAGGTGGGTACGCATCGTTAATGACGGAATCTTTTTCAATACGAATGAATTTCACATTTTGTTGGCATCCAATGCTATATATACATATATATATATATATATATATATATATATATATAAATATATATATATATATATATATATATATATTTTTTATTTATATATATATATATATATATATATATATATATGTATATATATATATATATATATATATATATATATATCAATGCAAACAACTCTTATCTTTTGTGTTTATTTATGCATGCATATATATATATACACACTAATTTTTAGTTTTGCATTTATATACGTAAAGACCGTATGCTCAGTGTCTGCTCAAAACTACCAATGTTGCTTCAGATATCAAGAGCTGTTGCACAAGTTATATAAATGGCGGCGTGGTCTATAGGGCTAATATACTAGGTAAAGTTGTCTTCTATCGGGGAATTGCCGGTTTGATCCCTGTTGTTGAAAATTCGTTGAGCGATGCTTATGGAAAATAGACTTTAAGCCATACCGCTAAAAGTCAGTGACCATACTGTCATAAGGGCTCTTGCAAGACTAATCTCTAAGCGCCCTCTAAAAAGGGTGTATATATATATATATATATATATATATATATATATATATATATATAGAATAATTGTTAAAAACGCGGTTGAAGGGAAAGATTTCTCCATACATATAGAACAAGGCTACGTATTAGATACAGATTACGGAAAAGGCTGTTGTAGTTGTTTTCATCGTCGTCGTCGTTGCCGCTTGTGTAGCCGTTGTTGCAGTTAAAATGGCCCCGTCTACAAGCCGACGACATGAGTCGCCGAGACTGCACACCGATTGAGGACGCAGAGTTTGAGTGGGACGCGTGGGCGAGCAACAGAAAGATTGGGTCTTGGCCGGATCGGTGACTGCCTGGTTGGCGAATCGGTGCTGTGCTGGCTGGCTGGCTGGCCTCAACTCGATTATATATAATTCATATTTTTGTCTCCAAGACACTTTCTCTTCCTCCGCCATCGTCAGCAACAGCAACACCATCATCACCACCACCACGACTGCCACCTTCATCATCATCATCATCATCTGCTCTTTCTATCCTCTTCTTTTCGCGATTGTGGCATAGAGACACATTGCAATGCGTTGCTTGTCCCCAGTCTCACTGCGTTTGCTGCTGCTGCTGCACCGTTCTCTACCGGCGCGCGGCTAGTTCTTGCACTTTCACGCGTCCCATGCTGCACAAACGGCCGTTCCCCCACGCATAGATTTGCAGCAACACCCGCACATATGCACACAAACACGCTCACACACCCACACACACAAAGAGAGAGAGAGAGAGAGATAGACTCATACAATCCATACATATAATTTCATATGTATACACACACATAGAAAGAGAGAGAGCTGGAGAGACTCATACAATCCATACATACAATTTCATATATATATATATATATATATATATATATATATATGCAGCTACGCAACCACAGAGTGTGTACCTCTGCGCGCACCTTGATGTGCTGCACCAAGTCTCTCGATGGCGGTGGCGGCGGCGGCGGATAGTGGTGTGGGGTACAGAGAGAGGTGTGCCGGCGACAACGATGACTCGACCCCATGCGCAAGCCGTGAATTTCGGCGTGGCATACATCAGGAACAACATTAAAAATGATGGACAGCCTCTGCGTCTATGCGGTGCGCGCGCGCCGCGATGAGAGAGTGAAAGAGTGAGAAGAAAGCTGCTAATTTTTTGTGTTTGAAGGAGGAGGAGGAGGAGGCAGTGAGGAAGGCGAAAGTGAGACCTGTAGTAGTCCGTAGTAGCAGTGTCCGGGTCCAGGGGAAAAGGCGTCGTCGTTGTCGTCGTCGATGTCGTCGTTGTCCTTCGTGCGTTCGAGGGTGGTGATCTAAACACTTTCACTACTGACGACGCCTCTCGCTCGCGATGATCAGATGAAGTTGACATATTGACAACGGCGATATACTGCTGCTGCCGCAGCCGCCGCCGCCGCTGCTGCTTCCTTTGCACTATCGGCGGTGGTTAGCTACGCATACGGGCACGAATCATTCCTACAGACACACATATATATATATAAATGTTTCAGAAAGTGTTGTTAGTTTCATTCGTATATATATATAGAAAATATTGTGATGATTTATTAATCATTTACAATACGTTTGCACACTCGACATTGCCCGCCGAAATATATATATATATATATATATATATATATATATATATAGAATAGAAAGCGCCTTTAATTACTGAATAAGGGGTGGAAAAAAAGACTAGGTAGGCAATGACGCCCACGAAGCCGTCTTGTTGTGCGATTCTCTGGCTACACGCCAAAGGCGAACATATTATTGATTGTTTTAAATCTTGCAATACATTTTGGTAAAAACATTATTTGACTTTTGCGATTGTTCGTTGTCACATTGAAGAAACGGTTGATAAAATCAGCACCTGCAAGTTGCGTTAGCGCTCGCACGTCGTTGTTTTTCAGTAAAATCGACAGCTACGAGGTATATAGCATTCGGCTCTCGATATCACATCTTCTACAGAGCTTATTTATATATCCAAAAGTGTTGGCAGTGCTACACACAAGTACGTAGAAAAGTAGAAATAAGTGCAAAAAATGCTGGTAGTTCCGCCTAGATTTATACACATATATATGAGGAAAACTAAAAATTTAGTTATCATAGATATACATAAAGGGGGCAACTTAAATAGTAGTAAACATATATATATATATATATATATATATATTATAATACCGCAGAGGTTTCATTCATTGATATCGGTTTTTTGGCGTTCGGTCACCGACATCTTTGTGTTAAAGGGTACACTCAGGGGCTGTAATAGCGCATCTAAAAAGGGATATGGTCGTAATAATCGACACCGGAGGCAACCGAGGAAGAGACGAACAACGAAAACGGAATTATCTGACGTCGTTAATAGCGTATTTTTTGCCTGTATTTTGGCTTGAGCGTATCGTTGTCGTCGTCGTCGCCATCGTATCGTTCATGCTGCTGTGCAGACACAGACACACATCTGCACTTACTCGCAGTCGTCGTTCGCAAAGACGAGCTCGAAGAAGACGAATGTTTGTAGCCTCGTCGTCCTGCGTCGGCCGCAGTGGGCGCCGGAGGTCATTTCGACTCGAATTCCAACCCGCTCGCCGCCCGGGTGGCTTGGGTGGATGAGTACAGGCGAGCGCGCGCCGCTGAGAGCGGCCAGAGAGAGAGAGAGAAACTCTTTCGTTTTGTTTTTTAGCTTTCTTTTCTTCCGCCGTCTAGTCTGATGGCCGGGCAGATCACATCTCTATAGCATAGTACTACGATTACTACTGCTACTCTTACTACCACCACCGCCGCCCTCCCCCGCCGTCGCCTCTTCCTGTTGTGCCCATCGCGATCCACGACGACGACGACGGGGAAAAGCACGGCCGAGAAGCACGGCGTGTCTCGGACACAGAGACGATCGACAGCATAGCAGACAGGACAGAGATACCCACAGCCCCACGCACAAATACCCGATCACCATGTTCACCGGATCCAAACATCACGATGGACAAAAAATGCACTTGACATCGCACACACTAAAACACGTTTGCCTCGGACGCACCCACTCGGGCACACACAGAGATATACAGAGAGACACACAGATAGATATACTTACCCAGAAGAAGTGCTTATACACAGAGACAAGGAAAGACAGGAATACCGCGAGAGAATGAAGGATAGAGAAGGATAGAGAGAGAGAGAGAGAGAGAGAGAGAAAGGGGAAAAGTGGACAAAGACTGCAGCTACCCGTACTGCACCAATATGCTGCAGTTCGTACTTCACAATCGGCAGTCAGCTCGCCCTGACTCGCCGCCTCGTATTCCTTACTCCTCGTGTTATTCTCCCCTTCTGCCTCCTCCCGAGCCACTACGACGACGGCGACGGACGACGAATCCAACAAAGATTCGTTTTGAATTCCGCCGCCAAAAAACGCCTCCCTGCCAGCAGGGCTGTTGTGTGCCGGCCAGATCGAGCCTTGGATTGTCGGTCTTTGTGGCCTTTTTCGGGGGTCGGCTCTATCGCCCCCCCCCCCACGGTCACTGCCGCACTCCAACTTTCCCGCCGTTGTCGCGACCTGCAGGGGACAGGATCCTCCTGCTCGACAGGATCAGGGCCGAGTGGGCGACCAACCGATCGGCAACGATGGCTTACGAACACGACGAAGTACGCCGGAGATGGTAATGATGCTGTCCTCACTACTACTATTACTACTACTACTAGGAACTGCCGTTGCTAGTGATGATGATGGCCGCGGGGGCGACGTGATGCTAGTGATGACACCGTAGTTGTTTTGATGGTAATGATGATGATGACAGTAATAATAATAGTAATAATACTGGAATTGCCGCAGGCAGGGATAGCTGACTGCAGCGAAGACGAGATGATCGTTTTTGTTTTTTTTCTCTTACGTTCATTGCCCTCGGCAGACACCCCTTTGCTTTGTTTCCTCTTCTTCCGCCTTTCCCTTTTTCCTTCAACCCGGAGGGGTTTCCTCATCCCCGTGATCATCTGGCGGGCTAGCGAACGAGCAGAGAACCCGCTGTCGGCTGGCCAAGCAGTCCTATCGTCATTGGAACTCCGAGGGATCCAAGAGGAAACATCCAGGGTGCATTTTTTAATTTGCACTCTTTAGCATCCGCCGTGAGCTTTTTCAATCGTCAGTCCAGCTACGATCTACGGCGACTAGGTAGAAATAGTGAGCGAAAGAAAGAGATCCATACACTGAGAGATAGGTAGCAAGGAGAAAGGAAGGAGGGAGGAGAGGACTCAGCTCTTCATACGCCTTGCAGATCGTGGGTCCGACCAATGCCCGATGTCACAAGCATGCTTTGCTTTCCTACTTTACCGGTCTCTCCTTTGCCTTATTTCTCTCTAATTTTCGTCTAGCCTCTCCTTTCTTTGCCACTTCCGTGTATATTATCATAGGCACAGGACACACAGGATCGTAAAACGGCATCGACTGTACCTAATTAAGGACAGGCTGGCGATATATATATATATATATACATGGCTGTACGAAAAAGAAGAAACAGGCGCTTTGCGCGTTAGACTGACAATGAATAGAAAAAAAAGACAAAATGCCGACTCTATCTCTAATGACAACGGCGACGACTATGTTGATGATGACGATGACGGGAATGACCATATTCAGCACCCTTCCTGGCAAAGGAGAAAAAACGTCCAGAACGCGGAGACCAGTGCACAGAGAGACGCTTGTGGTGGCATGCGTTCTGTCCACGGAAGCTCGAGTGTTGTTTACTTTCGAGCGCGTAATAGGCATGAGGTTCGCCACTTACGATTTAATCTTCGTTCAGCGGACCCCTTCAACATACTGCTATAGTGTCCCTTAGAGCTGCAACGGCGACAGGGTTGGTTTCCGACCGCTGCTGACTAGCCAGGCACTGCGTGAAACAGCGACCTGTGGCAACGCTACCACGTTGTTGTCGTCACATGACGCTAGTGCGTCGTCTGCACCACTGTTACTGATGATGGCCAATTTCATTTGTGCTGACGATGCTGTTGATGATGGGAATGTTGATCGTGGGGTCAGTAGTGCTGATTCCTTCAAGGAACGCGAGGGACGAAAATGATAGTTTCGTATATGGCCACCAGTATCACTACGGGCACTTACCACATTCGGTTTGTTCCTGATACCCTCCTTTGTATCGAGAACCACTGCTACCACCAGCCGCAGCAGCAGCACCATCACCATCACCACCAGCACCCCTAACCCGCCCGCCACCTTCCCAAGCCCGAGTGCCGGGGGGGGGGGCAAGGGTTGTCTTGCTACGTGATCTGCGCAGGGGTTGCCTTGCGACGTCGTCTGCACAGGGGTTAGCTTGCGACGTCGTCTGCGCAGGGTCTGACAGTGACAGGGAACGAAACGGTGCAAAGGCGCCACCACCGTCGTTGTCATCGTCGTCCGAAGATCACCAGAAAGGGCTGGTGGGCAGCGCGATTAGTTGACGCCATGACCATATCCGTTAATGTGCACATTTGAAACAGATGCTGCGCAACTTGGGTCACTCGGCGGCCGTAGATTGAGGCGCGGGAGGTGGAAGGATCGCGCCACCGGTTTCCCGATCAGCCAGTGCGGCCCTTTGCAGCGTTGTTGTTATCACCTCGTTGGGCCTCGTCGGGAGGTGCAGGAACTACCGACTTCGAAGTGTCGATGACTTTCAGCGTGGATGAGGATGGCGACGAGGCTGACGACGAGACGAAAAGGCTAGGGCTAGCCTAGCCTGTAGCAGTAGCGAGCGGCTCATTGGCAAGTAGTAGTTGCGGGAAGAGCAGCACGAATGGCAGCGAACGTTCGAGCAACGACCGAGAATTCAAATTGAAATCGCAAATCCAACCACCCCGTTCGGACACCATTCGCGCAGCAGCAAGGCAACTGCGATATGGGAATGGAGCTGGTTACGCGAATACTCAGCGCCAACGAAGGGTGATAATCACCTGAAGAGCTGCGCGATATATATATATATATATATATATATATATATATAAATATGAAAAAGAGAGAAAGCGTAGGACATCATTATATATATATATATATATATATATATATATATGTATACAATCACAGCACATATCCATGCTATGTTATACAAGAATATACACAGTGTATATTAAGGTTTTTTAGGAATAGTATATACATAGTCTTAGGCGTCCGTACGGCCATAGACTCGATAGGCTTACATTAATGCCCAGAAACTCAGATCTGTCAATCATAGAAAGGCGGAGTATGACGAAAATACCAAAGTTTAACAAATAATAATTTGCACTCAAGCGTTCAAAAGTTTTAGGGATTAATTACTATTAACCTGCTATATACCAAAATGGTATTCACATTGCTGCATATACTGCGTGCCCTGTCGAGAAGGAAGATCACAACTACAGGGGCCAGTTTACGACGACACTGCTGTTGTTCGCTGTACGTAGTAACACCTGCCGACTGGAGTCCAGGCTCCGGGACGTGCATTAGCGTACAGTACAGCTCCGTGTAACTGACGTGCGCAACGACACAGAGCATAACGGTGCTCCTTCGTTTGAACTGCTAAGAAATGGAGCGCTAGCCCAGTAGACTGTGTCCAATCGGGAAGATGATGAGGAGAAAAGGAGAACACAGGCGGGAGAGGAATAAGGAAGTCCAGGGAAATTGTACAGCAAAGGGGATCTAATTAATGCTTCAAATGCTAATGATTAGCCTCGTACCTCGCCCTCGACCCCCCCCTCCTTCCGAGACAGGGATCTCCGCCTTCATCAGAATGAAGTATACACGATGAAGTCGACGAAGGGGGAAAAACCACGCACAAAGTAGATCGAGAGAGAGAGTAACTCAAAAAAGAGCAGAGAAGGGTTTAGATACTGAGGTGGACTCAATGTGGGCAAAGCACGAAGAAGGCGCGTGGCGAGCTCTTACATTCAAGCGTGCGCAGGGACACCGTAGAGAGAAGAAAGCGACGGCCTATATTCTTCGAAACATTGCGAAAACAATACGGAAGGGAATTTTACCAGAACTTCAGCGACAACAACGACGTTGTCGGTGTCTATCGCTACGCTGAAGATGATGTCAATCGAACGAACAGACAAGATAAACGAAAATTGCACGTGGCAATGACGGAAGCGACGATGACAACAATGTAATGAAGGAATGTCATCTAAAGGTCGACGTTTCCTCTCCACCGGAAATAGCAAACCACTTGTCTGTGCTGACAACAGCATAGCAATCCGAGGTACGTGAGCAGAGACAGCGGAATCAAAATAGGATCATAAGACAGGACGTGATAGAGAGAGACCTATATTTAGACACACAGGTAGCGACAGGTGAGGTCTGCTGCCAGACGGTCGATATCATTGGGGGGCGTACATTACTGAAAGCATTACGAAGTCGTAAGCCTGCTGGTTTCACGTGGAGCTTTTTTTTGTGCAAGATTTTCCGTAAGGCAATTGCCCGTGCACGGTTTTTTCATGTCATGGCTAATTTTAAGCCACTCCGGCATTTACCTTGTCTAAATTGGAAACCATGCAAACCAATTTAAGAGTGGCCGGTCTGGGTCTCGAACCCAGTTTCCCCGAATGCAAGGCAAAAGCTTTGCCACTAAGCCATCTTGCTCGGTTAGCTCTCGACTTTTTTTTTCATTCTGTGCCTCGTCAATCGGTGATGCTTGGCGATGCTATTTGACTGGCTTGACTCGAAATTGCCGTGCTATGACAATTTCCGACCGACACGCACTCTTCGCGTCGCTGCCGTTAGTGACTCACCAAAAATGCGGCTGCCATTGAAGCACCTGGACGTGTCTTGGGCGGCAAGTTGACGTCTTCTTCAGCTCTTTTCACACCCTTACGACGAGAAGACGACAACAGGCAATTAACACCAAGTAAGATGAGTTTGCGTATGTCCTAATTAAAACACTCTGCTATATGGTGAAGTTTTCTTTTTTAAATAAAGTTAGATCAACAACATTGATCTGTCGTCATACACCCGATAATGTTAGCAGCGGATGCATCTGCCGTGGATCAACTGGTCTTCCTTTTTTTTTTTTAAATCTTAAAAAAAAATATATATATATATATATATATATATATATATATATGTTAATTGTCATCTCTGGGTATATAATAATATTACACAATATATCAAATTGGTCACCTGTCTTCAAAAACATATATATATATATATATATATATATATATATATATGTTACTTTTCATCTCTGGGTATATATTATATATGAACTCTGGTCAAACTGGCTATCTGTATCCGTTGTAGGAGAAAGCTAGCCACCCCATGCTGCTGCCATGAAGGACCTGAACACTATTTTATACTACTGCCTTACCTGTATTCAAATTCGAGAACATGCAGCGAAAAGTCGTCCAAGTGGCGATGATTCATCACCATCGGTTGTTGCCGTCGTTGTCGTCTTCATCATCTCCATCTTCATCATCCATGTGTAGCACTATATCCACCGTTCCGGATACCGAATTAGCCACTACCGATAAAGTTGTCAGCAGCAGCATCTCTGCCTACCAAAATTCAGCAGGTGTTTTTCGAGACGCTTCAATACGCGTGAAGTTTACGGCGATCCGCCGCATCGAATCAGCTGCGCCACGCTCCTCTGTGTGCTATTAGGACATAAAGCCGATGCGGGGCAGATACCTCCTACCTCTTTAGGTGAAGGACAGCGATGCTGTAGGGCCTTCGTTAACGAACAAATATTCTTCTGCTTTCTTGCTTCTGCGGCACTTCAGCCCCCCCCCCCATTATTACTGCTATAGTAAGGCTGAACTAGCCGCGTTGGCTTTAAATCAGCGCTAGTGCATACTGTGGTGCGTTTCAATGCAACAATCAATTTACGCCTGCCGTTAATGTGCAGACCTTGGCCGCCGGACGCAATGAGAATGTCCGATACACAGGCCGAACCACAGAGGCGGCGGTGGCGGTGGCGGCTGACAGAATCGACCATTTGATCTATGTACAAGTATGTGTGCAGGTAGAAGACCAACTGCCGTGTCCAACAACGTGGTCCTATCGTGCGTCAAAGGTCTGTGCGCCGTGAGTCTGCCGTGAAATGCGTATGCGCGGTGTCTGATTTATGTCGCAGGCGTTGTGACTGCTGCAGGCTTCAGCCTGCAGCCGCCGGGTGGGTCAACTGCCGGCTGTTCCCAGGTTGGCTGAAACGGTCCGGGTTTAGGCTCGTCACAGAGTTGACTCTTCACATGATCATGAGCATTAAAAGCGCACGACATGTTCATTTAGCGTCATCCAATCACATCCAATCACTTTAGACTGCTTTCGTCTGTTAGTACTATTACAATGCTTCTTCAAAGCATTCGTACCATTACCATTGCTTCACACATATTTATGTGTATGTATGTATATATATATATATATATATATATATATATATATAAGTGTGATCGATTAATTCTCTGACACGCTTCTATAAATACATTGTCTTTGCCTGTAACGGGCCGCGGTTACCCTGCATTTACGTTGTAGTTCTAAAAAAGGTAATTTTTGTTAGAAAGAGGTATTTAAGAGCAATTGCAAAAGCGACTATTATACGTACAGGATGCGGCACCTGTCTCGGATGTCTATTCAATTATCAGTTTATCTATGCGTCATGTTTATTATTTGATATGACGGCACCTGCCTAAAATATTCACTATGCATTTGTGTATATATATGGGGCCTGGCAAAATGTTGCACTATTATATGATATATTTTTTATGATCCTGAGAGTGAGAAATCTATGTATTTATTGATGCCTTAGATCTATGCATCGAAGCACACCTCTAAACCACGCATTTCGACGGTTTCTATTTTCACCTCTATGACTCTCTCTCTCGACTCGAGACCTCTATGACTTCAAATCTCCATCGCGTGGATCGGAAAGTATATCTCATTTTTTTAATTTTCAGAAAAATAGAGGAATTCACAAATAAAGAAATCGGCAATGGCAAGCCGGATGAATGAACGAGGCTGGATGCTTTAATTAGCGCATTATAGTGGTGCAGCGGCCATCGCCTAAAAGACGCTTCTGAGCCTTCCTTGGTGTGCGCAGTGGAAACTTTTAATAAACATTCTATAATATACCAATCGCCCGTCACGTTATAGCTTTTTTCCAGGTCGACCATCGCCATAATTAAGCTCCAAAAGACGGGCATTACCTTGACAGCGCTTCTGTTCTTCGATCACACATGATCTCATGGTGAACCTTGACATGAAAGCCCAAAGTTTCCTCAAGGGATGCTTGAGTTTTTATTAATCACTGCGAGCGCATTTTCGTCACCCGTCGTTGCTTTTAAGCGCCCTGCACGGGAACCTTCCCAAAAATTAAAAGCCGCGACATTTTTCGTGCGCCATCTAGATACACTTTACGGCAATAAGACTTTAACCCCAATGATCGACCGAAACTATTCAATACAATACTACATATTTGTGGACCTAATATTCCCTGTAAGTTGTACAGAAGTGCACAACTCGATTTTTTGGGTACAGTTCTTGTGGCACTGACATGCTTGTGCTCGTCATTTTCTCACGCACTGTGCAAGAATCGACTTAATTGTTCTGCCCGCACTTCAATAATGATGGAGCTTTTCCGCTAGCTTTCACGTACAGCTCTCCAGCAATCCCAGAGACCCCGTGCGGGTTCTAAAGTAAACCTGCGCTAGGAAAGGCGAACACTTACATTTTGCCATCCAAGGGCAGAGGCAGAGAAACGAGTACGGTATGCGTTTTGTTAGCATTTGACCTGGCGATGAACTGCATAAAAATGGACCCCGCTATGACACGCAAACAGAAAAGCTTGTTGCAAAGTTATTGACATGATTGCAGCAACGCGCCCGCCAGTGCCCTTTCAATACACTAAATAAATGTTTCATTTTAGTAGAATCTAAACGCATTCAAAAATCAAATCATCACCACTCAACGGCTACTGTTTTTTCATCATTTAGTTCCTAAACAGGCGTGTTCATGTGGCACGTACATCCAGCACAGTAATGTGACGTCGGGATGTTAGGGTCGCGTAAAAGCAAGTACTAATGCCGTCCGCACGCAGATAAACCAGAATCTAAGCCACAACGACGGTTTTCCGTCTGCCTTTTTTCATTTCCTAAGGCATTCGTAGTCAGACTTTTGACGCACGTAGTCAGACTGTTGACGCACGTAGTCAGACTGTTGACGGATACACCGTTTCGCTGGCGTTTCATGTTCCGCAGCAGCGTCTTGCATTAAGTAACGATTGGAGTTTAGAACTTTAGAACGACTAGAGTCTTGTGTTAAATAACGACTGGAGGAACGAAGCTTAGGCCTCCGTGGCCATCTGAGATCACTTCATATCACTCATTTGAGCTTTAAGTAAAGCACGCCAGCCAAAGAAGGACGGCGTGAGTCGTAATGTCAACTTCGCTTCAAGATCTCAAGAGCAGACAGGTCAGGAAAAACGGTAAGGCGCCGACGACAACAGCAACAACAACAACGGAGCATATTGTCCACGGTGGAATGGTCCATCACAGGTGCTGGTCGAGTTAACAAACTTAGAGAGCCGGTAGTAATATAATTAGCTCATGGCGACGCCAGTTAACGGGATTGCCCATCCTAAGACATTACTGAGAAGTCAGTTTTCTTTCCCTCTATCTCTCTAACCATATTTTTTATTTCTCATAGCATTAGCAAAAGCAGCTGCAGTAACTGTAATGCGAAAATGCTAGAGATGACAAACTCAACCAAGTACTGTCACTTCCATTGGAAATTCAAATGCTCTTTGTGAAGAAAGTACATAGAGCGAGAAGAATAAAATAGCAGGGATGAACACGAAGACAGAGTAAGAGCTATCGTCATCTTTCGAGAAGGATGACGATACCCACGACGTCAATTATAACAAGTTTGGGACAAATCCGCTATGTTTATAATGTATCACATATGCATCTTGAAAAACGTGTGCATATATATATATATATATGCAGTTTGCTGGGCGGCTTTGAGGACAAAGACTTTCTTATCGTGATCTGACCTTCTCCCCATCTCTCTCTTACTTACTCAGATTTGGTCCGCCGACATGCACTATTTCGGGCTCATTCGCATTTCTTTAATTATAAGTCCCCCCTGTCTACCATAAAGCACATAAGTATGAGATGAGAACAATTAAATTATCTTCATTTGTAAACTTAATTTAATTTTTACGATTACCGATTTAGTTATTCCTTAATCCTAGGTATATTGCGATATCTTAATGCACTTAAAAATAGGCATTCGTATGCGTGGCAGTTGCAGTTGTCGCACGCATCGGGTAGAGTCCGACCGTGGTTGCTTGAAAAGGAATTTTCTTTATTTAAGTAGGTCACTTCTTTGGAATTGCATCGAACATCTTTTTTAAGAAACCACAAAAACAAAAAGAAGAAACTTTTTAAGAAACCACAAAAAAAATATATATATATATATATATATATATATATATATATATATATATATATATATATATATATATATATAAAAGGATATTCTACGAGTATGACAATGCAAGTAGCTTACACATGTCTAAGTTGCGTAATGACCAGCTAGACCGACTAGGCTACCTTCAATATCGAACGTATTGTGTGCAACCGTATACGAAGTTCATCCCTGGGGACTTAAATTTTGCTAGACACTTACTGTACAAGTGCGCGAAGAGAAATTTATGTTGCATAACTGATTTGGCTTATTCTTGGGACATCTTACTTTTTTTTACGTACTCCGCTAACCTACACAGCACCGAGCACAGCTAAATTAAGTAGATACAGTCCAGGATTAGAATTCCTAAGATAAATTATGGAAAGTGTAAGCAGGGGTCGCAGGCTAAACCGAGTATCTCATCGATTTTAACATTTAACCAGAGTTACTTAAGGTTCCTTTAGAAATTTCCCGAACGGATGCTGTACGCTTCTTCTGGCCAGGCGTATAGCGTGCCCCGATGTTCTTATACCTGTGAAGGGTGCGTTGCTTCTTCTGTTCGCGTTTAAAATATACGAATACAATAGAAAACATCTTTAAAGATACACCAAAGAGTTGAAGAAGGCTGGCGTGCAAGGAACTTTGCAAACTCAATATGTTTAGATGAGGCGTTACAACACCGAGGATATACACCCAGCGAGGGACTTGACCAAAATGATATGAGGCTATTTATCGAAAGCACTTCCGGAACACCGGGCTGTTGCTGGTGCTGCTGATGAAGTTGATGAAAACCGAGCGTTTCACAGTTGAGGCAAGGAACGGCATGCTTCACGAATAAGGCTCATGAACGTATGTTGTTCGGTCATATGCGACATCTACACACATATACACCTATGTTTGTGGTCTATATGTGTATGTTACTGTGTACCTGTGCGCATGTGTTTGCGTATCATGCGTCATGCGTGTGGTTCACCCGACGCACAGTGTCGCGTTATCTTTTTTTTTTCAAGTAGTAATATAATTATGACGTATTCTCAATATAGCCTGCCAACTGCACCGCATGTGCAAATCATACAAACACATTCTCACTTCGAAAGGAGACTGTTCTTCGAGTTCGACTGTTCCCATGTGCACCAGAGGGCATGGCTGATTTTTTTAGATCTTCCATAAGGCTATTTGCCCGTGTACGGTTTTTTCATGTCATGGCTAATTTTAATTCACTCCGGCATATACCTTGTCTAAATTGGAAACCATGCAAACCAATTTAAGAGTGGCCAGTCTGGGTCTCGAACCCAGTCCTCCCGAATGCAAGGCAAAGGCTTTGCCACTAAGCCACCTTGCTCGGTTGACCTCTGGCTGCTTTTCACTGTCCTAGGCAGCTAGGTATGATTGAGCTAACTGAGCTATAGAAGAGTAGACTAGGACTGATTTAACATTAGCCTTCTTAATTCTTTTTTAATACTAGACTAGGATTGATAGATGGAGTTCCTAGTTGCTTATTTACGACAAGATTTACAGTCAGGAAGAGCAGGGCATATGTATGATAGGTGGTATGCGTAAGTAGATGGATAGGTTAGTAAATAAATGCACGAATGGATTGCTCTCGCTCTGTGGCTTATTTCCCCTCAGTATAGGAACACAAGTCGGCACATAAGTCGTTTCTGCCGTTGTACTCTAGGCGGCGCTCCCGCCGCCGTTGGCGTACCGTCTTCGTCGCGATCACGGGACGGGTTGAACGCACGGTCTCACCCGCCATGGCCATTTCTGTTGCTGCTGCTGCTGCTGACGCCGCTTCTGTCGCTACTAACCCATTCCGTAATACTTCTACTACTACTACTTCTGCTGCTGCTGCTGCTGCTGTTGTTGCTGTTATAGCGACTCTGACTAGTGTACAGGCGTAACGCTTCTTTCGTATGCGTTTTCGTCTTCCCCATCCACTTCCCTCCACTCCCAGACTCATCCCCATTCTTCTGCTCTGTAGTTTACCTGGTAGTCCGGCGATGCCGGTGTATGTATGTCTCTTTCTCTTCGTACTTTTTGTGCTGTACGTGCGGCGTGCGCATCTGCGTGTTTTACTGGCTAGGTTCACTAGAAAAAAGTCAAGAAGACGGCGGAGGCGGTGATAGCTCTCTATCTATATCTCTTATTCTCTCTCTCTCAAACACTCACTTTCTGTTGTCTAGTTTAGTAGTTCCTCTAGTCTAGCAGCAGCCGCAACTAAAAACAACAACTACTAAGATTGGGTTGGTTGATCATTGGTTAGGCTGCTATCGTACTCACAACTACAATGACAGTTACAACGATAACAACAGCAGCAGCATCATCATCATCATCATCCTCAACATCAAAAACACATCATCATTATCAACATCATCAAAAACAACAACATCATCATCAAAAACAACAGTCATCACCACCACCATGCTACTACATAGTATCTGTACGGCTTCTAGGACAACTACAGTCAGTCCGACGTACTAACTAGTCGGTGGACGCGTCGGTCTACTACTACTACAACTATGACTACTACTACAACTATGACTACTACTGCTACTACTACTACTGCGACCACGACTAGGCCACAACTAGTCTGGTGGTTTGGTGCGGTTGCTTGCTTGGTTAGCAACCAGTCAGCGATGGATGGGCCCCCCGCGCGCCCTTTCGGTCGCTGGGTCGGCCGGTTGGGCGTTCATTCATTTATTCACTCACTCACTCACTCGTTCACCACTGCCGGCCGGCCGGCACGCCAACAGGCCAACCGGCCTGTCTGCCTACATCGTCGCTACACTCTCAGTAAACTCTCTCTCCGTTTCTCCGCATGGCAGTGGTCGTAGCGTTGTAGATGCTGCTGCTGCTGCAGCAGTAGATGATGATGATTATGATTGGGGTACTGATAGTGATCTTGATAGCAATGATGGCCGCTACAGTGACGACGATGCTGATGATGATGATGGTGTTGATTGTCGTCATCATCATCATCGTCGTTGTCGTGGTCGTCGTCGTGGATGGTGGTAGTGGTTGTGGTAGGGGCGTTAGTTGACCGCCGTACTCGGACTACTGTCCAAGCCGCGACTACTCTCCTCTTCCGGATACGGCCGGCTCACCGGGCAGACCACCGATTGGCCATACAGATAGCCAGCCAGCCAACCAGCCAATCAGCTAACTAACTAACTAACTAGGTGTCTAGGTGAACGAGGAAAACGAGGAACGAGGATGAGGAAAGAGAAAAGTTAGAAGACGGAAGGAAGCAAGCAAGCAAACTATCACGTATGAATGAATGAATGAATGAATAGGTGGATAGATTGATGGAACGAGTGTATGGATCAGTGGATGGTAGCAGTATCCGTCCATAAGCAGTGTCCGTCAATTGTCGTCGTCGTTGCTTGTCTGTACAACAAAAGCGCAGAGTGAGAGAGAAAGAGAGAATATGTCGACAGAAAGCAAGACAGACAGCAGACAGGGGAAAAAACACGCGCGTACGAGAAACAAAGAGGGGACAACGAGAGAGAGGAGGATAATAGAACGAGAGAGAGAAAATTCTGCCATGTGTAAAGTGTAACGCTGTGTGCACAGTAACGGCAGACTAATAGTAATAGCAGTAGTAATATTGGTAGTAGTTTGGGTTGTCCATGCGGCTGTCCGCCAGCGTAAGGTGAAAGTACCGGACCGGGTTAAGTTCGCACTCACTCCAAGTTCCACCACCACCATTTGGCGCCTCTTTCGAACTTCGTACTCGCTGAAGTAGTTGTAATAGTAGTGATAGTAGTAGTAGTAGCTAGTATTAGTGATAGTATTACTATGACTGGCACTGCAGTACTGCTACAAGTATTTTGCTGTTGTTGTTCTTGTGGTAGCAGAAATCGTCTCATTTATTGGAGAACGTTCATTGAGAACGCGAACGGAACGGGCTGTTGCCTGCTGGACTGCGTGGTCGTCGCAGCAGTGGTGAGCGAGCTGAGCTGAGCGGCCGGCCGGCCAAACTGCTGAAGAGGATGCCTGTCTAGTACAGATTAAACCAGTCTGTACGCAGTGCTATACTAGCTAGTATAGTAGTATAGCAGGCTGAACAACAACAACACCACTTGTCAGCAGCATGACGCTTCTTCCTGCTGATGATGCTTCGGCGTCCGCTTCGGGTGCAATGAATGACAGTGGGCTGGTGTTGCCGTTGATGGTGTAGAAAAAAACCCACACGAAACCCTTGAACATGTCTCGCCTTTCTTTCACCGCCAACGACAGACTCTGTAACGGTGGTGGTAGCGGCGGCGCTGGCAAACGCGCCAATAACCTTTCGACATTGTACTCGTTGCAAACCCGTTGCAAACTACAGAGGCGACAGTGACGCCACCGACGACGAAATTGACCTGCTGTTGATGACCGTAACAACAACAAGGACAGCAACGACAGCAACAACAACACCCCAACAACAACAGCAACAACAACAACCCTACAACATCAACAACACCAACACCATCAACAACAACAACAAAAAGTCTCAACCCTGTGGCTGACAAGTCGTGCCGCTGTCGAAGAATAAATAGTCGAGATCTACCGGCGGTAGTCTCAAATCGAGGCGTCTGTTGCTGTTCTTAGTGTTATTGTTGCTGATGATGAAGATGATGATGACGATGATGTGGCCTCCTTCGCCACCACCTTCTTCCCGTAGACGGGTTAGCTGCGATGAACGACAAGCAAACAACAAAGGACGACGGGTCACTGAACGGAGCCTCGATGAACAAAAAAGCTTCTACTACTCCTACGACTACTACAACAACTACTACTGGGCTAGGACAGGCTAGGCCTCCCGAAGGCGCGACGCGTCGTCCGGGAGCCACGCCGCTCTTCCGATATTGCGTCCCCAGTGCGTTGCGAATCCTCAAGTTCCCCAACGAAGAAAAAAAGCTAGAACCTAGCCAATAAGGCAGACACAGGAAAACATAGCTTCGTACATATGAGCCCGCCATAGTTGTTACTAGATCAGATAGTCTCAGAATAGCAGCAAACGTGCGAGCATATTCTGCGAATTATTCTGCGAAACAGAGCCAACGATGTATTGCGCTTAAGTCCAAAAAGGATTTACCCGAATGATTTGGTTGTTTTTTTTAGGCTTGTTCAATTCGTTCTGGTTATGCGAGTGCGTCACATGACATCCTAGGCTTGCTTCACTATACCTTAGCTTTTTTATGGTACTTAATTACTCATTAACGTGTTAGCTAACGAAAGCAGTGCATATTGCATTATTGCATATTTTTAGACTACTGGACTGTTAGCCCAAATTCTGTGTGACGTGATACTGCACTTTGTTGTGCGATATAATATTTAAAAAAACTTAAACAAAATTATATATATATGTAATTGTATATATATATATATATATATATATATATGTACATATGTATATATATATATATATATATATATATATATATGTACATATGTACCAGGGTTATGCATATGAAACCTGATTTCGTGGACAGGGGACGCTGCTATCGCTGTATCCAGCAGCCGATATTGGCAGTGAAGCTGCTGTTGGGGTGTCTGGCTCATTTTTTCACAAGCAAAACCTCGCTCACGTATTTTCGCGTTTACCATGTCGAACGTTGTGCCAAAAATCACCGATTTGCATGGAGCTTTCATTTTCTGTTATCATTTGAATAAACTAAGACTGAAGTGCATACAATGCTTGTTGGAGCTTACAGCGAGAGTGCTGTCGGCAGATCACGGTGTTTTGAGTGGTCAAAGAGTTCAATAACAACCACAATTGGCACTTTCCAACTGAACGATAAATTACGCGGCAAACCGTCAAAAAGTTTAGGGACACCGAATTGCAAGCTTTTTTAGACGCAGATGAATTGCAAACGCAAGAACAACTTGCTGCTTAACTAGAATAAAGATGACATGAACTAAACTAAAGACAGCAACAGAACCGACAAACCACTTAAGAGATTCCGCTCGCCTGGTTCGACCAGAAGTATTTCTGGCATCGGATCGTGACCGGAGATGAAAATTGAATCTCCCTTGACAATTCCAAACGCCGAAAATTATGGTTAAATCCTGGCACAGCAACGTCATCGACTGCGAGGCCAAATCGCTTCAGAAGAAAAAAACAATGCGTTGTGTTTAGTGAAATCAAAAAGGTGTTGTCTATTATGAGCTGCTAAAACATGGTGACACCGTCGATACTGCTCGCTACAATCAACAAATAATCAATGGATCCAGGCACTGTACGAAAGATGCTGTTGCGACCATATTATAAAAGATGGCACAACAAATTGATTTTGCACCACGACAACGCATCATCACACAAAGCTAAGTCGGTAAAAAAACTATCGTCGGTGAATAAAGCATTTTCATTGGGAAACCCTTTCACACCCCGCTAATTTGCCAAGCTTGGCTCCAACTGAAAACAGAATCAGTTCTTTTACGAAAACGTCCAAAAGTGAGTAGATAATTTGTTTGCCTCTAAAGATACGGATTGCTGCTGACAAGAAATCCATAAGGTGTCCGAAAGACGAGCTTAGTGTATAGCTAGTCAGAGGCGTTACCTTAAATAAAATACCTTTACTCGTTCCAGAATGGGAGGCATTTGCTTTTGGTTTAAATATTCGGTTTTATACGCATAGACTTTGTATGCCTATATGGATATATATATGTATGGATATACGGAAATTCTTACGATTCGATTATGAATACCGATTCTCTGACCGATCTGACCCGTTAGCAATATGACCGTACCATGCACATTGACTCCGAACTGTGAACGGCTCAAGTGTTCACCCCGTCGTTCAACTCCATCGCTCGTACCGTTCTACTCCAACAAAATGTCGATGGACGGTTGGATGGATGAATGTAGAAGGCGTACAGCAAGCAGGCAGCGTCTGTTATTACGACATATCGCCATAATGCATGTATGTATTCTGGCGGTCGTCGGCTGCGCGAGCATGAGGTCTCCCGAGACGGACCGAGTCGCCCCTATTTTAGCTGCTCGGCTGACAGACGAAACGCACAATCATCGTCGATCCAATAATCGACTTCGCGCCTGTCTGACGCGGAGTCGTGTCGTTGTTGCTATTGTTGCTTCGTTTATTGTTGTTGTTGTTGCTGCTGCTATTGTTGTTGTTGCTGTTGAACGCGTAGTACTAGCAGAAGTTGATGTACTTTATGTAATAGTAATAGTCAGCAGCATCCGCAGTAGAAGAAGACAAAGAAGAAGAAGAAGCAATAATCGAAGTTCCTGAAGTATTGCTATTTGGTTGTAGTCGCTTTGAGTTGTAGGAGTTAAGTGGCTCGCTCATCCGTCGCTAACCCTTATCTTCGCTTCGAGCGGGCCTACAAGTCACGAGTCAGTGCTAGGCACCTTACTCCCGCGCCGCGTCGAGCAGTAGTATCCGTCCGTTGTTGTTCGTCTGTCCGGGTTCGAATCCCAGTGAATTGCTGGGCTCTTCTTCTCGCTCCGATAGGATTCGCTCCTATGCTGCAGCGATGATGAGACCATAGACGTAAGACAGCGATCCACGACGTCATCATCTGTTTCGTTTGCGGTCGATCGGTGTGCCGGTCGGTCAACTGGTAGGCTGTTGTTCCTGGTTCTGGGTGTTTTGGACCCGGGCTTATTCTTCTCCATGTTCTTCGGTGCGTAGTAGGCTGATTAAGGGCGGGAGGAGGGGGGGTGATGGGTTGGGCCTCGGGGAACAGGGCTAGGTACTCGGGGGTGGTGTAGATGGAGAAGACATGGTCACGACGGGGTAAACAGTTGAAGAGGATCCGAGGAGCAGCCGGACCAGAAGGATGCGGCAGGCGCGCCTTAAAGAAGAACTTGAACGGCCACGACGATGACGACGACGGCATGATTCAAGCATGCGTACAACGTACAGGATAGAAGGATGCCGCTGGCGGGCGCCAGAGCGCCACCACCAGAAATAAATATAAAAACAACAACAGCAGCAGCGGCAGCAGCAGTCGCAGCACCCTCAGTCTGGTTGACTGGCGAATGGCGGGTTGATTCACTCAACAAACAGACGTCCGTCCGTTTGTGCGCGTCCGTTGTCAGCGTCGTCGGTGGCGTTAACGTTCCTTCTGCTGCCTTGCAGTGTTTGTTTCGTCTAGCAGATAGCTGATTATCTATCCAACTATCTATTTATCCATTCATAGCTAGGTACGTAGGTATCATTCGATTCCAGTCGATGTCTATTGGTGAGCATCTCGATCAATGTGATGTTCCTTGGTCGTGGTCGGCGGGCGCTGTCATTGCTGCACCCCACCGTCACCTTTCGCTCAACCACGTCGCTAGGCGCGTTGGTTAAAGTACGGGACGTCCAACCGGGACAGGACTGGACCTGAGACGCTTGTCCCTACGGCCCGCGCGCCGTGAGGTCTAACGGACGAGGCCTCTAGAAGGTCTGTGTCGCCTTATCGGTGGTCTCTCTGAATGCTCGTCTATTAGTCTGTTCCTATATATATCTATCTCTCTTTCGCTTGCTGTCTCTGTTTTTTCTCTATCTAGACCTATATGTCGTCGTTCTTTGCTTATCGATCTGTTCCGCTATCGTTCTCTACTTGAACTTTGGGTCATGTGTAGTCGTAGTAGTAATAGTAGTCGTAGTAGTAATAGTAGTGGTAGTGGTAGTTAGAAGAAATAGTAATACGGTGTAAGAAAGGCCACAAACAAACACTACGACCAACTGGCGGCAATCATGCCAGCATGTTAAACAACAAGAGGGTTGAAAGACGACGCGGAGACGACAACAACAGCGACTACGACACACATAGGCAGTTCGACAAAGGAACAGATAGAGCGACTCGTTGAAGTGAGTGGACATATTGTGCTCGGGCGGCACGAGCGCAGTCATTATTACGAGTGTTCTGTGAGTCTGGCTAGCGGAGACAGGGTTCTAGCGCTAGTCAACGCTCGTGGCAAGAGGTGGTGGCAGAAACAGCAGCAACAACAACAGCAAAGTCTCAGCAACAATGAGGTCTACGACAGCAACAATATTGGCAATAGCACCAACAACAACAACAACAATGGCGAGCAAAAGTCACGATAGCATCATACCAATAAGCGTCTGTGTTCGGACCGCATGTCTTCCTATCTGCTCTCGCTAGCGCACACTCTCTCTCACCCTCCCAATCTCTCTATCTATTTCTCGGTCACTATACATCTCACGAAGGAGATGCTGATTCATTTATTTTTTCATTCGTGCCGATAATGCCTTCCTGCATTAGGTACTATTGCTGCTGCTGCCGCTGCTGCTGGAGGAGGATGCCATAACCGAAGAATAGGACGAAGAAGAGAATGCAGGCATTCATAAAGGGGTGCACGAAGGTGAACAAGAATGTAGGTGTGCGGAGGCTGGATGATGTCTATAGATGGCCAAAGTCTGGTCGAGTCTGGTTTTCTCTGGTTAGGTACGTTATGAGGGAGGCCGAACTATAGAGAGCCAATACGCTTGATGCACTGATGACGGTTGGTTTCTTGATTTAGAGGTAGGCGATCAATTCATAGACATCAATCAATTCATAGACAATCTCCTACGGCCGGCTCTGCAATTGCTACTGACGCTGTCGTCCTGCCGCTTCTTCTGTTGTTTTGCTGTTCGTTGGCTGGTTGGTTTGTTCTTCTACTCCCGCACCCGCCATTGTTTTGAAATCTATAGAGAACATAACGCCTACGTCACTGCGTCGTCATGTCCGGCCTGTCCCGCTGGACACTCTGACACGGTAACGTACTGCAACATAATGACATAATGGCCGTACCGCATTGGCGCGTATGTACGTCGCTATGGCTAATGCACTTATGTACGTCGCTATGACTGCTCTTACCTCAAGCTTTTTTAAGCTGACTCTTAGCCAGCATTCCAATGCCCAAGGAATTGCTTTCGCGCTGCTTCGTGCGGACCAAACCCATAAATATGAACGTGCAACGACGAGGATCAGACCCCATGTGCACTTATGTGACTTCTCCGGTCGCAAGGCGCACGTAAATGCACCACACTACCAGGTCTCAGATTATATACATATAATTTGAGACATCGTGGTCTAGGGGTCTAGTGCCCTAAGCCCGCAGTAAAGGAAGGGTAGTACATAATTAAAAACAATATCATTAAAAATGATTTTATGTAATTCTATAGATATAATATTTATGTATATACTCCAAAATGTAGAAGTTTTCGATAAAAGAGGAAATAGTAGCTTGCTCACAAGGTAAATGTTCCCTTTCTCTCTCTCGCTCTCTCGTTTTGCTTTTGGCTAACCTACACTTTCAATAGCGCGAGCTGCAATGTTCGACAGGTACCTAGTATTGTTCCGCTGCTTCTGTTGCCATGTCTGTTATCGCTATTGTAATTGATGTTGTTGCTATTGTTTTTGCTTATGTTGTTCTTGCGTGTGTTACTGTTGCTGGTATGGTCCTACAGCTCACGACAGTCGTGAACGTCGTAAAGACGGCTACTGCGGTAAACCTCTAGCATATTTTCTGTTTCGCGCGCGCCCTCTTTCTCGCTGTCCCCCGTTTATTCCTCGAAGCGACAGTTTTCGTGTAGCATTATTATTGCCATCATCATCACCACCACCACCACTACCACTACCACCAGCATCATCATCGTCGTCTTTCAACAAGTAGTGGCGCCGGGTAACGGGTTTGGGGGCGTTCTGGGCCTGCCTGGATAGACGAGTTGGTGCGAAAGAGGAAAAAACAAGGCGACGAGCTTACGAGGGGCGCCTGTGCTGGAACGCGGAAGAGCGTCTGGCTCCCTGAACAGCTTGGGTGGTTGCGAGAAGTCGCTGTTTCCTCGTCTATCTCGCATTGTCCCCCGCCCCCCCTTTCGAGCTCTCTCTCTCTCTCTCCTGTGTCTGTCACTTATTGCCTCGCTGTCCTTCACTCTGCTCTCTGTTTGGCTCGAGAGAGCAGACAGGCAGCCGGCGAGCGGGCGGGCGGGCGGGCGGCCGGGTAGACGCGTGTACGCGATACACGCGTGCACAGCAGCCTTCTTTCTGTGTGTCCTTGAAGGGTTGCGCAGCTCGCTCGTGTATCGGAGTGTACATGTGCATATGCGCGCGTATATATGTGTGTATGCATGTATATATGTATCCGTCTATGTACATGCAGGTATGCGTGTGTGTTTATATGTATGTATGTATGCAGGTATGCGTGTGTGTTTATATGTATGTATGTATGTATGTATGCAGGTATGCGTGTGTGTTTATATGTATGTATGTATGTATGTATGCAGGTATGTAGCAGGTAAGCATCGCGCGCATCACTATCGATGTATGTAGTGTGTACTACTCATAGTGTGTATGTATAGGTATGCTCGATCGAGGCGGATCCACAAGGCTACACACCGGCTGTCTGTTACTGTAGAACAACACCAACAACAACAACACCAACGACAACAACACTAACAACAACAACAGCAACACCAACAACAACACCAACAACAACAACAACAACACCAATAACAACAACAACAACAACAACAACAACAACACCAACAACAACAGCAACAACACATCTGTCTGTGTACAACGCTATGCAAGCCAGCTTCCAGGACTTACAGGTACACCCACATCAGCCGCTGGTGCTGTGCTGTTGTTATTGTTGCTGCTCCTACTTGTTCCGCAATAGTTTACTACCACTGAATTGGCCGTCCTCTCATTGGCCGTTGCTCGAGTTGTGGTTGATTGCTTGGTTGTCAGACGGTCAGACGGTCGATCCGATCCGTCTATCGGTGTGTGGGTCTGTCGGTATTTGTCTCCGTTCAACAGCCGTTCGAATGTGTGTGCGTGTAGGTGTGGGCACGACACGCGGGCTACTTCGTTTCTCGTGAAGGCACAATCACTCCTCGGTTTCTCTCGTTCGAGGTGCTGCTAGAGTTAGATCTGCTAAGCGACCTGGCCGCGGTCTATCTATGTATATTCATATATCACATCTTATTTTATTCACTCTTTTCCTATCTCATTCCCTATCTCTCTCTCTCTCTCTCTCTCATTCACTATAGCTCTCTCTAGCTATATCTCTCTTCTTCTGTACCTCTTTGGATCCTCGTTGATGACTATCTACTTGTTTATGTAGTGCTGTGCGGACTGTTCCTCAATGGTCGTTGGTTGATCGTCGAGTTCTCCTATTCCACCATGTTATCTGGCTCGCGAGAAATGGGTGCATTGTCGGATTGTTGCCTCGTTGTTGTTGTTGTTGTCGTCGTCGAAGTTGTTCGCCGCCGAACCACAAGCAGCATTAGCACTGCAGCCAGCCTTCTCGCAGGTCGCCGGCGAGTTTTCTCCGCAGTGCCATTTGCTCGGAGCCATTTGCCAAAATCGCACCAACCAGACGAAGAGAGAATATCAGAGAAGATCTTGTAGACAACCTGCAACGAGCCTGCTATGGGGAAAATAGTGAGAAGTCTCTTATATATCGCGACACACGGCAGCGACTCAGAGAAGAAAAAGAAGAAGAAGCAGAGGACCTCGGAAGAGTGAGAGCAAAAGAAAGAGAGGAGGGGAAAGGGTGAGCATACGAGAGTCAAAGACAAGTAAGAAACCGATTGTCGTCTATCGTGCACGATCAGACAACAGCGGCATCATCATCAACGACAACGACAACAACAACTCTACTCGAGCGGGCGCACGCACTGATCCAGTCTGCAATCTACAGGTGTCTAACGGGGTTACTGGAGCAAGGGTAGAGGGAGGAGCGAACTAGCAGACATCGGCGGCTGATGGCAGAGGGCAGGTTTTCGCCGAATCTCATCCGGACGGCTTCAAGTACCGACGAAGGGCGCTGCCGCCGCCGCCACCGCCTCTGTCGACGAGGTCGAAGACTTTGAGGACATCGAAGGAGACGTCGAAGCGAACCGTAACAGCAACCACAGCAGCGGCAGCAGCAGCCGTCATAACAACAACAACAGGAGCAGCACGCGTTAATGCTCCACTGTATATCTGTATGTATATATGCTAAACTACATCGTACGATGTGTCTGCGCGTGTGCTGGCTGAGTAGAGAAGCTCAGAAAAAGGCTTGCGCACAGATACGACGCGAAACGACCTAGCCTTGTACGAACTACAATCACACAAGCCAAGGCTAAGCAAGCGACGAAATCCGAAGAATCGAAAAACTCAAGCCACTACCATCACCACCATCATCATCGTCATCATCATTGTCTACGTATAGCGCGCGTATACACTCTTCACTGAAGGCTGAGCATATGCGGAGTGAACAATTGGATCTGCATCTATTAATACCACTACTAAGCATGTATATATATATATATATATACAAATATATATATATATATATATATATATTTTAAACTTGGGAATATTCTATTTTCAATGGAATGAGGGACGGGGGGGGGGCGTGCGAGGCATGGGGTGAGGGAGGAAGGGGGAGGAATGTTTGTGTGGCAGCCTTTCAGGGTGTCCATCGATCATGCTGAGGATTGAGATGATGTCGAAGGTGCCGAAGATGATGGCTTTTGATGGCGATCATAACGATGGCGATGATAATCATGATAGTCATCATCATCATCATCATCATCACCGCCACCATCACCGTCATCACCATCGTCATGATGATGATGATGATGATGAGAATAGCGTTGGAGTGCAATGGTTTCGGAGCTAGGCTATTCAGCGCATTAGCGCAGATCAGGTCGAATGAGCCCAAGTTGCCGCGCACTGTGGTGACATCAGGAGTGTTATCGGACTCATTTTTCATCATCACTATTATTATTATTATTATTACTACTACTATTAGTATTATTATTGATATTAAATTGTTAGTATTGTTATTATTATTATTATTATTATTATTATTACTACCACTGTCACCGGGGTCGTTGCTGTCGTCGTAAGTTTGTCGGTTGTCGGCTGCATGGCGGGATATAACTGGCGGACGTCGATGTCAGCTTATTTCAGGTCTGTGAGCATGTGCGCCTGCGACTCGACTATGTGACCGTGTGTGGTTGGTTATGCTGTTCTCTGTCGTTGATGACTGGTGAGTACGAGCCGATTAGTCTAGCGCGAACCAGCGTTGGGCACATTGAAATGCGAAGCACATATGCATGTATATACACATACATATACATGCATATAGGCACGTCGGCCAGAGTTTGGCATATTAAAATGCGATGTAAGCGCGCACACGCACACAAACCTACTTCTAAATGTATATATATATATATATATATGTATATATATTTATGTATATATATATATATATATATACATACATACATATACATATATGTATGTATATATATATATATATAATCAAGTACTTAGATGCATGCATGCCCTCACTGAGTGAGAGTATGCGAGCCCACATACTGTTGTTCCGTAGACATACAGTCGTAACCGTTCACATAAGTGTATATGTATACACATTTATTGGGAGATTTAAACATATATATATATATGTATATATATATATATATATATATGTATATATATATATATGTATATATATATATATATATATATATATATATATATATATGTATATATATATATATATATATATATATATATATATACATGTATAAACAAGTCAGAAACACACAAGCAGGCCACACACACACAGATAGACACGTGAGACTCTGAGGCTTGCCTGCGGCATTGCCCGTCATTGGTCGTCGTCCACAGTGAAAATGTTCGTCGTGCAAAGACAGCACCGGCAAAAGCAGGCAACACCAGCCACCGCCGCCGCAGCCTCATCGTGGTTCGAGGCGGCCCCCAACTGGGTCGGAAGCGACGTTCTAACATCTCGACTGCCTTCGACGCGCCGCCGCCGTTCACTAACTACAGTGACGACGAGGACGTTGATGATGACCATGTTAGTGATGATGATAATGATGATAGTAATGATAGTTATGATTATGAGAGCAGTTGATGATGATGATGTTGTTTTTGTTGTTGTTGTCGTCGTCGCCGTTATGTCGTCGTTCGTTGTGGTCGTACTAGAACTAGTAGTCCTCGCCGTCGTAGCAGGGGGAGGGCGGGGGGTGGTTCTCGCGGCGATGACGCAGATGTCCGGAATCCCGCAGGGTTGTTGGCCACGGTCAGAGCCGATGAGAAGATTGCCGAGTGATCATCACCTCCGAACTCTAACCCCACCAGAGACAATAACCATAACAACAACAACAACAACAACAACAACGACGACAATAACAACCACAACAACAACAACAACAATCGCGATGCCAGTTCTTCATCTCTATACTCTGCTCGTTGTTGGAGCAAGCCGGGCCATACGAGCATCAACGATGGCCACTCGAGTTCGTACTGTTGTTGATAATATTGATGTTGTTGATGCAGCCACAGCAACAACAAACCAACCGCAACAACAACAGTGACGACAGCATCTCGACGGGACCCCTTGTGCCCCATGATTGTGATTATGATGCTGATCATGGTAATGCGAGGTGAGGATTCATATGGTCCTTCACTCACAACGACAACCGCTTCGTACACGCTGAAGTGCTTATAAGCCGTTCCGATAGCTAGCTTTTGCACTTACAGAAGCTGTAGAGGTACAATCGAACTAAAATAAAAGATGCCGCAAAATGACAGGACAACTTTTCGAGTTGGAAGGACGAAGCGACACCATATAATCTAGTCCAGACGCGTGAAGTCAGCTTGCCTCCTTCTTTGTGTTCGTTACCGTCGCCGCTCGAAGTTCCTCTATTCTTTCGATGTCTGGCTAAATTCCCTAGTTGATAGTAATTCGTGTAGTATTCGAGCACAGCGAGGTGAGCCAACTCCCTATAGTTTGCTGTGCTTGAATCAACAAATGATAAAGCACTTGCGATGTGGAACGGACATACACGTTGCAATCGGTATCACATCTTGGAGTATGTCTGTACAAAAAAATAGTATAGGCTGATGCTAATTACCCAACTCATATCACGAGTATTTCATGAGAAGATTAACGGACATTCTACGTAGATGTTAAGAGCCGAGAGTCAGTCCCTTCTGATATTGATTGATGTAAAGAATGCGTTTAGCCGCGTACTTGGCTAAGCAATGTGTGAGTTGCGATGCTAAAGGGTACGCGATGACTGCAGATGTACTACAAGGTTCCGTGCTAGGACGTACGCTGTGTAACCTAGCGCAGGACGGCATGCTAGAGATGAGCAAGCCTCGCTGAGTTTAGTTCGTTGCCTACACCGACTACCTGGCAATCTTAGTCACCGCAAGGAACGTGGGGCTGTTGGAGGGGTCAATTGATGGACGAAGTCCTACCACCTAATAGTAGCACCGAAACATAGCGTGCCGCCCTTGTATTCGAAGAAAGTACTCCCAGCAACTGGATATACGTGTGGACGGCCACATAATCCAAATAAGTAAGCAGCAGACCAAATACCTAGGTGTAATTCTTGACAGGCTTATGCCTGGAACAAAGATACCTTCGAGGAAAAAGCGCCCGATTCTAGCATCAGTCGCTGACACAATTCTGCAGTACAGTCATCAGTACAGGATCTAGCTTTACTGAAAACCAAGGCGAATAAGAAGAAGCTAAGCAAGTCATAGAGAGTGCTAGCCATAATAACCACAGAGCGCGCAGACGCTGTGCTGGATAATATCTTGGCCAAAACGGATAGAGGATGATATACTCTTCTACTGGTATCAGGCTTAGAAAATACGATGCAAGAGAGCAGACTCTGGAGACATGGGAGGCTAAGTAAACTGGAGCGGATCGAGAGGTACCAGGCTCGTGTACGAAATCAATAATCCCAGATCTCATAAAGTTGTACCGATGCGAATACGCGGGAACTACGTACTACCTAATATCAGGTTCTTACCGGCCATGGCACCTTCTAGACATACAGGAATGCTTAGCACGCAAAAGAGCTGGGACACGGGCTCTCATTTTGTAAAGGTCGTTATGCTTCGGAGTAGACGTTGTGGTCGGTGTGATGATCGAAGAGACGGCAGCACGTGGAGCGTCGCCAGCAGACTGCAAACCAGATCAGTGGCTTTCTACACTAACGTGATATCTCAAATATTGCGGTCATGTAGGTTAAGAGACCACCACGTGTAGTCAGTTTGAGAGTCCCACACTATCCAGACCAAAGGGTGTGCATTATGCATTTTTCCATTCCTTTTGCAAAACGAAAAAATGCCTTAAGGATTACACTAAGGATGTTTGTATACACCCTCGCGTTTGGAAACAATGTAGATTCCACTCGGTCCGCCACGTGAGCAAGCTATTGATGAGCTGAATTGATTTCAAATAAACCTAGTCATTTTGCACGCCTTAGCCTGGCGTAAAACGGTTACATCGTAATGTTGAAATGGTGAGTCGAAGAAGGAAAGCACAATCACAGTTATATCTATGTGTATAAACATATACACAAACTAGCAATAAGTATGGCCAATTACTGCGGTCATTTACACATATTAATAAATATATATGTTAATAAATATTGATATTTTATTCCGTGTTTTCTGGTGTGTATACATTGTATGCATAAATGTATTTGATGTGTATGCAGTGCATACGCACAAACAAGGCACTAGTAGTATAACGAATGACTAAGCCCACTCTTAGTGAGCTTTACTTGGCCAAGTAACAAGTTTCACTCAATTAGAGCTAATTCCGGGTTACTCCATACTACTAACTACTGCAACTAACGTAAAAACAACTACAACAACGGTATTTTACATAATTTCGATTCAAAATAATAAAGAATCAATAGTCGAGAAAAAAAAGGAGAACAATAATAATAAAGCAACAATAATAACAATTGTACCCACGATCAATTATGTAACAAAAACAATAAAAACATAAAATAACAGCAACAATTTTAATCTTAACCAAGGATAACAATACGTCGAGAATACTCGTGCAGGCGCCCTGAGAATTACGAAGCAGTGACGATCGAATTTTAAATTTAATGGGATGTAATGTATGCATCTTACGAACTATATATATACCTGGAAAGGATAAGTGTGTTTATGTTACATCCAACCAATCAATATTGCGTTTTGCTAGTCCAGCTATTGACCGAACCGCCGGTCATATCGCGGCGCGGTATCTACCACATTCGCTCCAGCATCCTGTGGTTTTATCATTCTCGACATCTTTCCTGTAGTTTATGAAAACCCACCACGTTGCAAAAAACAAACAAACAAAATTATATATATTCTCAATTTTTTTCCATTTCAAACGTGGTTTATTTACGGAACTGCATTTCACAACGCTTAAGTTTTCGGCAAATAAAAAAAACATGATATATATATATATATATATATATATATATTTATTTAGGACGATGGTCTAATATTCAGTTTAAGTTGTCATTTCGAGATATATTGTCTATCAAGTTATAGGTCAGTGTGCTCCTTTGCCTTGTGTATCAGCATCGCCAATCATATGGCAGATATATTAACTTCTGTTTTTTTTTTTTTCTTTTTTATCCCCAAACCCTTGTACCACCTTTCATAACGAGAACTTAAGCATGTGAATGTATGCAGTTCCGTAAATAAACCATGTCTAAATTTAAATTGAATATATATATCGTCGACTGAGCTGTATTCGAGGTAGAGTACAGGGGTGGTGTAGGGGGCAGGTAGGACAGAGCAGGTGTCGCAACGCCGTTGTCAACGTTGTGTCGAGGACGAAGCCTCGTCCTTCTTGCTTGTCGCAGGCAACAATCTAGCCGAATAGGCCGAATGATTCGAGTCATTTGTACCGCCGACGGTCCTAGTGGGGGTCTACGTGGTTGTTGTTGCTGCTGCCGCCGCCGCTGCTGCCGCTTTGAATCGATATTCCACCGCTGTGAGCTTTCGACTTTGCGTCGTCGTTGCCGTTATTCTGTGCTAGGCCGTGGTGTCGACCGCATGAACCGATAACATCAGCAACAACCACAACAACAAAAAAACAACTACAACGACAACAACAATAATAATAATAACAACAACAACAACACAAGGCAGCAGCAGCAGCAAAAGCAACGACAACAGCATACGAACCCCGAGTGGGCACGAGTTGTCCGCTTGGCAAAGTTCGTTCTTCAGATGGTCAAATTTAAAATGCGTCGCGTTGTTAAACTTGTAGAGATTTCTCGCACGACAACCACAAAGGCCATGGCGTCGCGAGTGACCGCGATAGATGGTGATATGTGATAATATTGGCGATGAGGCGCGGCCACCGGCCTACAGCCCTCCCGCAGCCCGTACAACACCACCCGTTTCGATCAAATCCAGTGTCGTCGTAGTCGTCGTCGTCGCCGCAGTAGTCGTCTGTGATGATGATGAATGAATGCGAACGAATCACAGCTAAATCACAGTGTAGTGAGTGACTGACGACAGGCAGTGCTGCTTGCTGCAGATCAGAGAGAGATAGACTCGCGACAAGTTGCAGTAGTAGGCTTAGCTGTTGTGGTCCGAAGCTGAGTGGTCTCACCAGTACAGTACAGCCAAATATCGATCTATCCAGCGTATTATTATTTAAGTGTAAGTGTTGCGACGTCCCGGCAGTAATCGGCCGGGTAACCTCGGCGTCGTGTCTCAGTTTCACTGGGCCAACATCAGCGGCGATCATCGCTTCTTCAGCATCAGATTGGCATCAACAGGCATCAGCAGGAACAGGAACGAACTAAGAAGTCGCCTTTGGGTGACTTCCAAATATCTGGCACCTGGTACCCACGGCAGACTACGAGCAGAACGCATTTGTCGCATAGCGAAATAGATTCATCAAAATCAACTTCTGCTTCTAGTCATGATATACGTGCGTCCTCAGGATACACGTTGTTAGCCTAACATATTAGCTTGCCTACGTATAATAACTTTGCTTGAGCTAGATGATGTACATAGTTGCCTTGGAAATGTGGGCAACGTGCAAACTGGCATATGTTTATATATTTATATATATGTTGTTTTGCGACACATGGTTATAGATGCCGTTACTCGTTTCTGCATGGACGTCTGACTGGAGGCATCTGACATGATTGGGCGCCTGCATATATATATATATATATATATATATATAAATGAGTGTCTAGGTTTCGGCATTAACACAATAGAACAAATAGTAAACTCGTTCTAATCAAACCTTTTCCTCTATACGTAGCAGTGCTTAAAAATTGATTAGGCAGGCAGTGTAATGTCGGCGATGACAACATCAAGACGACTGCTGCTTGTTGCTGCTGCAGACCAGAAACGCAAATTCGATATACAACCGCGTGGCCTTCCCCGCTAGCAATTGCTCCAAACCGTCCGAAACTTCGAACCTTCGAAGGGTGGTCGGCGTTAAGGTAGTTAAAAAAAAATATAATATTGTGGAATCAGTTCGAAGAACTTCGAATATGTCTTTCTTCCATGTTCTCTCTAGAGAGACATAGCTAGAGGGAGCTAGTGACAAAGCGAGAGAGAAAGAGAGAGAGAGAGGGAGAGATGTGGAGAAAAAGATCAAGGATGAGCGCCTAGCAGAGAAGTCCGTACATTAAACGGCCGCTAGGCCGCTAGCTGGTATGTACACATATACAGTCGTATATGTCCGCATATACAAACTGCGCTCGAAGCACTCGAAGCTCTGGAGCGAGCAAACGCCGTGTCGTCTGGTGGGCAGACCGACCGTATTTGATGGCCTACTCTGCATTTGGCCTGTTGTTGTTATTGCTGCTCTTGTTGTTGTTGTAGTTGATTGTTGTTGTAGTTAATGGTGCTGTTGTTGTTATTGTTGTTGTTGTTGTTGCTGTTGTCGTCGTCGTCTTCCTCGTCGTTGCTGTCGGTCGGGTCACAGCACAGACCGCCGACGCGTGCAGAAGAGACAGAGGGAAGGAGGAGGTAGGGAGGGCCACTCAGGCCAGGAAGGAACTCGTCGGATCGGACGAGCCCAGCCGACACGATCGAACCTCGCTCTCTTTCGAGTCCATTTACAGCGCTTTGAACTCACAAACGGCGGCGGTCGACCTGCACTGCTAAAAATCATCGTCACCATAATAATCAGAATCATCACCAGTGTCATCATCATCATCATCATCATCGCGATCATCATCACCATCACTATCACCATCATCGCTACCATTGCCATCAGCAATACCGGCAGCAGCAGCAGCAGCGTCTCCACGATGATCATGCATATCCTCCTCGTGATGATGATGAGATGCAGCTGATGATGACTATCATAATGGCCGCCGCCGCCGCCATGCAATCGTCACCATGCAAGTCGTGCAGTGAGCGTCATGCAATTGGCGAATTCCTCAGAAACGAATTGGTGTCACGTTCCGCGAAAGGACGCCGTGTCCCGAAATGGTCGTGGTGGTGGTGGTGGTGGCAGCACCACCATCACCATCACCACGACTGCTACGACCACCACCACCACCGCCGGCGACGACAACAACAACAACAGCAACTAGCCAACTCCTCAGCTTCATCGAGGGACATCTTCAATCGGCGCGCACGGACGCACCCATGCGTCACACATGCTTTCGTTCGTCCGTTCGTTCGTTTGTCCGTTCGTACATACATACACACATGCACAACACAGGCATGCACGCACCCACACAACATATACATCCAGACATTCAAACATGTAACAAGGATTCTAGATTTGCGCTTATGTGAAGCCTCCGCTCTGCTCGAGCTGCTGATGCTGTTGCTACTGTCCTAAGTCTGCTTCGCCTCGCTTCGGCGCAGGACTTCGCGCTCGGAGACTGTGCAGGAACTGACTACTGTCGAGGAACAACCGGGAAGAAATTGAAATATATCCATGTTGGAAGATAGCTGCGTGTCTGCACAACATACGTCGTCTGCACCCACCTAAATAGACACGCAGACACGCATGTTTAATGACGTCGAATGCCGTCAAGTGTTGCATCAACGCATAATTGTACTATATGTATATATATATATATATATAATCCATTTATTGAGCAGAACTGATTAATTTCTGTTGGTGTGTGGCTTGCCACTGTGGTGGCTAGACTCATCTGCTTGCTGTTGTAATTCAACCCGCTTCGATTCGATCAATCGATACATAATTTCAATGTACCCTAACGATAAAACAGGAAGAACATCTAGAACATTTGTTGGTAGTGACAAGCTGTGACAACCTGCATTATTACACAGCGAGCACAGAACGGCTGTGAGGACAGCTGCCTTGACTGCCCGATGTCGTCGGGTAGTATTGACGTACTACTGGCGTTAGCGACGTATTTTTTGCCTGCTGCTGCTGTTGCAGATACGGAAGATGGCTACGACAAGAATGATGACTACGACCTAGAGGTTCCGCTGCGTTGCCACCGCGGGTTCTCGTTTTTGGTCGGCGCGCAAACGGGTGGACCTATGGTGCTACGGCCCTCTTCTTTTCCAGATCCGACGACCCTCCCACTTTACCCGGTCGGGCCTTCCGCGGGCGCGCACACACGTATCTATAGGGCCGGCCGGCCGGCCAGCCAGCCGTTGGCGAAAAGCCCTCCCCAAAGCCCTTCTTTTCTGCTGGCTGGCGGCCTGCCGCTGCTGCTTATGCGAGGGCCCACCGCTCCAGCTATCTCCAGCCCCCGCATAAGCCGGTTGGCCCGACGGCGGCCGCCAGTCAGTCTGTCGAGGTCGTTGTCGTGCTCGGATGTGGCGACGGCGGCAGCAGCCAAGCATAATGTTCCACTCCTTTCTCCCCTTTCGGCCCAGCGCCTCGTCTCATCCTGCTCAACTCCTCACAACTTACAACAAACAACGCTCCAGCAGCTTGTTTACAACAATTCGAAGGGGGGCGTAGCAGCGGCGGCGGCGGCAGCGGCCGCGGCAGCGCCCAGCCCCTTTCGGCACTAGCTCACCCTTTCGAATACGCGACCCTATAGGGTTGTCGAGGGAGGAGCCTGTCCCCGCCCCCGCCCCCACTCTTCCCCCCGTCTTGAGGGATCTAGTCTGACTACTTTTCTCTCGCATTCTCTGTTTCTTCCTCTATATAAAGCGCTCTCTTCCTTTCCCTAGTTTCTGCCCTTCTTGCCTTCTAGTCGTCCTCTTTCGTTAGTTTGTTCGTTCTGCCTTGCTCTCGCTGTCTCTCCTTCTCCTATTCCAAGGAGCCCCATTCCGAGGGGACCGCCGACTAGCGAGAGTTCTTCCTCCTTCTCCGGAGGAAGGAGGAACCCCAAGGCGCATGCGCGAGGGGAGCCGATTTCGCCGTCGCCGCCGCTGTGGAAGCAGTAGCAGCAGCCGCGGTAGCGGCCTAGGAGGAAGGGACCGACGTGAGGACAGCAACAGCAGCAGCAGCGGGCAGGGAGGCGCAGGATGGGCGCTTGGGGGGCTCAGGGGGAGCAGAGGGAGGCGGCGAGGGCGAGGGACAGCGCGAGGCTGGTTGGCGCGAGTCCAGTCGTGCGGGGTCGCAAGTGACTGAGTTGTTGTTTCCCCCGCAGTCAGTGTGAGGCGCGGCGTTCGCCCATCGGCATCATGAGGACTGCGCTGCGTCGTGCCGGCGGCTATCGTGGTTCTAGCCTCGTACCACCACTACTACTACTACTACTACGAGAACTAGTACTACCCCAGCTGCCTCTATTAGTGTCGCTAGTGCTGTAGAAGCCGAGATCGGAGATTGGCCGGTCCGACGATCCTAACTTGGCTGCAGCGGTCAACGCTGATCGCCACCAGCAACTAGTTAACTCACTAACTAACTAACTAACCAGCCGTAGTGACAATCACGTATGCTTGCGTATGTACGCACACAGTCATCTCGGCGCAAGCTTGCCGCTCGCAGCCATGGGACGCCATCCATGTTCTGCCCGCGACCTCTCCATTGAACTCTGCAGCGCGTGAAGGAGACGTTCAGCAGCCGAAGCAACGAGTCAACAACCACTGACGACTCGACGCGAACTCACCTCATCAGGAAAACGTTGGCGTTTTACAACAAGACAACGACGTTATCATTGATCGCCTCAGTTACCAGCACCGTCATTTATCATCACCATCATCATTGTTGTTGTCATCATCACCATCATCATCATCATCATTTTCATCATCATGCCACGCTCAGATTCCGATGACCGAAGGTCTGAGCCAAGCGTTGTTTGCACGTGAACAGAAACAGCTCCGATCAACAAACAAGAGCCAAGAGAGCAGAAAGCTGCCACAAAAACAAATCGAGCCAAGCCAAGCGGCCTCTTAGCCTGCAACCTCGAACCAGACGGGGCAAATGAGGAACTCGCATGGCAAAGCCATCGCCGACATCTATCGACCACCACTACCGAAGCAATCCAAGCATATTGAAGGACTTCTCAATCAAATCTCGGGGCTCTGCGACCGTGCCAGTTCACACGTCACTTGCTGTGGACATCAGACATCTATCTCTACTGCCTACCACCTGCCGATCCATTTATCTGCCCGTTGCTGCCTGTTGACAACTCGTTGGATCAATACATCGATCCGTTGTTAATCATCATCCGACCATCAACCACCAGCAATCACCTGGTCATCATTGGCCGCCCGTCATCAAGTCAACCAACCGTCAACCCATCTATACAGTGATCTGCCTGGGTCCGTCTTCCCTGCCAACGACCCTGCAGCAGATCGAGCATTTCGAGCCCATTGCCCCTCGTCGTCGTCGTCGACGTCGTCGTCGTCTTGATTATTCTCCTGCTTGCCGTGATCTTCATCATCCGTGTTAGTTAGTTCCCCGCCAGCGCAACCGCCTTTACAAGAAGAACAGGACAGTTCACGACCACCCCCAGGGTCAGGACGGTGTGCGCAAGACGCAACCAATAACAATCACCGTAGCCACACGTCGTGCAGGAGCTCTTGACCGGATCAGCTCCTGGAGGAGGAAAAGAAGAGGAATAAGAACAGGACTTCGAAGGCAGGCATCGGTACTGTCAGAAGCGCCACCATCGTCCGTCTCCCTGGGTCATCAGCGTTGTCAGCGACGTGTTCGGTCGTTGTTTTTCAGTTCTGTGGGTCGTTGACGACGAGAACAACGTCGTTGTCATCACCATCAGCAGCAGCAGCATCATCAACAACAAAATCATCAACATCATCAACATTGTTGGAGTTGTTGTTGGTGTTGTTGTAGTTGCTGGTGTTCTTGTCCTGGTTGTTGTTGTTGTTCTTGTTGTTTCTCTCGACGTCAAGCTGCTATCACCACGTCATGAACACCACCGTCATGCTGCCCTGTGTGTAAAAGCAGTGTGCCACCGTGTTGCTGATGTTGATGTTGTTGCTGTCATTGTTGCTGTTGTTGTTGCTGTTGCTGTTCTTGTTGCTGCTGCTGCTGCTGTTGTTGTTGCTGGTGTTGTTGTTGCTGTTGTTGTCATCATCGTCATCATCATCATCATCACCACTGTTGGTGCCATTGGCTGCCGTCGCCGCGTTCACCGTCTCTTACCGTGGACCACTGCTGTTGTTGCCGCTGCTGCTGCTGCTGCCGCTTTTGCTGCCAGGAGACAGCAGGGGAGTGAGTAGAAGAAGTAGCAGCAGCAGCAGCAGTAACGACAATAGCAACAACAACGACAACGACAGTGAGCACTGCAGCTCAGTGTTGCCGCGTCTATCGGTCGCGAGTAGTAGTTACTTCTGGTTAGGTTAGCGACGGTGCGCGTCGGCGCTCCGTCAGCCCCGTCGACGTCGTTCGTCCGCCGTTCGTTCGTTCGTTGCCTGTCTGTACCGCTGTTGTTGGCTGTTAGCTGGCCGACTCTTAGTTAGCTCACTGCGAGCTGGCTGGTTAGATAGACTACTGCTGCTGCTGCTGCTGGCTCCATCGAACGGTCGCCAGCCACTGGGACGTCGAGAACGACGTTGACAACAACAGCAACAAAAGGAACAATAATAACAACAACAACAACAACAACAAGAGGAACAAGAGGAACTATAACAGCAACAATAACCGCAGCAAGCAATATCAGCAGTTACAGTAGTGCCGCTTGCTGGAGCTGCTCTGCCACTGCTGGTGGTTGGCGCTAAATCCACCGCGCCTCCTCTGGCCTGGCCTGGCCTGGGTTGCCGCCTCCACGACGGCCCGGTTACCGGCAGCCGTAGTCGTAAGGTGGCCGCTACGGTCGCCGTGGTCGTCACACGACCACAAACGATCGATAAAGGCCACGACCAGAACCAGGACGAGGACCAGGACAATAACAACAACAACCACAATCATAACAACGGCCGAGGGACCAAAGACCCCCACCAAAACCAGAACGACGTCAACAACAGCAGTTGACGTCCTGTTGGACCAGCAAAGTCTAAGACCTCGACAGCAAGGACGAGCAGGACGAGATCACGACGACGACGACGACGTCGAAGAAGAAGAAGAAGAAACCAACCACGACAGCGACCAGGACTACCATAGATGCTGTTGTCGTCGTCGAAACTACACCGCCAAGGATGTAGCGGTTATGCGGTTACGCGGCGTGGAACGTGCTACGTAGACACGTAGACAGCGAACGTCCGTGTGGGGACCATTCCGAAACACCACCCCGACCAGCAGCCAGATTGGTGTTGCTGCTTGTGTTGTTGTTGTTGTTCTGCTTAGATAGACACCGACCGTTGTGTAAACTTGCAGCGCTTGTCTGCACTTGTGCGTAAATCATCCTTGGACCAACTCCTGCGCAACGTGTGTATTAGTTCTTATTTTCCGCCGCGGACTCTACACCATCCACGCTGCTAAGGATGTGCGACCGCCTTGACGACAACAGCAACAACAACAACGACGACGACGACGAGTTTCTTGGCTTTATGGGCAACGAAGACGACATTCCCTTCTGAGTGCTTCTTGAGTGCGGAAAACTTGCTTCCCAGGAACTTCAGGTGAGTTGGCGCGCCGCCGCCTCCGCCGCCATCCGGTGGCGGAGGCGTGTCGTTCGACCCTGCCGCCGACGACAACACGCTGCTGCTTGCAAAACATACTTCAAGCAGCAGCAGTATTTCGCTCGTTACATATCGTGGTATACCAAGGGATGTAACCAATCCCTAATCATGCTGGCTTCGGCTGGCACGTTGTAGCTAGCGCACGTTGACGGGGGTGCGGGGGTGGCCGGTTGCGGCGTAGACCGCAAGCCCACACACGACCGTTACAAATTAGTGTGGCCAACCTCTGCCATGCATAATGTACATGACGACTACAGACAGACAGATCCACAAATACGCACAACTGATATATAGATATAATTTTCAACGTCAAAACATTCTGCACACGTTCAGAAACAACCTCTCGTGCCAGAGCAACAACTAATACGACTATTACTACAGCAAGTCTTGTTACTACTACTACTACTACAACACCCGATGACCGAGGAGCCTTGACACACATCGGGGGCGTGCATGTCGCCATCGTCTGCCATCAATCGTAAGCGGGGCCCGTTATTCCGGGCGGGCGCACTTTGGGAGCGAACCAGCAACAGCGACAGCAGCCAGCTGCTGAAGCTGCCGAAGTTGCTGAAGTTGTTGTTTCTGCTGCTGCTACTACTGTAGCTGGTCGGTCGAACGTCGCCGAAACACAACGATTGACGACCACCGACAATTCCTCTTCGTGTTCTTCGGGGTGCTGTTTGTCTCGTGTCTCGTCGAGGTCATGACGTTATGACAACAAACTCGCGGTTTCGGCCGCGCTTCGAACTGGCCGGCCGCGTGCATGCGTGTGCGATCGATGTCAACAGTGATGACAACTCGAGCGAGACACACAGATACATCAACAACAACAGATAACAATACGATAGCAACAATATCCACAACATCAAAAACAACAATAATAATAACAACAACGACAAAAGGAACAGCAACAATGAGTGAACGGCAACGATGAGGAAGAGGAGAACAACAACAATCCTCTGTCTGGCCGTATGTTCATCCGTATGTCTGTCTATCTGTGTGTCTATGCTCGCTTCGTATGTATATGCAATGTCGGCGGCACACTCGCTGTTCAGTATTTGTTCCCGTTGTGTCCCCGCCGGCCGCACAGCACCACCACTATGATGCACCACGATCATTGATGGGCTTTTTTTTCGTAGGTAGGTAGGTAGCTGCGTAGATCGGTGCTAGGTACCCATGTATCCCTCTGGCGGTCAGCAGCCAGCAGGGAATCACAACAACGATGACGACGACGATCTCCATACGATGGTGAGATGAGGCAGCGAGCGAACGGACGATCGCCAACTGACTCGTCGTCATCGTCGTCGTCGTCGCCAGTAGCAGCAGCAGCACTCGTTGCCGCCATCTTGGATTGGTCGACCGTTTGCTCCGCCGCCGTGGCCAATTCGCTCGTTTCGTTGGCTCGCCCCAACCAACCACCCAACGAACCAAGCAAGCGACTATCGTCGTTGTCGTCGTCGTGTGGTTAGCGGTAGTTGGCCTGACTGACTGACTGACATCACCACCATTGCTTCTACCAGCGCTACCTAGCCAGCTTGGTTAGGTAGAGCTGGTAGAAGCAATGGTGGTGGTGGTGGTGGCGGTTGTTTGTGATAGTGATGGTGATGGAGGTGGTCATGGTAGTTGTTGGTGATGGTATGGTGGTGGTGGTGGTGGTGGTGATGAGGTACGACGATGGCTGCTTCGTGCCGTTCGCCCGCGGCCAGCCTCTGTATGCTGTAACAGTCCGTCGTCATCCACAGTCGGGGTACTAGCAGAACATCAGCACCAGCAACGGCACGAGTCAGCAGTTGTACCAGCTGTAGGCAGACAGACAGATGCCAAGGCTGGATGGCTGGCCGAGTGGTTAGCTGTAGAGCTGGCTGCTCTGCGCTGTGCTGGCTGATGCGGTGCATGTCCGCGGGGTAGCTGGCGGTGCTGCCGGCAATGCCGCCCGACCCGTCGTCTCATTGGCGACAGCCCCCGAGACATCAGGGCCCGTTCGTCGATCGTTGTGGATCGACTAGTTAGTTAGTTAGTTCGTTAGCTAGTTACCCAGGCAGCCAGCACTCGCTGTACTTCACTGTGTCCAGCGAGTTCGTTTTAATAGTTTAACGGGTCGTTAAACCAGTATTGCATGCGTACATGCACGTGTAAAACGTGCATATATACCACAGACTCGCCCTATAGGGATTAAACCACATGGCATGCGCAAACTTTACAGAGGTTGGACTATATATACACACACGTTACTTTGGGAGTTGGACCATATGCTTAATGCACTTACGGGGTTGAACCATATACGCACAAGATACGGGGGTTTGACCACCATGTACACACAATATACGGGGGTTTGACCATATACATATTGTACGAAGGTTGAACCATATACATACATATCATATACGCACTATACGAGGGTTGGACCATATACGCACTATACGAAGGTTGGACCATATACATACTATACGAGGGTTGGACCATATACACACACACACTTTGCGGAAGGTTGGACCATATACGCTTTTTCTACGGCTAAATACTTTTAGCAAATTGTTGTTATAGTATCCAACTATTGTTGGGTGCGCCTACGCCAGCTGGATCAGCAGCAACAAGAAGAGCCTGGCATAACCACGCGCTGTTGCTGCTGTCGTTGTTGTTATTGTTGTTGTTGTCGTTGTTGTTACTGCCGCTACCATTACAATGCGCCCCCGTTAAGCTGCGGCGAACGAGCATATCGCCAGCCACCACTTTTTGTCGTCGTAATCTTGATGATGATCAGCGTCGTCGTCGTCTTGTGGTTACACTACCACTGTTAGTTACGGTTACGTTGTATGGAAGAGAACGAGCGAACCTTCCTTCCCGCAAACGCCATATCTATGGGGATGGCGAACGGTCGACGACGAAGGTTATCAGGCAGGCAGCCAGCCAGCCCGTCAGCCCAACCAGCTAGACAGTCAACAGGTAGATGATAACGAAGCTGATACTGCTAATCGTCATGGCGTCGTCGTACTTTTTTTTCCTTCTTGGTCTTGGTTCGTTATGGTTTGTGTCGTGTCGACCTTTTTCCACTTCGGCGCCGCGGTGCTGCCCTCGTTGCCGCGGACCTCGTCGTCGTCGTCTTCGCCTGCGCCGTACACGTCATGGTCTTGCTCATTATTTTAAGCATAGCATGTTTGCATTTTACGCTGACGTGTGTCTGTGTGTGTGTGTCTGTAAAATGTTAATGTTGTTTCGGCACTAACGAGCAAATCCGACACCACAGCTTTTACTAATGTAACCATCATATCAGCGCGGGTCAAGGAATAGAACGAAGATTAAAGGAGGGCTGGGGGCTGGGCAGGACGAGGAGGAGGAGGAGGAGCAAATGAGGCTGAGAGCAGGTTGTGTCTACTACGAAAGCTAATTAGCACTGCGGTTTTGACGTGACATGACTTTGGCCTGGTGGTTTGCCTCCGTGGCTGGCGTTCGGGGGTGACGGACGGACGACAAGGTTCGTGACGTCGCCGACGATAAGGCGATCATGGCGACCAGCCATGGGAACGAGGACAATGACGATTGAGGCGATGAGCCGGCAAGGTAACCGACTCACCATGGCATTCCAGCACCACCATCACCGCGACCACGTGTTGGCATTCCAACACCACCTCACACCACATGCGTGCCGCTGCTGCTGCTACCGCTACCGCTACAAACTGGCAGCACCCCTTTGAGCACGTGCTTGTCGTGCCCAAAGAGCACCACCTGTTGGTGGTGGTGGTGGTGAAGCGGCGGGTCGGGCGAAGAGAGAGAAAGAGACGACCGGGAAAGGAACAGTTTCTGCCCTAAACCCTTTCCTCGGGCTCGATTCGAGACGCCTGTAGCAGCAGCACCGGCTTCGAGATCAGTGGCGGCGGCAGCGGCGGCAACAACAACAACGAGCCTACCATGCGTGGATCTCGGTAGGTCGTTGTGGTTGTGGTGGTTGTTGTTGCCGCCGTCGCGGCTCTCGCGCCGCTCGGAGGGAAGAGGAGAGTTAGGTAGGGAGAGATGGAGGAAGTAAGGAAGACAAACAGAAAGGGGTCGGCGGCCGCCCAGGCCTCCTCTTCGCTGCTGCTCGAGAGAGAGTCGTCCTCGGTGGTTCTCTTTGGTGCTTCTCCTCTTCCTGAGAGTCGTGCGAGAGTCCTCGTTCGTGTCTCGCGAGTAATCGGATCTCGTGTTCGTCGTGGCTCACTCGAAATGAAGGGTTGGTTGGTTGGCTCCGCGCCACACAGGGAGAGAGTTAGTTGTTCGGCGCGCTGAGCTTTTCACCGCCCCTACCGCAATGCTTCCGCTGTGGCTGCTGCTATACTGCCGCACTCATACACATTCACTCAGCCAGCTCACTCTCTCTCCCTCTCTATGTATAGGTATCTACTCCTGGATCGCGCGCGAAAACCCTTTACAGCTCGTCACTCGATTAATAGCTGCTATTCCCTGCCTTCCCCTTCGCCGCCGCCGCATCGCTGGTGTAGCTCGAGATACACCACCTGTCTGACTACTACTACTAGTACTGCTATCGTGAACTGCTATAGTTACACCTGTCTCGAACACTTTGCAAGGCACTTCCCTCATGATGTTGAAGAGTTATTAGTGGTCTTGTCTTTATTGTGCTGTCGCTGTTGTTATTGCGCATGTACATGCAGGTAGCATATGATCATATGCATATATGTGCTAAGGGGCTCGTAAGCGTCAACTAACTCTTAGCCGATTAACTTGTAGAGTGCGTATTGATGATGTGGTATTGGTAGTAACAAAAAAATATATATACATAATACGTGAATATATATATATATATATATATATATGTATATATAATATATATGGTACGTGGATATATATATAATATCCGGACTCTAAAACGGAGAGCCTGCAATAAATAGCGAAATAGTTGCATGATGATTTGCAACCGTTATCATCGCCGCTGTCGTGATGGCAGTAGCTGTAATTGTTTGTAGTAGCAGTGCTCGTAGTAACTGGCGTCGTAGCTACCCGAATTCTAGTGGTGGTAACAATTCGCTAGTGGCAGCTTCGCCTCAACGAAAGAGTTGCTGCCGCTGACGGTGCCGCCACTACGACTGTAGCGGTTGTTGTTGTTGTTGTTGCTGACTCAACGGAGCAACGGCAACCGACTACCACGACGATCAGCGCTAGAACAATAACAACAACAGCAGCATAATGAGTTAAAGGAGGAGGGAGGTGGGGGAGACAGCAACAACAAATTCGACAGCGGTCGCGGCGGCGGCGGCTGCTGCTGCTACACTGGCGGGTGAGTTTGAGCGCGTTGTAATTCCAATGCACCGATGCCGCCGGCGGCGACGACGACAACAACAACAACCACAACAACAACAACAACAACAATAACATTATTCCAGCCACATCATAGCCAGTTACAGCAGCAGATAAAAGGGGGATGGATCGCTCACTCAATGCATCCATAATGACTGACGACTGTAAGTGGCGGAGCTGGGCGGCATAGACACACTCGCACACACAACTAGGTGGGCGGCCATCGCTAGCAAGAGAGAAATAGAGACTCACACACATAGAGGGAAAGAGAGAGAGAGAGGGGAAACTGCTGCGCGGGGAGCATTGAGACCAGTCAATGGGTTGTCCGACCGTGCTGACTGACGGGTTGGTGGCGGGCGGCGCGAAAGGGTTTGCTGCGCAGCTTGCGTAGCGTTACGGATAGCCAAGCCGGAGCGATCAACGACGTCGTCTCACGACAATGTCATTGGCTATCGTCGCTGCCGTCTCCGCCGCCGCGGAAGCGCCTGGAAGGTGCTTCAGGCGGACGGGCGGGCGGGCTGTTTTGTTGTCGGAAGGGAGAAACGCTCCAATGGCGTGGCTGGCCGCAGACGCTGGCTGGAATAACGTCGCTGTGTGGCTCCCTCTTGCCGAGCGGCGTTTTCTGCTACTGTTGTTGCCGCAGCTGCTGCTGCTGCTGTAGTTGTTCCTGGCATCAAGTCAACAAGTGCCGCCCTTGCTGCGGCAGCGCTGCAGCTAGTGGTGGAGGCTCTGTTGATGCTTCTGTCGGCTAGTAGTATGGTTAATATTATGCTACTGCTGCTGCTGCTGGAAGTGTCCGAGAGTCTCTTTCTTCAGTTCGGCAATAGCACGACGAATAGTCGTAGCAACTGAAATAGTAGTAGTCGTAGTAGTGGTAGTAATGGTAGTGGTACTAGCAAAGCTGCCAGTTTATGCCGCTATACGCCGGTTATGCGCGTCTGCTGGAAAGGGCGGAAAAGAGAACATAAACAAGGAACAAGCGGACGGCTGGACTGCAGTTGATGACGGTGAGGACCATGATGATGATGGTGGTGGCGGTAAGAAAGGCGGATCTTCCGGCGCAGCCACTCCTTTCGCTACGGCAGCGGCTGTTTCTGCCGTAGCTGCGGCCGTATTTCGATGAAAGGGTAAGAACGGTCGAACGAACCGCCTCGCAAAGTTGCAGCAACGCTGGAAAACAGCAACGCCAGCCCACCACCAATCAGCTGGCTTTCTGGCCTGGTTGTTGGCTGGCCGCTCTGCAAGCGCTCGGATCCTACTGCCAGTGAGGCGTTTATGATATTTCCAAAAGGACATAGTCATTATTACCACCACTATTATTATTATGATTATGCGGACTGACTTTCAGCCAGCCAGCCCGCAGTGTGCCGCAGCTTGGTCATCCAGACAACGTGGCTTCTTCCTCGTCCTCCTTGCTTTCCTATTCTGTTTGTTTGTCCTGCTTATTTGCAATTCAATTATGTGGAAATGCAACGCATAAACACACACACAGACACACCTGGCCAGACGGTCCAAGATGGCGAACGTACACGTTGCAGTTGTGGTGGCACAAAGCCCAGCAGACGACGATGACGATGCTGATTCCAGACGACAGTGAGCAGACGAGCGAACATTATGTTGGCGGTGACTCGACACCGCCGGCCGGCGAGCGCTTGACGCCGGAAAGGGTTGGTGTATCGATGCCAACTAGCGCTGACGCCACGACAACCAGATACCCTTTCGGGGCTTAGCAGGCTTCAATATTTCGCAGCTTAGATAACATTGCGGTGCAAATAAAACCATTGTTTTCATTAACGATCATATATATATATATATATATACATATATATATATATATATATATATATATATATATATATATATACATATATATATACATATATATATACATATATATATATATATATATATACATATATATATATATATATATATATATATATATATATATATACTATATATATATATATATATATATATATATGAAAGTATTGACAACGATTATGGACAGTTACCATAATGTTATGGTAAACTCCTTTCGGCTTATATATACTATTTTACCAGGCTGTTTATTTACTATAAGAAATATCGTAATAGCCTATTATAGTTATTTTCCAACCACTAAAACATTACATGAAATTACACACCATAATGACACAATAATATACGTTTCTCCGAGAAATTGACAGCACATAACTATTAGTGTCGTTGTTACTATCATTACTATTAACGTTGAATTTGCTTGAACTAAAATGCGATTGTTCAAAAAACGGCATGGAAATGATCGATTGCAGCTTGGCTGGGGCCCAACCAGCCGTTGCTCTACGCATCGCGCAGTCATTGTTATGGCGGCCGCGACCACAATAATGAGGTCATAAAGAAGCAGAGGTAAACAGGGAGGGGAGAGAGATAGAGAAAGCATGATGGAGAACAAGTTGGTTATCACGTGTCCTTTAGGGCGCAAGTAGTTGTTGTACCATATCGCGGTAGTTATAGCTGTTGATGTTGCTGTTGTTATTGTTGTCACTATTGCTGTTGTTGTCGTCGTCGCTATTGTTGTTGTTGTCGTCGTCGTCGCTATTGTTGTTGTTGTTGTTTTTGTGGCTGTTATTGTCGCTAATGTTGTTTTTTTAAGTGTCGCTAATGCTGTTGTTGTTGTTATTGTCCGTTTTCCAATATCTGTACCGGTGTAGCGCCTCGAATCGGTACAGGTACGCAATGAAGGCAGGCAGACAGGCAGGCTCGCACGCGCGCATAGAGACACAATGACACCATTCCATAGGGGCTGCTACCACAGGATCATAGTACAGGATGACGTCGGTGGGACGTCGGGTAAACAAGCAGCTGCACTACGCTGACAAACCAAAGCAGAAACAGCAGCAGCAGCAGCAGGCGCAGCAGACGCAAGTGTGTCTAACCGTTAGTGACCCGTTAGTTGGACGGTGCGCTCCGCTCAACCACACGTTTTCTACTTATCACTATATCTATTCCTCTCTCTCTCTCGAGCGCTCTCTGTTTTTATCTTTTTCTCTTGTTCCCCCTCTCGGTCTGTCTGTCCGACTGTCCGACTGTCTACTAGTCACATCATGATGAACACTGTTTGTATCGTTTAGACGTTGAACTATTCCTCTTGGAAGCAAACTGCTGTTAAGTGACTATGGTAGGCCGGCTACAACTTCGTGTACGATTTTTGGTTGCGGGCGGCACCAGAACCAGTAACGGGCGTATTGTGCAGAATTTGATCAAACATTGAACGACGAAATCAAGATTGGGGACTGTGCCTTAGCTGCTGCAGCAAACAATTGTGTTAAATATAGTTCCAAAAACTGAAAAAAGATATATATACATATATATGCATATGCTAGAGAAAGGAGGCTGTTTTCCATTGATACACCTACTTACAATGAGAAATTGCAACAAAGTATTATGACTAGGTGTTTGAAAGAGGCAACGTTGCGAGATATCCAGGTTGTCGATAAGACAGATCGACACGGTGGTAGCTCTCATCTCGTCCGTTGTCGGAACTCAGCAGCGGTAGACTTCAGAACGACGAAGAGAGAGAGAGAGAGAGAAGGCTCGGAAGCAAGTCGCGAGAGTTGAGCTCCACGCAGGAGAGAGAATGCTATTCTCAATCTATTATTCTCGTGATTATTATATAAGTGGGATTGTCCGTCTGTGTGTCTACGTAAGGACGGCGGGATATTAGTGCTGCTGACAGTGGTGGTCATTGCCAGTAGAGCTCGTAGCAGTGCCTGTAGTGAAGAAGTGATTCGAAGTAGAACTCGTTGTAGTAATGCAGCGGATGTCCTTCCTGTCCGCTGGCGTCCATGGCGCGCCAGAGGAACAGAAGCCGCCGCCCCCCTTCCCCCTAGCCACCCCCCGGCCCGCCAGAGACGACCGCGCTTCGGCCCGGGGGCAGACAGAGAAAGAGACCCCAGCACCGTCAAATGGCCGGACAGAAAGAGAGAGATCATAGAGAGGCAGTCAAACACACAGTCATACACTGTGGAGATGGACGAAGAAACGGACGCTCGACGGAACAAGGAAGGAAGAAGAGTCGGCCGACTCGCTTCGGGCAATAGCTGCTGCTAGATTAAATTCACCGTGGCCGCCGCGGCCAGTAATTAGACATGTGCTCTTAATCCATTAGAGTCTCGAAGAGACGACAGAGCTCTCTCAGAGTTTGCTATCAACTCATTTGCTCGCGTATGACCAACACACATACGATATGCACGAACATATATATGTATATATATATATATATATATATATATATAACCAACACACATATGCACGAACATATGTATATATATATATACGCACCTAACATCCATCCATTCCCGCATACGCACACATACAGACATAGGAGACATACATTCATTACGCCCCCCGACGGCACTCCGACGTCGAGAACGAAAAGCGACGTTGGGGCTGTGTGGCCGGCCGAAACCGGGCTAAAAGAAAGGGTTTAGCTCATGAGGAGATGGAGGCAGCAGAAGCCGAGTCGTCGTCCGTTCAATCTCTTGGTCTGTGTGTTGGTCTGTCTGTCTCTCAGTGAAGCCAGTTAGCTCTTGACGACTAATGAGACCGTGGCAGTGGTGTGACTGGCGGACACGCAAAAAGAAAGGACGCACAAGAAAGAAAGTGCTCCTCTGAGTTGAGGAAGCGCGCTAGGCGCGTGGGTCGCGCGTAGAAGGAGACGGCGGCGGCGTACGGGGAAGAGGAATTAAAAGAAATAAAGGAAATTCAAATTGAGAACAGCTGCCTGCAGCCTGCATGTTTGCCGACTGGATCTACTGTTGTACCGCATGCGAGCTACTGTTGTACCGCATGCATACATATGCGATAGATGTTTGATTTCGGCCGAATCTAATTTAGAGCAAGATAGCCAAGTGTTCGATGAAGAAGGATTCGACGATGCCAATTTTCTCAGTCAGTTGGACGTTGATGAGTATTTACTGGCGAAAAATGTCGTCTGACCGGCGACTATGAGCAGGAAATAGCCGTAGGTAGATTGCTTTCCGGGCTCTTGTTTTATCATATATATATATATATATATATATATTTATTACTTTATATATTTCTATGTAAACCTACCGCAGTGAGGTAATACGTGTGGTCGCAAGCTAAAAAAACATGGCACGCTGCTACTACGTGCGCTAGAGCTTGGAACAGCTGCGAAACATAGCGTAAAAAAAGGCAGGCTGTAGCGAATGGGCAGAGAGGCAGGCGGTCGTGTCTAGAACGCTCATCAGCGCCATCCGACTAATTAAAGACGTGGCCAGTAGCCACACACAACGCTAACAGCAGTGGCTAGACTAGCCGCATTAGCAGCAGAACTCGTAGTAGAAGTAGCAGTAGTAGTGTTCGTAATAGTCGTAGTAGTAGTAGTGCTGGTGGTGGTAGTAAAAATATACTATATTATACATATACATATATATATAGTAGTGATGGCGATGGTGGATGTGGCGGGGGCAGTGACGGTATCACCAGTAATAGTGTTAAGTGTAAAAATCTGAACGAACACGACAAAGTCGAAGGAAGCAAATATGACTGATATAGAACGAGAAGAGCAAGTTGCGTCATTGCGTTGTGCCTTCGGGGCTTGAGCGTTGCAACGGGGTGCTGCCATGATGGCTAGCCATGACAGTAGTAGTAGTAGCAGTTGTCGTAGTAATAGTGTGACGGCGATGCATGATGAACGAGGAGCAACGGACCACACCGTCGTCCGTCGCTGGAGTTGTGGTCTTGCCAATGCATTCGGCTGGCAAAGCGGGTGGAAGCGTCGAATCGAAAAGCGACTCAGAGTGGTCTGGTGGACACGCATGCGCTGCTAATCGTCGCGCTATGCAGCGATCGCGAAATGAAAAACATACCCCATGACCATGGGGTTCAATGGGAACTGCCTTTGCCTAACACTGAAGCGTTAGCGTGGCCGCAGCTGCTCGGCTCAGCTACTCAGTTGCTAATCCTACTGATTACCCCCGGGTAGGTTGCTGTTTCGGACCGCCGTTTTGGCTGTGGGCCACTGGATATTCAAACGAGCCGTGCGAGGTCATCAGCGTACAGCTACATGAGTGCCTGATTGGCTGATTGAATGTCTATCTATCTAGCCCTGTATCTATCTTTCTGTCCGTTTGCTATTTGCTTACACTCGTATGGTTTGGTATGTATTTGAAGGTGGTCGAAGTCAAACATCGAAACGGTACTTTGCATTACGGTCGAGTGTAGTGGCGGCTCGACTTTTACCTAGAATGATGTGGCGGCGGCTGTTGTTGTCGTCGCCTTTCTAAAAAAAAGCCATTTCCAATACGTTTATTGAAAGGAGGCTAATTTCAATTCGCCTCCGGGCAAAAATAGATTATTGCACGATGGTCATCATAAACCACACTGAACCAAGCCTGCGAGGTAGCGACGAGCGAGGACACGAGCGACGCTCTACAAACGGGAAAACCGAAATCTAAAAGCAGACATCACTTGCGATGACACTTGTTGAATGTTTGTAGCACGCTATTAAGAATCAGCGGCAAAAAAAGAGAAACAGGTGATACGCTTTGACAGTGATAGCGGAGGCGCTGAACGGCAAGAATACGGGAGCGGGGGGGGAGCTGTGGATGACCGCATCGGGCCGTTAGAACTCCATTATTCAGCGCTTGACGATGGCCGGGCGGCCATCCAACAGATCAACCGCAAACCCCGACAGACGTTTGCAGTCGCCGACCAGCCAAGTGCACGAGGCTGTAACGAAACGAAGGTGTTCGATCTCAGATCTTCAGATGTTGAGTTCGGCCCGAGCCTAGGGCTGGGCGGCGGTAGCCAAGGCTAGCAGAGACTCGGAGGCAGTTTTACTTTGGCTGGGCATTCCTTTGCCTCAGCTGCGAGACGAGTGGGTCAGTCAGCCAGTCAGTCAGACCCCCTGCAAAAAGAGTCAGACGGAGGGCAGTGCCAAGTCCGCAAGACTCTGAAATCGAATTCCTCGTTAAGTCTTAATTCCCGGCTGCAGCCGTCATCTGAGAACGTGGGGCGTCTTCTTCTCCTCGCTCTACTCTTAAGGAACGGTTCCTTCTCATTCTGCCTGTCCAGGCAGCTGTAGCCGATTGCCGCACCTTTCCCCTTTGAGGCTCAGTTCGGGAGGAGGGGGGGTGGGGGACCCGCCTGTCGCCGAGGTCTCGAGCTCTTGCGAGCCGTCCGGCCCACCAGCAGCGCTAAGACTAAGTATGGAGAAAAAATAAAGAATCGGACACACACAGCGGAAAAGGAAAGAAGGAATGAGAAGGGCAAAGAGGGGAGGCAAAGAAGGGAAGCAGGGAAACCCAAACCGCATCGTCTCAAAGTAGAGAGTCCGCTCCTTACTTAAGACTTAATAAATAAAAAATCCTTTTAATTCCCCGACTATGCGCGCCACCGTGTAGTCGCCCTCGTCGTTGTCATTTCAGCCGCCGTCGCCGCCGCCACAGCAGCAGCAGCGGCAGGAGTAGCAGTAGTCATCGTAGTACGAATGATGGGAGCTCGCAGTAGCGACCCCGACGTTTGGGGTCGGACGGGGCGGAGCGGGGGGCCAGAGTGGGAGAAAACGCGCAAAAAGCAAAATGGAGAGCCAGGGCGACTGTGAGAGAGAAAGAGCGACACTGCCTGGATGGATGTACGGATGAACCGTCAGTTCCTCGCGGCTTGGTTCCTTGGCCGCTCGTTTGGCAAGCCGGTGTGCGCTCCGATTTGGTCAGAACTGCGCTGTCCTGCGCATATAGTAGTAGTAGTAGTACACTCTGCCGCTACTCCGTACGCTGTCGTAGCTCACAGCGCCAGCAGTAGCCGGCGCTGCTGTCGCCGAGCTTTAGCGACGTCGTTGCACAGACTGCAAACTACGACGAAGACGAGACCAGACGAGAGAGAAGAAGACGAAGGGGATAAACGGGGGCGGTGTCGGGGACGGGAGCGGTGTAGGGGACGGGGGTTGTGGAGGAATAACGGGGATTTCAGATGATTAAACTCGGCTAGGAACAGGCTGTTGGCAGCCAGAGGCTAGTAGCGGCCTGCGATGGACCAATCGACTGCCTGACTGACTGATGGACAGACGAACGAACGGACGGATCACCGGCGGACAACTGCTTCTGCTACTGCGCTCACTACTATGGCAACAACGAAGATCTTCGCTGGCCTGGGGGTATCTTGCGCGTGGCAAGCCAGAAGCCAACAGCAGCAGCATCGGTGGCTTCTCAAGAGTCCAAAGAGGGTGGTTGTTGGTGTGTTGGAGTAGGCACGAGTAGGAGCCAGGCTAGCCAGTGGGGCTCTGTTACGAATATCATGAGAAGACGGGAATGGTCGGCCAAGGAAAAGGGGCCAAGATCGCCACATCCCGCCATACACACACAGACACATGCACGTCCCGATAGAGAGAATCCAAGAGAAAGGAGAAGAGGGAAAATATAGAGATAGAAAAAAGAATGGATATACGGAGCGAGAAAGGAGAAGAGGTGGGCAGGGAAGAGTGTGAGAGAGAGAGAGAGAGAGAGGCTACAGCAAGACTGTCAAGCAGCGACAACAACAGCAACAACAACAATACTAATAACAACAACAAGAACAAAAACAACAACACCAATAACAACAACGACGACGAGAAAGCTGGCGCTGACCCGAGCTTAGTTTGCGAGCTCTCGTTCTCGTTCTTATTACGATTATTATTACTCGCTGCTGTAGCCGCGCCAGCGCGCGAACAAATATTTACAACCTTTTTGCTTGGAGCGCGCCGAGTGCGTTGGGACAGGCGCGTTGTTTTTAAATTCAGTCATTTGGCTCGTGTGTGCGCCAAACAAACTTGTGCGGAGGAGGCTGTGCGTCGAACACGAGAGTCGTCTCCACTAGAAAGTCGTCTCTGCTCACTCGTTTTCTCCATCCCGTCGCGCTCCCGCTGCTGCTGTTTATTGCATGCGCGACACAGGCAGCGACGGTCGGTCGGGCGGGCGACCGCTCTCTTGGCGCGTCCATGCTGCCAGTGAATGCAGCGAATAGGCAGTGTGGCAGTGGCCCCGCCAATCTCATCGGCGTGCTAGGCAAGGCATAAGCGTAGGCGTGGGGTAGGCGAAGCTGTCCTCCTCATCCTTCGAGGAGGAGGAAAAGGAGGACGCCAGAGCCTAGGCAATATGTCACACATCTGTAATGGCCAAATTCGTCGCCATAACGTCGCCGTACACGGTGGGAAATTCAGATAAAGGCTACTACTACTAGTACTGGTGGTATTAGTAGGCTCCTGTATAACTTTAGTATTATATATATATATATATATATATATATATATATATATATATATTTGTAAACCCGATAATCTCGTCAAGTATAACAAAGCTTCAGTACAATCTTCTTTCGGTAAAATATTACGTGCACCTGACAAACTTCGGCATCGATTTAACAGCGCCCAACAGCGACTCTATTAGAGCAGCGCATGCAATGCTTGCTAGTGTGGTGTAAATGCAGTGTATAAGCAGGCATGTAGGCCGTATGCGAAATCCCGTATGGGCCATTATCCAAACAGGCACTTACTTAGGGTTATGCGTATTTTCCGCTAAACCTATCGGCTGAATACGCTCACGTAAATAGGCAGAAGGCAGACGGCAGACGCACTCAAAACGTTTTAGCAGCTTGTCAGCGGCCATCCCACCATCAAGTGGGCTGTCGTCGTGACCTACTATGCCGTACGTACGCAGAAGACGAATGGCTTCTCAGGCTCAGAAGCTTCTCAAGTAACAAAAATCGACCGCCGCCGAATCGGTTGAACGACATGTGGCAAATCTATCGAAAAATATACAGCCATGCGAATCGGACTGCGAACGTTTTTATCTATTCGCAAGTTTTTGTGACACCATTTAACTACTATCACGTTTGCAGAAAACGGTAGAGTCGGTTGTACAAGATGGACTGCACATACGCTGAAGGGCTACACACATATATATATATATATATATATATACAGATATATACATATATAGCTTGATACCTAATACTAGGGTAACTTTGGGCATAGCAAAAGCGACATTGTGTCTATTGTGTGCGTAAATATGTATATCAAATGATGCCTGTCATTACTATTGTTAATACCACAACTGCTACGAGCACGGTTATATAGATTCTCGTGTCTGTGTGTGTGTGTGTGTGTGGCTGTTGTCTATCTAAACGTAACTGTGTGTGAGTGTCACACCTAGATACACGAGGATCTGCATGTAGTGGTGTCGAGTGGAATTACTTATCGAACAGACATACCAACGTAACGTAACGCCTATGCAATGCTATCTGGATACGCCCGCTGACTGCTGTCAAGCTTGCTCTATCTGTCTCTCTCTCTCCTCCTTCTTCCCTATATTTTTCTCTCTGTCTCTTTGGCTCTCTCTCTCTGCTAGCCTGTCTGTGCATCAACGGCTGGGAACAGCGATCTAACTAACAGTAGTATTATCATCATCATCACCATCAGAGGTAGCGGCAGTAGCTGGAGGAGAAGTGTTCTACTTTTTCACCGCCGTAGCCGCAACGCTTCGTATCCCGCAACAGCAGCAGCAGCAAAAACTGCTGCTGTTGACTAGAAGTACTACGTCAATAGCAGTACTCGCAATACTTCTACTACAAGTAGTAATGGTGGTAGTAGTAGTAGTGCGAAGAAATAGCAAGAGTACTGCCCTCTCTCTCTCCCTCTCTCTCTCTCTCTCTCTCTCTCTCTCTCTCCATCTCTATATATCTCTCTCTCTCTCTCTCTCTCCATCTCTCTCTCTATCTCTCTTTCTCTTTCTCTCCCGCTGGCTGAACCAGAGCCGTTCATGTATTTAGCATCCATCACGCACATTCCAGCTTGGTGGCGCCGGGCCATCGCGTACCACGACCGCTACGACCGTCGCAGCCACCAGCTACAGCAACAGCAGCAGCAGCAGCAGCCGAGGCAGCGTAGGCAGCCGTTTGCCGTGAGCCGGGTAAAATCATAGCCAAAACCTAGGCAGCGTCGGCGCCGACGACGACGACAACGACGACAACGACCAACGACGACGTCGCTATTGCTGTCGTGGCCGTGTACAGCTCGAACGTCCGGCCGTTTCGTAGGGCCGTGCGTGCCTGCATTCGTTTCGCGTATTTCAACCGCGGACGCTGCCACTACCACGACCATCACCACCACCACCACTACCACCACCACCGAAAACGAAGGCAAAGCCAATGGTTGTGGTGGTGGTAGAAGTAGATGGTTGCTCAAGGGTTTTTTTCGGCGGCTTCGGCGTTCAAGAAGTAACCGTAGACGAAGCAGTCGCCGCTGCCGCTCGCTGCCTGCTGACACGTCTACGGATCGTCGTAGAGACAGAAGGGAGTGGCTGGGACACGTCGTAGACGACCGCCGAGACGGTACCACTGACGGTGCTGATGTCGGCTATCGTCGTCTGCGTGTGCCACAGCCACCACCACCACCACCACGACCATGACGACGATGACGACGCGACGCCAGCGCCGCTCGTAACAACGCTGTACACAAGTCTGTGCGCCAATGTGCCGGTGGTGAGCCGGCTTTGTATGTGCCGGTGGCCGGGCTTGATGTGCTGTGATATGCGTACACGCACTTACATACAAACGGACAAACCTACAGACAACCAGACGGATAGCTACATAGATAGACAGATAGATATCTAGACAGACATATAGACTAACAGAGAGACGGACGGACGTACGTACATACTAACGTGGAATGACTCAAGCAGCCGAACTGTTGTTGCTTCTGCTATTGTCGCTGTTGCTGTTGCTGCTGCTGCCGCCGCAGCCGCAGCCGACACTGTCTGTACTGTCCGCCGATTGACTCGACCACGTAAGATTTGTGGCCGGTCAATTCGGGCCTGTTCTTTCTTCCCTTCGAGAAGAAGCCAGCGGAATCATCATAATCATCATCGTCGTCGTATCATCATCATCATCATTATCACCATCACCACCACCGCGAACACCATCATCATCATTAAGGTCATGATTGTCGTATTCTTGATCAGCATCGTCCTCATCCTTCTGCTCAGCATCCATCCAGCATAACCATCACTACCATCCGTTATCGACAACGCCAACAATGCCAACTTCGACCACAACGACAACACAACCAGCAAACCTACGTCAACATAGCAGCACTTAATAGAACTAGATTGACGCGGACATCATCAGCAATGTACCCACAGCAGAGTTCGATGCACACACATAAATATATAATATATATATATATATATATATATATATATATATATATATATATATAAATGTATATACTCAATTGTAAGCAGATTGGCATTTGCAGTGCGTGCCCGCGCCGGCTTGCGCTCGCTCGTACGCTCATCACCATCATGACATCTTCGTAACTGTACGTCTCCCCCCCTCTGCGCCCCACTCCAGACACCGTACCCCATTCTCGGCCCTTCCTTGCCGGGCCCTCGTGTCCTGCCTAGCAACAACAACAGCAACAGCAGCAGCAACAACAACAACGCAAACTGCTGGCAACACCCACTTCGGCTGCTGCTGCCTCTGCAGCGCTGCGAATTCGCTCACACGAATGATGCCGTCCTGACCACCCCAATCAAGTCACCGCCGGCTGGCCCCGCGCTGGACAACGAGGAATTGCGCTGCTCGTCGATCGACCGTCGTCACAGCTCGATCAGCGCGGATGGATTCTTGTCCTTCATCTTAGTTTTCTTCGTCGTCTTATTCCTCTCGTTCCTCCTGTTCTTCTTATTCCTCCTGTTCCTCTTTTTCGTCTTCTGCTTCTGCTTATTCCCGGTCGTTTGGCTGCCAAAGTCTGAACCTCGACACTGAGCCGCTGGAAACGGGCCGTACGGCGGCCAAACAAGCCCCGCGAAGAGGTATGAAGACGAATGAAAAAAAAACAAGCAGAACAGACGAGGATGACGAAGACATCCACATCCACAGCCGATGGCGAGACGATGGCCATGTTGAAATGCCGCCAATGCCGCCGCTGGCGAACGCCAATTGCAGTGCCGCATCTGCTTGACGTGCAGCGGTGCCAATTATGACCCTTCGCCCTGACTGAAGAAGCCGGGCCTATCACGTCGCTGTGGCTGCCGCTGCCTGCGTCTGCCGCTGCTTCTACTACCACTACCATCACCAACATAAGCAACGACAACGTCAAAGGCGATGTTGTCGTAGTAGGGTTAGCGGGACGACGCGGCGGGGCCAAGTCCGTTCAATAAAGCCGCACTGAATCCTGAATTAAAGTCGCTTGGATACGCCGCCGCGTCAGCCCTGTAACTAGTGGTAGAGTTGTTGGTGTGTTGTTGTTGTCGTTGTCGTTGTTGCTGTTATCCTTGTTGTTGTTGTTGTTGGTATTTGTTGCTGTTGTCGTCGCTGCAAAACGACAGCCTGTTGTCGGAAGGTCTTCGTTGTCCGTGAATTGCGCGTATCGGCGGCTGAACAATCGGGCTAGGTAGACAGACCGACCGACAGATACGCATCGCTGTCTCCGTTGGCGTTGTCACTCGTCTCAACAACCGCTACGCGAATAACGACGTAACGAGGACAGTCGAATGGATAGAGAGGCAGCCACAGCAGCAGCAGGTCACATCACACTGCTTATTTTCCTGTTTCCTCCTCCTTTTCTTTGATTTTTCTTCTACTACTTCTGTTTCTTCTTCTTCTTCTGCTTCTGCGTCGTCGTCGTGGTCGTCGCCATCGTGCTCTGTCGTCTTCTTTCATTTTCTTGTCGAAGTCGCGCCGACGTATGCTTGCTCGCCTGCCGGCTCTGAGCCGGCCAAACCTCAGTGTCGTGTCGCACGAAGCAAAGTTCGTGCGTGAACTGAAGTGAAAGGTGTCCACGACGACGGACGGAAGGCAGGCAGGCAGCAGATGCACAAAGAAAGGCATCCATGCGTGCGTGCGTGCGTGCGACGCGCGTATATACGCGCAATTTCTGCGCAACAGGAAGTACGTCATGTTGACGTCCACACAGTTGACGTCCGGCCGTCGTCCGATCGGGACCGCGATCGACCCAATTGGCAGTCTGACCCACCGACCGAACGGCTGATGTTGCCGTCTCGTATCCCTTGCGGTGGTTGTACTGCTCGTTGTTGCGCAATTACAGTGACGAACTCAATGATTCGTTTGGCCCCATCCTGACATACACACGGATACACAGACACTGACGCACAAAGTAGAACAAGCTAGCTGGAGAACTCGGGCAGATCCGACCACGGGAACAATCGTAGCTGTGCACGCACACCCGACGATAGCGATATCTATCGCGTAGACGCTTAGGACGAGCAGAGAGCTGTAGTCGCAGGCTGTGTCGTTGTCCCCTTTGCCCGCCATCCATGTTGTCATGAGTCGGTCGGCCTCTGCTCTTTTCCAGCATAAAGTAGCTTACAGCGCTGTTTATCGCCGTCGAATAGAACTTTGATCGCGTTTTACTTGCATTGCTGTTGTTGCTGCAGTTGCTGCTCTGCCGCTACAACAACAACAACAACAACAACAACAATACCATTCCTTCTATATCTGATCGCCATTTTGATCATCGGTGTTCTTTATCCACGCCTTCGTTGTTCGCCATCGCCAACAGCCGGCCTGCCTGCCACTACAGCGATTGCTTTGTTCTTCGCGGGATCGATGGCTAGGTAAACATCGTTACAGCGATATCCTTCATATGGGCTAGCACTAGTGCGGTATTCGAATCTTTTTCTTTGGCTGTTCTTGTTGTTGCTACTGAATTCTTTGGCTGTTGTTGTTGTTGTTGCTGCTGATGTTGCTATTATTGTTGCTGCTGCTACTGATGTTGCTTTTGGTGTGCGCCTCTGAGTACAGTGTGTATATTGCGGCTTGATAGCAGTGGCTCATTTTGCTTGCTTCTGTACTGGCCGTGATCGGTTGGCTGCATATTGCACCACCCTTCGTCTGGCGTCTCGGTTGAACGGGCCTCTTCTATTGAAAACGCACTTGCACCCTTCTTCCACCAGAACCCTTCATTTCTCGAGTCCGACCCTTTTCGAATGAACGCAATTGAATGTCAATTCTAACGAGGACCCATAGATCATGCTGATCTCGCGTGCGTCAGACGCCTGTCCTCGTGCTCGATCTGCACAAGGACAGGCGTCTGACGCACCCGAAAGCACTATGTAACGGTTGAATGTGAATCACCGTCTATGAGAGTGTCACATGTTTACGCACGTTACGTCGTTGTACGACGATGCTATGCGTGATATCAGAAGTCTACGTAATGAGCCTAAGTGTCGTCCGTACCGCGCTGGTAGCGGCGCTAATTATAGCATCTCTTGGCGGGCCACCTAAACGTCAGCCTAGATATGGGGCGGATTTTGCCTAACGCTAAGCAGCGCCTAAAGGCCTGATTGGGCTCGGTGGCGGGCTTGAAGCAGGCACCCCGTCTGCACTCCTAAAGAGCGGGGCGGCGCCAGGGCGAAGGGTACACCAAGCGAGCGCAAGAAAAAGCACCGAAAGTGTAAGTGGCGGCGTTTCATTTCCTGAAGTTGGATATCCCTTTCATCCGCTCTGAGGCAGCGCGGAACATTTAGAAGACATTTATTTTACATTGACAGCTCTCGCAGCGCCCCCCCCCTTCCCCCCACCCTGCCCTATGTAACCCGAGTGGACTGCATGCCTGACACCCTCTACGCATGGCGCGACTGCTGGGCATATGGACCAGTGTTGCCAGTGCGAGACGCCGCCGGGGCAGCAGGACAGGCGGCTTCGGCAGCAGCTGCGGGGGCGAGCGCTGGGATCTGCGAACGAGCTGGGCATGGCTTATGATTTACCGGGAAGGCTTAAGAATTGAGGCTTCGATGTGTTCGACCCAGGCAGCCTTTGGCCGTCATGCTTGTCAGCGCGACGAAGCTTGTCGCGCCTTTTTATCTCTCTATCTCTCTCTCTTTCTGCCTCACTTTCTTGGGAGAGAGAGAGATCTAGCATAGCCTGGACGATGAAACTGCCACCACCTTTACGTTGCTACCACCGCCGCCGCCGGCTGTACTGAGTCATGGATCTTTGGCTGGAATGATCGCCAGATCCGCCCGGATCATTGCCAAGCTGTAATGGTTGCATGTAGTGTTTGCTGCATCGGCCCTTTGTTTGAGGGAAGGGCGGAGGCTTAGCCATAAATAGAAAGTCCCCACAAATGCATGCACCTATTCAGCTGACGGCATCACCTATAATATATAGGGAGCAATGCATACACAGACAGATGCATAGATAAACATGTAACGATACGGATCATAAAGACACATAGGATTTTTTCATGATTGAATCTGAAACGAATAATCCTTGTCTTTTTTTTCGATTTGGTAGGTTTCGGGGAATGCAGATGCACATTCATCACTGGCAGCTAGCAGTGATTAGTGTAGTACTCACAAACCCACTAAACCCTAGGCTCGGAAGTACTAGACATGTCTTCGACAGATTATTTCTTCTTCGTACCATGTATGTTACTTTATGCAGCCTGTCAATATTTGGCATGTTTAGGATAATGCAAATGACGCAAGATACATCCCCATCCAGTGAGCCTTCTACAAAGTTAGCCGTTTCCAGCGTGATTGCCACTTTAGTTTGAGATATGTCCTTAATCTAAGCCACCTACGGTTGATACCATTTGATGACATTCCCTATGGCTGTCTGGAGTTGCCTCAAGAAACGTGTCACCTTGCGCTGCAGATATCTACCTCGCACCAGTAAAAGTGAGGCCCACATCATTATCAACTCACTCTTTTGACCGTCTATCTTCATGAGGTGTGACCACACTCGAACACACCTCAGCACAATGCTTGTATGATGACTGTTACTAAAAATGCCCAAATACATTCAGCATCTACAAGTTGTTTCGTCCCACCTGCCCAATGACTCCTACCAATGGCGCCTCGTTGTCGAACAAACAGCGCCTGGTTAATAAACGAGTGAGTGAGCTTCAGGTAGAACGCGGCGCCCTGTACTTTCGACCTGAACTCGGCTAACTCGGAACGCTCCGCTGTATTATTCCTGTTACTGCGTATATAGTCGAACATAGATCGTACATCGTTCAGGGCTTCAACGAGGCACAACCGCACAGGCGTCTCCCACAGCGTCGTCGGCATTATTGTCGACGTTGTCGTCGTCGTCGTCGTCCTCCTCCTCGATGCACGGGGTCATAGTCAAGTGCAAAGCGATGCTGGTGCTGCTGCTGCTGCTGTTGCTAGTGGTGCGGGGATGCCTACATTTGCGGGGACGCCATCGTTCGTAAATGCCGCCTGCCTCGTCTTGGACGCGATGGACGAAAGCAAGGGCGCTGGCTGGCCCGGCAGGCAGGCAGAGGTGGGCAGAGGCGCAGCGTGGCGCTGCTGAAACTACACCAGCAGCGGCAGTAAGTACGAGTGGGTGGCGGCATAGAACATAAACCAGCCGCCGCCGCCGCAGCAGTAGCAGCGCGCGTTACCGCTGCTTGTTCATCTCGTCCTCTCGCGACTCCCCCCTTTGTGTCGTCCGGTTGTGTTTTGCCGCCTCTCCCTCGTTTGCTGTCCACATCTCGTCTGCGTCACCCCCGGCCCCCGTCCCGTTTCCCGCCTACCCCATTTGCTCCCCTATTTCCCGTCGTTGACTGGACAATCGCCCCCGCTGGCAACAGCAACAGCAGCAGTAGCAATAAGAGTAGCAATGGCCGTCGCTAGGCTTCTACTGATGATGATGGTGATGATGTTGCTGTTGCTGCTGCTGTAGCTGGCTAGACCTCGTTTTAGGTTTGCTCCGATTGTCGACGACGACGACGATGTATCGTCGCGCTTGCTCTTCTTAGCAGGAGTCCTGAAGCTGGAGAAGAAGGAGTGCGCGTATGCGTTCGGGTTGGTCGGCCAACGAACGGCTGGCCGACCGGCCGTCGCTGCTGCTGCATGACGAAAAAAGGCCTAAAACGACGAGGACCCAACGACAAGAAGGATGTCTACATCTACAGCACTGTCCTGGCCTAGCTAGGTTGCTGGCGAAGATGCAGATGCAGAACCAAGAGGAGAAGAACAAGGTGAAGGAGAACAGTGGGAGGCCGAAGAGGCGCGGCGAGGAGAAGACGAAAAGGAAGAAGAGGCATCTGGACACTGCCGGCGGGTGGGGGGTGGGGTGCGGGGGGAGAATACACGAAACGAAGGAATGAGGAAAAGGAGGAAAATAGGAATAGAACGAGAGAAGAAGAGAGAAAAAAGAGATGAAGGAAAAAGGAAAAAGATGAAGGAGAGAAAGAAGTGAGTGAATGGGGGACGGTCGCTAGTTCGTGCACCCAATCGCCCTGCTCGCTCGCTGGCTCGCCTGACTGCTTGCTGGTCGCTGTGCGGCGCTACGGCCGGCGGCGCCCATGAGCACGATGAAGGCAAGCAAGGAAGGAAGGACAACGAGCTGGACGAGATGGAAAAGAAGGATGAGAAGAACGAGGAAGAAAATATAGACGACGAGAAGGAGGCACGAAATCAGACCCTTCCCCACTCCGCGCCCCTTCGTCGCGCCCCCATCTCGAAACCCCTCGCACGCCCCCGATACCACCAAGCATTCAACCATCATCGTGCTTGCTATGCCAGCTCGCGTTCGTAGCGCTGCTGTTGCTGCTCTTGCTGATCCTGCTGATGATCTCGTGGTCCTGGCGTTGGAGGCGGCGATGGCTGCTTCAGCGGCTATGTTGTGGACAGGCCTAACCTAGGCCAGACCTAGACGGCGGTAGTGGCGCGGGGCCGAAAAACCCAGGGAGCTGTGTGCGGATAGTCAGGACTGCACAGTCCTTTGGTTTGTTGGGGCGGGGGGGGGGGGGGGGAGGTTTGGCTAGCGGGTCGACTAGCCTGCCGGATGGCTACAATAAAAAAAGGAGCGTCTCGTTCTCGTCTTCGTCGTCGTTGGCCAGCGCAGTGGCCAGTATATAGAGCCGCGGCGAGCTGGCGGCGATCTGGCAAACCGTAGCTAGGTAGACCGGCCCGTAGACCCCGACGAAGGCTACGAAGAAGAGTGAGTGGCTGACTGGACAGCCAGCCTGCCGGCCAGTCATAGGCAACCCAGCAGCAGCGGCATCATAGGAAAGAGCTACCAGCAAGTAGTAGTAGTAGTAGTAGGAAGCAGCGGACAGGCAGAGGGCGAAATCAAGATGATAGAGGTAGGAGGAACGCGCGTAGGAGGTCGTGCCGCCAGCCGCCGTTCAGAGAGTGTGAGGGTGTGCTGGGAAAGCTGGGAGCTCGAGGGGAGTAGTTGTCGGTGGGTCATGGCGGGAAGGGGGGGGGGGGGGGGAGAAGAAGTGGTGAGTCACCACACCACGAGCAACCTCCGGCGGCATCATCGACGGTCGGATTGTCGGCGGCGGCAGCGGCGTCGTCGTCGCCGTTGTTCAGCGTACAGAGTGGGTGGGCGAAGAACGATGCGCTCCTCGCTTGCCTATGACCAGGACCGACCAACCAACCAACTGGCCGAGCGACCGACCTACCAACTGGCTGAGCGAGCGAACCAAAGAACGACTGACTGCCATGCCTCCTCCTTCTCGTCGTTGTTGTTGTTGTTCTTCCTGCATCCCGAAGCCAGACCGCCAGCCAGTGAACAAGCCAGGCCGACTCATGAGGGGCTACCAGAGCCTCTCGTCGTCGTCGGCGTCGTCCTACCGGCGTAGATAGCCTTCGTTTCGTCTGCCCCATCCCCCCTCCGCCTTCGCAAAACGAGACGCGACGGGACAGCCCTGCTACTGCAAATACGACAGCAACTACTGCTACTACTACTGCTGGTCGATATGGTGGCGGTGGTAGTGGTGGTGGGGCGGCCTTCGACGGACAGGCAATGTGACCACCCGAACGAAGTCGTCTTCTTTTTCTCCTTCTTCTTGGGTCTATTGCCTTTTATGCGTCCATCTTTCGCAAAATATACGAGAGAGAGATAGAGAGAGAGAGAGGGAAGAGAGAGGGAGAGGCATAGAGTGAAAACGAGAGCCCAAGCAGGACCAATAACAACGATGATGTTCCCAACACCACTACTACCGCCACCATCGTTGGAGGGAAGGCCGGCGAAGAGGATAAGGAAAACACGAGATAAACGGGGCAAGGGGAATGTAGAATGGTAGGGAGAAAAAGCTAGGGAAGAAGGGAAAAAAGCCAGGGCGGAGAGCAGTGCTGTGCACGGGTGGTCCGATGGGGGGGGGGCATCTGAGAACGAGCAATTGGCCCCTATTCTGGAACCACCTCAACGAGGAGCAGGAGACCTCAAGGCATTTGCAGACAGGAAGTAGTCGTAGTGGTGGGGGTGGTGGTGGTGGTCGTAGTGGTAGTAGCAGTACCAGCAGTATCCAGCAGCATCTAGCCTATTCCTCCTGCTGAACATCAGCGTTGGCGCCCCTCTCTGGTGGATGGTGCCAGGCGGGGGCATGTGGGGGCAGCGGTAAGCAGGGAGATGAGAACGGAATGATCAAAGACAACAACAGCAACAACAACATCAGCAATGCACACGAAACAACAACAACAACTCTGGATCTACAAAGCCACTCTGTTTTCTTGCTTGCTACTGCCCGTTAGGACAGCGTGTTTTGGAAGCAAAACACGCTGTACGGCGGCTCAGCGGCGGGGCGGCCGATGTACATCAGGGCATCGCAAAGCGGTAACAACAACAACAGCCTCGGCGGCGGCGGCGGCTGCACATTTTCAAGGAACAACAAGGCGAGAAGATTTGATAAGAAAAGCTCCGCGCTGCGAGAATTGCAAGCGCCGCGCTAGACGAGCATCAGGCCGATTGAATTAAATGGCAATCAATACTATGTCTTAATTTAGTCATTTGCAGCCTATAGCTCATCGAACATTAAACTATGCGCGTGCTAATCGTCTCGGTAGCCTCACGGCTCGTCGACAAGGGAAAACCGAATTCGTAGAAGGTTGCCTTTGACATCCTTTATATGGTGATTGTTTATAAGTTAGCATAAATATATATACATATATATATATATATATACATATATCACAAATAACAGGTGACCACCGATTCAGGGTTGGTAATTACGCAATGGCAAATCACAACGTAAACGCTGATATCACAATCGTAAAGCTAAACGGGAATCCACCACGGGTGTCGGTGCGAGTGAATAGGGATGAGCTACGCACGGCCATGAAGAACCTATATCATCACCGGCAGTATCTCTTCAACGAGGTCTTTGACAACGTTGATTCTGTGTACTAGGGTATAGCCCGATAAAGACCTGCAAGTAGGCGATTTTGTGTCTCGCTTTCTGGTGCCACTCTGGTACAATTTCGTTCGGTATAATTCGCCAGTTGCGGCTCTACTTTTGCTATTAGTCCGTCGACCCCGTGCTAGACCTAAGAGTGCGGAGACGCCTGCACATTTTAGATAGCCGACTGTCATACGATTTTGAATAGGATTGGTAACGTATGTGTTGTTTTCGGCCACCTTTCATGTATAAAAAAAAAGTATATTTAAATAAGAGTAGTCAAGGCATATAAGAAAACGATGCACGCAGTTGTAACTGACAACGCAGTAAAACACATTTGCGGACAGATTATGCCGCTTTACATGAAAGAAGTATATATATATATATATATATATATATATATATATATATATATATATATAGCATGATTAAATACATACAATTATTGTATGCATAGAGGGTAAACAGTCAAATGCTATAAATCTACGACGCTTCTCTAGGAGACGATGATGTTAATGTTGACGAAGACGCCGTCGGTAACGTCGCTGATTACGTCACGATGTGGACGATTCTGGTGATGTTAATGCCGATTAAGGTAACATCATGTGATCGTTGGAGAGCAGCTGTTAGAGTAGGCCAAAGTGTGGCGAACGCGCTGATGCGTTGTCTCATGACTATCCGCCGAGCTCACCTATATTTCTTCCCTTGACCGGCCAGCTGCATAAATCAACAGAGTCGACGAGAGACGCCCTCACACGTACACGTATACATACACACGGATAGACGCACAGAGACAGATACATACATACACAGGCACACTTCCCCGCATTTAAAAACGGATATTTAAACACCAAGCCTCCCTTCGGAGCACGTCCGATCACTGCCACAACCACCACCACCATGACCCCTTGATGCGCGCCCGCCCCCCACAGAACGTTGAGGGCATGTGAGGAGTGTCCTTCATCCCTTCATATCCCTTCATCTTTTCTCTCTCCGTCTCCCTTAAACACACACTCTCTCTCTCTCTCTGTGCTCTCGTTGACATGAAGACGAGAAGAAGTCGTTTCTATCTGCCGAAGCGTCGCTAGGACCAGAAGGGGTCCTTTTTCTTCCTTCTCTTTATCTGCAGTAATCGTTTTTTCCGTCTCTTTCACTATTTCTCTCGCGCTTCCTCTTCTCCCCCTCTCCCCTTCCTCGTCTGTGTGACTGTGTGCAAAGGGGTAGTCGGTGGTTGGCCGTTTGTTCGGTTTAACTATAACCGACCGTCTGCCTGTTTGCCTGCCTGTAAGTTTGTCTGTCCATTAGTCTGCTCGGCCACCCCTTGGCATGGTCGTCGTCGCCGTCGTCGTCGTGGTTACCGTCGGCTGCTACTTCCAGCCGTCGCAGCAAAAGCACCAGCGGCTGCTGTTGTTGTTGTTGTTGTTGTTTTGTTATTGCTGCTATTGTCGTCATTGTTGTTGCTGTTGTTGTTGTTGTTGTTGATGATGCTGCTGCCGCCGCCGCTGTCGTCGTATTCTACCCGTTCGTTCCGTTTCCGTGGGGCCCCCCGGCAGTCGGACAACGACGGCCACGACGTGCCGGCGACGGCGGCAACAACAGCAGAAGCATGAGCAGCAGCTCTTCGGCCTCGCGTCCTCCCGTGACGCGCGAGTCTGGCCATAGACGTTCGCAGTGCGGCGGTGACGTCGGCGGCGGCCACAGCACTAACAGCAGCGGCAGCAGCAGCAGCAGGAGCGTTGTCGGTCATCGTTGTTGTTGTTGTTGTTGTTGTTGTTGTTGTTGTCGTCGTCCTTCTCTTCATCCTGAACCCCTTGATTCTCTCCCTGCCCCCAGCCCTAATCCCCGAGAGCCCTTCGTTGGTTCATTCCTTTCCCACCTCTCAATCTCTCTACGTCTCTGCAACCAGCCAGCCGACTAACCAACCATCCAGTCAGTCAGCCATCTATTCCCACTCAGAAGTGTCAACCCGCTCGAGTAAACTGTGGTTGTTGTCGCCATGGTCGTGGTAGCCGCCGTCATCATCATCATCAGAAGCACCATCAAAAGCACTATCATCATCACCATCATCATCATCATCTGCACCACCACCATCATCATTATGATTGTTTTGTTGTTGTTGATGTTGTTATTGTCGCTGTAGTAGTGGCAGCGGTGGTGGTGGTGGTGGTGGCTGTTTTTGTCGTAGCCGTGCTAGTAGTAGTCAAGGTAGTCAGTGGTATAATCTGACTAGAAATAGTTATCGCTACGGGTTGTTGTGGCAGTGACTCGAATAGTCAAGCAGCGGCGGCGGCTACTGCAGCGGCGACGGCGACGACGGCGACGACGACGATGGCGACGTTAACCCGACGCGATGCCGGCGCGATGAACAACGGGCGCTGGCTGGCTGGCCGGCTACGTCTGGCTGACGGCCGTGGCCACGTTGGCTGATGTTGACGCTGACTGCGCGGCCAAACCCGCGTCACCTCCGACCAGCGTTCGCGTCGTCCCTGCGTTGTCTGCCTGCCGTCTTCTCCCTGCTCGCCATGAGCCGGCCTTACAGCCACGTAGCTAGCTAACCAGCAAAACAAGCAACAAATCGACAAAGCCATTACTATCACAACCACCAAAACTACTACGACTACTACTACCACGACTACTACTACAGCTACTACGTATTGCGATTACTACTACGTATTGCTATTACTACTACTACGTATTTTTTTTTTTTTTTTTTTTAGAGGACTAACTGGGAAATGCGGATTGCACACGCGGGCACCACGGCAGGATTGTCCTGCAAGTGTGGGCCGGTAGTGTGGGGCTCCAACCCACTAAAAAACCAGTCATGTCCTCCTTCCCCCCCCAGCAGGGAAGTGCTGTTAGCATTACTACAAACTACTGAGGGGGGGGTATGATGTCTCGGTTTACTGGTGGCGCAGGCTCTCCGGAGAGGGCGTCGACATGCGAACAGTTCGCTCCTTCTCAGCTAAAACACTTTTGATGACGGTTGCGACTGTGCGCCAGTCACCGATTGAGGTCGTCATCCGTTTGACTAGGACAGGAAGACTGAGTGAGTTCGGCGAGGTGCAGCCGGGTACGTTCCGCAAGAGTCCGCGCTGGGCTTCCCAGGCGGGGCAGAATAGAACAGTGTGTTCTGCCGTGTCGTCCACCAGTTGGCTGCAGTGGAGGCATGTTGGACTCCCTGCCTTGCCTATTCGGTAGAGATAGGACCGAAACTCCCCGTGTCCCGTGAGCACTTGCGTTATGTGATAGTCCACTTCCCCTCCAGGGCGACCAAGCCATGCCTTTATGTCTGGGAGAAGGGCCTTTGTTTGCGCGCCTGGGCATCCGCTCTGGATATTGTTCCATTCGTTCTGCCAGCGGTCCAATGTATTCTGACGCTCGGCGTCCTTGCTTCGCGTCGGGTCTTCCCAGAGTCGGCGACGTTCCTCAGCTTTAAGATCCCATGGCACGGTGCCAGCTAGCAGCAGGGCCGCCTCCGTGCTCACAGTTCGATACGCGCTGATAATACGCAGGGCCGGGACCCGCTGCGCTCTTCTAAGCATGCGTCTTCGCGAGGCCGTTGCCAGCGTGGCTTCTGGCCAGACTGGAGCGCCGTACAAAACGATGGACTCGGCTACCGACATTAGGAGACGGCGCCTTGACTGGCGCGGGCCGTATGTATTGGGCATTAGGCGACCGATGTTGTTGGCCGCCTTAAGGGCCTTCGCGCATGCATGCTGTAGGAGAGCATGCCCCTTGAGGCTTTTCTCCAAGACGACCCCGAGGTAACGAACGGAGTTGGAAACATTGATGGCATGCCCCTCTAGCGCGATTTTTAGGGGTCTACAGCGCTTAAGTCCTAGAAGTATTGCTTCACTCTTCGCTGGCGCGAGGGTCAGTCCTGCTGATTTCATCCAGTCTGCAACGTCCGCAAGGACCTCGTTTGTATGCCGCTCCAGCTCGTCAGCTGATCTTGCATGGATGAGAACGAGAAGATCGTCTGCAAAAGCAAGAAGCTCAACTCCAGGTGGGAGGCCTTGCAGACGGAGCACTTCATCGTATGTTACGTTCCAGAGTAACGGCCCAAGGATAGAGCCTTGCGGAACTCCAGCCGTCATGCTGGATTCAACGCCTTGACACGTAATAGTCCTCTCGTCGAGGTAATTAGATATAAGGCGACGGAGATATGCTGGTACCTTGCGCTTGTAGAGTACCTCAAGAATGGTACTCCAAGGCAGACTATTAAACGCGTTTTTTACGTCTAGGAGAACTGCGAGCAGAAGCCCGCGGGCCCTGGGCGCCACCTTTTGCAGCATCTCGGCCTTAGATTGCACCTTGTTAATTGCTCCGAGAGTTGTACGGCCCCGTCGGAATCCGTATTGCGAGTCCGAAAGAAGCCCGTGCTTCTCTGCAAAATCACGAAGGCGCTGTTCTAGGATCGCTTCAAACGCCTTTGCCAACGTGCCAAGTAGGCATATCGGTCTATATGAACCGTTCCCTTTCGGAATAAGTATGACACGGGCCGACTTCCACATGGCGGGAATGGTCCCCTCCTGCATAATTTGTGTGAAAATAGCAGCAATCTTCTCTGGGAGCTTCAGTAAGAGGGCCTTTGTGGCCGCGGCCGGGACGCCATCGGGTCCGGGGGCTTTCCCCACCTTGATCCGTGCTGCAGCATTGATTATTTCCAGCTTGGTGACAGGCGGAACATGGCCTGTGGCGTCTCCCAGATAGCGAGAACGATCGAAAGTGGGGTGGCTGGGAAATAACGCTGAAATAGTTCTTGCACGTTCCTCGTCCGAAAGCGTGTCTTTTCTGCGAAGGCCTGGAATTCCTTTAATAAGCTGATAGGGGCGCCCCCACGGGTCGTCTTCAATCTCTTCTAGCAAGGCCTTCCTAGCCAAGGCCTTGCTTCTAGCAATTTCTTTCTTCAGAAGCGCGCGTGTCTCCTTATATCTCTTTATGAGCTCGGTTGTTCTGTCTTCCGGTGCATGACTACGTTTGGCCCGGGTTAGTTGGCGCCAAGCGCCGTTGCATGCACGACTACAGCCGGCAACAGTCTCGTTCCACCAGTACTTGGGTTGAACAGGGCGTCTGCGGCGTGGGTGCAGGAACTGAGGCCTTTGCACTACGCTCGCAGCCTCTAGTAGTCGCTGCAGTCCCTCTGCTGTAGTTGGCGGCCCATTTTGAGAGATAAACTCAAACTACTACGTATTGCTATTACTACTACTACTACTACTACTACGTATAGCTATTACTACTACGTAGAGCTATTACTACTGTTTCTCTACTACTACTATTGCTCCTATGGCTGCTGCTGCTGCTGCTTCTGCTACTTCTATCGCTACGACTACGACGGCTGCGACTAACCAAGCTGCTAGAAAGCAAGCAGAAGAAACGCGGCTCTCGGGCCGCAGACTCAGCCGAACGTAACAGCTCAAGCAAAGCATCTCATCCGTTGTGGCCGCCGTGCTGCCGGTGTTGCTGGTCCGCTGCGTTGTGTGGTGGCCTTTTGTCGACGTTGGCGGTGAATTTGTGCTGCTGCTGCTGCTGCTGCTGTTGCTGCATCGTAGCAGAAGCAGAAATAGCAGCGAGAGTTGTATTAGTAGAGGTAGTCGCAGTAATAGGAGCAGAGTAATAGCTTGGAGTAGTAGTTCGTAGTAGCAGTAGTAGTTCGTAGTAGCAGTAGTCGTAGCTCGTAGTAGCAGTAGTAGCTCGTAGTAGCAGTAGTAGCCCGTAGCAGCAGTAGTAGCCCGTAGCAGCAGTAGTAGCTCGTAGTAGCAGTAGTAGCTCGTAGTAGCGGTAGTAGCTCGTAGTAGCAGTAGTAGTTCGTAGTAGCAGTAGTAGCTCGTAGTAGCAGTAGTAGCTCGTAGTAGCAGTAGTCGTAGCTCGTAGTAGCAGTAGTAGCTCGTAGTAGCAGTAGTAGCTCGTAGTAGCAGTAGTCGTAGCTCGTAGTAGCAGTAGTAGCTCGTAGTAGCAGTAGTAGCCCGTAGCAGCAGTAGCAGTATGTTGTAGTACTAGTAGTAATAGCAGTGGTACGTAGTGAGAGCCAAAACCAGCAAAGCTTGTTAAGAGACAAATAGACAACGAAGAGATAAACGAAAACGCTGAGAAGTCGCCGAGCTGAGTCGACCGAGGAAGAGGAAGGACTCCAAGTCGAGCTCACTATATTTTGAAGCATTTCTCTCTCTCTCTCGCTGTCTCTCTCTCTCTCGTGTATGCTCTTCTCGATATCTGTCTCTCTCGCTCTCCCTTGTTCCTCTTTTTGCTGTGTTCGTTACTAACATAGCAGTATCGTAGCATGTACGGGTTACGAGTACGTAGAGCGAGCTGGAGGGCCGACGAACGATAAGAGCGACAACAACAAAGTGCGTGCGACACACACACAAGCCGAAAGTGGGAAAACGCCAATGGAATAGATATATGCAGGGAAAAAAAAAAATATATATATATATATAGAGAGAGAGAGAGAGGGGAGAGAGAGAGACCACGCCGCGAGGGAGAGAGAGTAAAGAGGTAGAACGAAACAGAACGCGAGGGAGAAACTGCTTAACCAGGCAGCCGCCTCAATCAATTCAACCAGCTAGACAGACCGGCGCGGCACTGGCGGATCAGCAGTCAACTACAACAGCAGCAGGCGGCAACAACAGCAGCAGCCCAGGCAGGTAGACAGATTCCATGCCGGCGGCGGCCGTTCAGCTCCTCATCCATCTGAGCGGTGAGCCAGCGAGAACAAGCGGGGATCGTCTTCGCGTCTCTCATCCGTCCGCCATCGTCGACGTATGAACGAACGAACGGACGGACGAACGGATGACGTCGGCCAACCGAAAACCTAACCAAGAGCTCAAGACGGCGCGGCCACGCCACGATTGAGAACCGGTTCGATCAACCGGTTCGGCTAGCCGGACTTCTCCTGTTGCAGCACATCCACACAAACACACATACATATATAAATATATATATATATATATATATATATATATTATATATATATATAGACGACAGCAGGTCGGCACCCTTTCCCCTGGCGCTTCGTCTGCGTTTCTTCCTGACATCGCTCGGTGTTCGTCGTTGTTGTTGTCCACGATTGGTCTGTCTGCTCGGTTCGACCTACCTACCTGCTCACCTACCTGGCTACCAACCTGTCCGCACCTTTTGCGTGATTTTTTGGGCTTTGCGTGATTGCCTTCCGCGGATAGGCGAGCCTGTGGCGCGGCTGAGATACTTCCGTATTTTCTCTGACAAACTGTAGGCTGTACCTTTTCTCTGCCCCCCCCTTCGTGCTGTTGTTCTACCCCTCCCACGAGTGCCCCTCGTAGTTGCTACTCTTAGCTGTTATTTGTTCGTATACACATAATATGAGTATACCTTTATCCAGGTCTCTGTCGAGCACGCGGAAATACCACATTCATGCATTTATTTGGCTAACAAAATTTGCCAGGCCGTACCGCCTAGTTATTCTTTACCGTTAATCGCTCTAGTATGGGGACAACGTATAAACGAAAGCTCGATAGGCCAAAGATTTTCAGTGAACTGGGAGAGCTTCCGATAACAGACGATACCTACTGCTATCGAATTGGTCATACATATCAAACTTCGTAGAACAACGCTAGTTGCGTCTCTTCTTCAAAACGTTCTCGCGTAAAAGGGAGGGAGGAAGGGATGTGGGGGGAATAATCTTTGCCGATAGGCGATTTTCCTTCCGCGACCAGTCATTGACTAGCCATCGGCGCGCAATAGCTCTGGTCTAGCACTTGCCGGCTCTTGTAAATGGGAGATTAGGGCGACTTCAACGTATTATTGCACGCGCAGCTATAAAACCACCACGAAGGGGAACATCTTTACATAGGTCACCAACGAGGACACAGATGACCACTAACTTTGTATGTGCTGCGTCAAGGAATAAACTAACAAACAAATGGCGATATATATATATATATATATATACATACATACTGACGAGCCGACGTGGTCGTCATCACTGGCCACGTGGTACTGCTACCAGCCAGCAGGGTACCAGCCTGACTGTTGATACGAACGTGAGGCATAATTGCACGCGAGTGTGGGTCACCAGCGCAGCTAAACCGGTACACCGGCTCATATCGTCCACAACACCGCCAAGAAACGTGGCCGTCTACGTTTGGCAGTTAACGTCATCGTTCCTGTTGTTGTTGTTGTTTTTGCTGTTTTTGTTGTTGTTATTGCTGTTGTATTTGTTGTTGTCGTAGTTGTTGCTGTTGTTGTTGTTGTTCTCGTCATCTTCATCATAATCATTGCCGCACAAGAAGACCCACCCGCTAAGTCGGTTGCGGTGCGGTCGGACATCGAAGGGTCGCTGCCCGGCCCTTCGGCTCCCCGATCCAAGAAGCCTGCATTGCTGACCACTACTGTACTTTGCTGACCGCGCAACTAACTCACTGACAGGCTGAGTCACTCACAGCTTGATTCTTGTCTAGCGACGACAACAGCAACAACAACAACAACACAGCAATAGCGGCAGCGGTGGCGGCGGCAACAACAAAAACAACAACAGCCGTTTCGGGTTTCTGCGAGATGAGCGCAAACATAATCAGACAGACAGCAGATAATGAGTGAAACACAGGCAAAGCACCGACACTGTTGCTGCTCTTATTGTTGTTGCCGTGGTATCTGTTGTTGTTATTATTGTTGTTGCTACTGCTGCTGCAGCTGTTGTTCTTGAGTACTTTGCTTGCTGCTTGGTCTAACCGGTGAATTATGCTTCCCACTCGATCAGTGCAATTGAGTTGTAGACCACTGACGACTTTGGACAGACAAGAAGGAAGGCCACTGAGTCGGCTTGATGCCAGTGTGAGCTGATTCAAAGCAGTTTTTAATACACACATATATATATATATATATATATATATATATATATATATATATATATATATGTGTTAAAATAAAAATATAGGGCGCGTTTGTATATTTCGACCTAGGTTGACTTAGACATATGTCTGCCTCTTGAGACAGGCAATCCTTTAGGGAAGGTGACTCAAATACTTACCGTTTTGGTGCCTAATGCTGTCCTAAATTGAGAAGAGCGGCGATTGTGCCCCTGTAGCTGTTCTTGACCAGCAGTTATCTTATTACGGTCTAGCTTACGTATTGCCCGACCAGTAGTAGCAATCGTTCGTGCTTACCCAACGGTTACACCTTTATCTCACATTGCTCTTCACGCTCGCAACGCAATTCCTTCGACGCGACACATGGGCGCTGTGATGCCGAACAATCTCTTTCTCTCTATCAATTCTCTTTTCTCGTCCCTGCAGCGAACAGCACAGGACAACATGAAAAACTCCCTGACTGATTTATCCAGCAATTTCCTTACAACAACAATAACAACAACTATATTAACAGCAGCAAGGGCAGCAGCTTTCCGCAAAGACAAACAGCTATCAATCCGTTTTCCTGTTGTCTTTGTGTATGCAAGTGTCTATCGGGCCCGGATTAACTTCTTGACGTTGTTTCGGCATGTTGCGTGGGCTGAGAAAAGGGAGCGGTCTGGGCTGCGGTAACGGCGGTTGTTGCTGATGTTTTTGCTGCTGTTGTTGTTGACACTGGTCCTGTTACTGTTATTGTTGTTGTTGTCGTTCTTGGGTTTGCTGTTGTCGATTTTCGTTTTGTTGTTTTGGTTGTTAGCGACGCTATTTTGGTCCAAATGCCCAAGCTCTCTTGGAAGTGACTCTATGATGACGTCGTTGCGGTTGTCGTCGTTTTCACCATTGTTGCTGCTGTTGGTATTGTTATTGTCGTCATGATTTTGCTCCTAATGTTGTTGTTGTTGTCAATATCGTTGCTACTGTTGTTGGTGTAGTTGGTGTTGTCATCGTCATCATAGTCATAATTTTGTTGTTGATGTTGTTGTTTTGTTGTCTTGTTGTTGTCATCATCATCATCATTATCATCATCATCAATGTTGTTTTTTCCATTTCTGTCACTACACTGCATTTGCTGCCACGGTTGCTTTTGTTTTTGTCGACGATCCAGCTAGTTTCCCTCTGTCGCTGCCACGCGTGTCGGTTGTTGTTCATGTTGGCTGTTGTTGTTCATGTTGGATGTTGTTGCTACTCTTTGTTTTGATTCTTGTTCTTGTTGTCATCGTCGTCATCGACGTCCTTGTTAGTATTGGGGGTTGTCGTCGCCGTCGTCGCCGTCATCATCATCATTATCATCATTCTGCCGTGTTCGGCGGTCGTTGACTCGCCGCCTCGGCCGGATGGCCGGCTGGCTGGACGGTTAGAGGAGTTGTCGTTGTCGTCGTCGTCGTCTCACATCTCGAGCGGCGCCGACAACGAAGGGCTTAGGAGTGGTTGAAGAAAAAGTAGTAATGGTAGAAGAATCGTAGTAGTAGTCTCCGCCGCCAGCGTCGTCGTCGTCGTTGTAGTAGTTAGCTGTTAGCCGGTAGTTAGCCGCAAAAGTGCTAGCGTATCGCTGACGCCAGTGGCGGCGGCAACAGCGACGCCTTATCTCTACCCGGTTGCCCGCGCGAGGGGCCCCAAGTCTAGCAGCGATAGATCGGCCCGTCGGTCGAGCGACTCATCGTTGTCGTCGTCGTCATCGTCCAGACCTGGATATCGTCCACCCGCAGCGCCGCACTATCCGCTTCAGGACATGACACGTAGGTAGGCCGCCGCCGCCAAGCCTCGATATGTGGACAGACAGGCTAACACGTCTATCTCTCGTGTGCGTCTTCTTCAATCTCATAACCCAATCGAGACGCGAGAGGAACGCGGGAGAGAAAAGAGGCGCGAAAGAGAAAACAACAGACAACAATGTGCGGCAATAGCCAGTTAGGGCAGTTCATAATTGTAGCCTAACAGCATGCAAGACAAGTAGTCGGACCTTTACATCCACCCTAGCTCCCCCAGCGTAGGGGGCAGCGCGGGACGGGAGGGGGAGCTGTAGATAGCCGCCTCGTCAGAATTACCAAAGGGCACACGTCTTCTTTACTACGACGACGAAATGGTTGGTACACTTTAAACTTCTTGAAGGGTCGCAGTAGAACAGTTGTGGTAGTGATAAAGCCGTAGTAGCAGCAATAGCAGGAGGGTCTAGTCAGTGTACTTGTAATAGTAGAAGAGTATGCATACTCGTAATAGTAGAAGAGTATGCATACGCCGTGGTGCATGCTGATCTTACGCACAACCTTTTTTGTTGTGGCTTTCCCCTCTTTCTCGCTCTAGTTCTCTCTATTTCTTGCTTGCTTGCCCATTGTCTCGTACTTCTGTTTGTGTCCCCATTGGGGCAAAACGGGCGTCGTCGTTGTAATTTCAGTGTCCACTAGCGCACCATTCATTGGCACCGGCCGGTCGATAGGTAATTTAAAGTTTGCAATCGATTAAGGCGCCGGGCGGCAAACTCTCTTACTTCGGACACGAGAGACACACGGCCAGCGGTGGGCTAACAGCAGCCCGGAGACTCGAGATCAGGAGGATCGTCACAGGGAGCGGACTAGACCGTCGCAGAGGTCCGTCAGTCCAACCGATTGGCCCGCCGGCCGGGCAGAACCGACGAGAATACGGCAGGAGTTTCGTACGCCTCTTGCCACTCCTTGATCTAATGGTGCTGTTGTTGTCCTATTTGTTCGTGGGAGGGGGTTTGCGGTGGGGGTGGTGGGGATGATAGTCGAGGGGCAGGCGCACTGGGGGTGATGGGGACGATAGTCGAGGGGCAGGCGCACTAGGGTGGCGACTAAGAAGGGCTAGAGTCGTAGGGGAAGGAGTGGTTGCTGCTGTTGTCAGATAGTACGCCGGCCGTTTATAAAGGAGCCGATTTTGTCCTTTATAATTGACGCATGCATATATATATGAATATATATATACATACATACATACATGTGTATGCCGCCTAGGGATCAACGCCAGCAAAGAAGACGACGGTTGCTGATTTGTACAGCGAGAGGACGGGAGACAGGAGTTGAGTGCGGGAAAAACGTTGCTTTTATATTCGCTAAGGCAAACGGCAGCCACATTGCCGTGCGCTCTGTTGTGGAAGAGATGTTATGAAGTCGTTGTTGTCGACTGCCGTCACCGCCGCTGCAAGCGGATCGATTCACGCGCGTTGTCAGACACAACAGAAGAGCCACCGATGGAACGACATACGCCCGTGGGCAGGAGTCGCGCGCGTCCAGAGCGAAAAGGCCGCTCATCCTGCCATTGTTGTTCTTGTTGCTACTTCTACTACTGCTGCTGCTATTGTTTATGATTTTGTCGCCGTTGCTACTGATTATTGTTGCTCGTAGTCGCCGGACTAGTTCATGCTTTGTGATAGGCCGTTGAGTGGTTGAGGGTCGATCCGTCGGTCTATCTGTCAGTTTGAGCGTCTAGCGTCGTTCTCTCTTCCGACCGTTCAACCGGCCGGCCGGCTGCCCGACCGACCGCCAATGAGAACAGGTCATTTGCATTATTGATTTGGCAGCGGAGAGGAAAATGCGTAGAAAGACGGGGCTAGCTATCTAGATAGCTGGGTGGATGGGTGGGTGTATGGGCGGGGGTCGCTCTGGGCCAGAGCCCGATGTCGATAATGTCCTTGACAACGAACGGGTGGGCCTTCGCCGGCGTGACGGCGCTGATTCGCGCCATGAAAATTGTGACAATCCGGTAGGAAAACGAAACAATTGTCGTTTCGATGCCGGACGCCATCGTGCAACACCAAGCAACGGCAGCCAATCTTCCTTCCTCGTTCGGCGATGGCAGATTGGGTTCTGTTAACTTCGAGAAGGGCAGACCTCATCACGAACATAAGCGCGCACACCTCATCTCAAGCGAAGCTGAAAAACATCAGCCAGTCTAAGGGCTAGAAAGAAAGGGGATGCATACCCACAGTCTGCTATGGTAGTGTGTTTGCTACCAGCGATGCAGAAGGCATCAGGAGGCGATGCCTCGTCGACGCGACTACAAATCACGACGCAAAACCCAGATGTTATCTGTTGGAGGCCTTGACCAGCACGCCAAATTGAGCAGGTATTGCAGTTGGATGAAATCCAATTGCTGGCGTGGTTGTTGTTTACTGCGGATGCAGCGTGGTCGCTTCACGCCTCACGCTCATGTCATCTATTATCTATTAGCTGTGCGCCGACGTAAACCATCAATGAATGGCTGACCCTCATGTCTGTTCATGTTTAGTTTGTTGCGTAAACGCAGCCCATCGTAACGTTGCTGTTATGCTCATCGGCGTTCCCGCTGCGAATGCCCTTCCTCCTTGTTGTTGGTAGTACGCCGATGTCCCTTGGTCCCCCTCCACAGGTAGCCGTAGATGGCTAGTAGATAGATACATAGATAGGTGAATAGGTGAAAAATGCTTTGTGTTGAATGGTACATGTCAAGCTGGTGGTAGCGACGGCGGTGGCTATGTCTTAGAAAAGAGCTAGCGTCAGACGCAACGGTCATAACGACGCTATCGGTCTTAGACGAATGTTGCAGTCGGGGCAGCACAAAACGCTTCCTTTCTGCAAACTTTGATTTGATGTCGTGCGAGCGGTATTTAGGGTGCGCAAGAGGGAGGGCAGGGCGAAGAGAGGCTACCCAGTCAATAGTTGCTCCGTGTGTGCTTTTTTCTGACCAAGCCAGGTCGTGCAAAGCATGTGGCTATCGAGTTTAGCCGTGTCGCCTGGTCAAGCGGCTGTCCCTGCTACGGCTGGGACGGCCAGTTAGGTACGCACGTAGGCCGTATTTATCGGCCTTGATGTGTGCATTTGCGTTTAGTCCTAAAGTTCCTTACTCAAGTCCCTTATTTGCGCGGTGATTCCCCCCCCCGCTCTCTCTGTTTCGTTCTCTGTCTTTTAATTTAATTTCCACTTTGTACTCGTATGTAAATTTTTTTACGATATATCTTTCTTTTAGCTCTGTCTGGCTGCCTCTCAGTGATCCTGTTCTACACGGCGATTCGACCTTTCGTCCCCTTTGCCCTCACTGACCATAATAACGCATGTTGCGCCCGTTGTACGATGCTGCCATTTGTGGTCATGATATGACACCAACGGAAACTGGACATCAAACTGCAAACCACGACAATGCCTTAAGGTGGTAATTAGCAAATGAAGAAGGCGAAGCCCAGAACGAATAATCATGCTGGGTCCGCCGTCGTCTGCTCTAAGTTCTGCCTCATGTTCTGCTTCTTCGTTTGTTGTGTTTTGTTTCACTTATTGGCCCCAATTCCCGTCCTCAGCAACAACAGCAGCACCGGCAGCGGTGCCAGCCGCAATGTTGCGTTGTTGTTGTTGTTGTTGTTGCTGTGGGTGTTGATGCTGTCGGTGCAGTTGTAGTTGCTTTGGTCGTCCTCTTCTTCGCATTCGAGCCACGCCGGGACAGACCGATATCTAATGATAATTTGCTCAGGCTAATCGTCTTCAACTGCAGCCAGGGCTAGGCTTCCTCGCTCGAGACGGCAATAGCCGAGCCAAACGTCGCAACAGCGGTAAACGCACGTTTATACATACACATGTGCACACTTATGTATGGGCACACACCACACACACAGACTCACATGTGTATTTTACATAGACACATGCAAAGATGTACGTGGATAGACGGCTGGATGGCCCGCCGTCTAAGCAGTGCCAACAGAGAGATCAATGCCGCTACAGTGTTACTGTGTGATCGCAATGTCTCTGCCCGGTCGTAGTTTGTCGATTGAGCTATCTCGACCCAATTTTGAATGCTTAGTATATGTTGTGCTTATGTATGGATGTATATATATATATATATATATACCAACGGTACCATATATAGCGTTATCGCTGCTATTACTTTATAATGTTTATCTATTTATTTTCAACGGCATGGCATTATCTCAATATATATATATATATATGTATAATTTTACTCCTATTACTGTTATGATGTTTCTGATGTGATGCTGAAGTGCTGGGGTGGGCACATTGCATTGCGGTTCATTTCATGGGAAGAGAAAGACACCAGCAATAATGATAGTAATCGTGGTAATGATAGTAATAACAATACTAATAAAAAAAAAATACAAATGCTGAGGGCTGTGGGAGTCAGGCCAACGAGACCTGCGAGAGTCGCACGAAACCGCTTTACCCGCGCGTTAACGACGACGACGATCGGTTACGTCGCGCTGTCTGGCTTGGCTCGTGCTATTTGGCAGGATAACGGGAATATAGAACCGGAGATGAACCAGCCGACGGAGCCCCCCTAACTAAATAAACAAATAGCGAAATGGCACTAACTCTGGCTAACGGCCCCCTTTCGGCGTGGTCGGGTCACAATTATGCGTATAGCCATTCACCCACGCGCACATCAACAAGCGGCAGACCTCGGGATTGCCGACAGTCGAGGCCGCGGTCGAGCTGCGGTTTTAGCCGGCGCAAGGAGCCCATTTGACATCCAATAACGGTTTGCGTCGCGTACAGCATCCGACGGGTAGACACTATGTGGCTGGTTAATGAGCTCAGCAAGCTTGCGGGTAGAGGGCCCCGTTGAACGGTTGGAACAGTGGACTGTGGAATTCGGTCTTTTCCGCTTCTCACGCAATGGGCGTCATCTAGTGGCCTTTATCCACATGGCCTACATTGGCAACGGTTAGCACCTTGATAACAAATTGATAGCTCTCTCGGCGCCTCGCCCGCATAATGCTAGACGCTGTCGCGGCAGTACTGGTTGTGGCAGCAGCAACACAAAGCTTTGACCATCAAAGAGAAGCGCATGTAGATTCCTTAAAAATCCATTATATATTTTAATGAAAATAAAAGCGCATACATAGACGGCGTATGTGGTGATAGTAGTTGGCTGCAACAGAAGAGATTTTAGCACCAAATAGTAGTACTTTGATTGTTCAGTTCCATCAATTTATGTAGAATGTGGTTATAACAATCGTAACTACGTGTGCGGCCAAGTATAATAGTACTTCCACACAAGCTTCTTCTCTGCGCAAGCTACAAACGAATGCACTGTGATTAGCTCACCGTTTGTACCATTACGTCGCATAAATACCAAACGACCGCTTTCGGAACTTTCATTATATTTATATACCTAAATACGCATGCCACCTTTTGACGAGTATATCAGGGGCGCTTAGAGCAGTAGCAACGGCAGCAGCATAATCGGACATGTGGAGGTATCTATGGTTCCCCCGGAACAGTCATTGTGACTGCAGGATCGTCGCTGAGTCTCAGCTGCCGTAGACTCCATAAGCATCGCTCAACGAAAAGTCGTTCAACAACGGAACGTTTGAATCGGCGACAGCCTGGCTGATGACAGCCATGACTAGAGCGCTATGCCCTACACCGCTACAGACGAATGTATGCAAGCGTCGCGTATATATATATATATATATATATATATATATATATATATATATGTATATATAGATTATCACAATATTAGGACCTAGCTTGCGCCGTGCTACAAGATTGGTGGCGTTGGCAGCTTTATCAGGAGATAAGGGGGCCGATTGTCATCAGCTCAGTGTCGTGTTGTTGGATTAGATAGCGTGCGTGAAGGCGTGAGGGGCCTCACAACCCTATCGAGAGTTTTGCCTGTAGCACTCTTGCTGTGCTATGACGGTTGCTGTAACGGTTATTATTATTATTATTATTATTATTATTATTATTATTATTATTATTATTATTATTATTATTATTATTATTATTATTATTTTTAGAAGCTCTATTACTGTTTTTTTTATTATTATAGCACGCATTGATGTGCGCATCGACTGTAGCGCTGAAAGAATTAGTAATTCAATGGTCATTGTATCAAAGGTGGACCATTCCGATGTTAGTATCAGCAAATATCATGGCAATTACAGTCACATTACCATAATCGCAATCCCGTGGCAGGCAAAGGGGCATTTATGACGCACTGGCCCGAACAGTACTAGAAACGGCAAGTGCAACAACAGCGACACCAACTATGACTACAACCACAATATCAGCAACAACACATTACCAGCACAAGTCGACGCCAGTTGTGTGTGCCACTCTTCTAGATACTGTAATTACTTTTCTAAAATGGTACTTTGAGCGGTCGCTCAATGAACGCATGGCACATTTGGCTATGATGGCGAATGAGGAGTAGTGAGGAGAGGTGGTTCATTTAGGTGAGGTCTTTAGTTCTGCCCTATAAGGCTCTCGTCCCAACGACCAACAACTTTGACAGAAATTGATTTTGGTAAGGACCTCCTCTACATCATAATGTCCCGAATGTCCCCGCTGATGCACGCGTACGCGAACTGACATAACATAAAGTTGCCATTCATGAAAAAGCTATTACCAGCTTGTTGTGTTAGTGAGCCGAGTCTTCCATCGGTACAAAACAACAAAAGTCTGCTGTAGTGTGTGCAGCCATCTTGGCCACAACAACAACAATAACAGCAGCAACAATGGTAACACAACAATATACAATGACGGCAACTTTAATAATCAACACGTACAACAGAGGCAGCCGTCAAAACAACAACAACAACATTAACAATAACAGCGCCAGCAACAACAACAACAAGTTACTTAGCAGTTCCGTAAAATAGCAATGTTACTAAGAGCTGATTATCTTTTTCTCTTTTCGTTTCTGTTACAGGTAAGACGAGATAACCGCAGCACCTCTAGCAGGATGTTCCCATGTCCAATTGCAGAATGGCCGCATGCGACGCCAGGCTTTCTATTAGCTGCAGCAGCTTTTGTACTGCTTCCTTGGCTGATAACAACATTGATAATGGCGTATATATATATATATATATATACACATATACAAATATATGTTCATAAGTATTTCATTCAAGCATCGCTAGCATTATCGCAAGCAGCGGCGGCATCAACGGAAAAAGCGCACGTCATATCTGCGGCGATGGAACATTAACACGCAGCGCAACGTGTTTTTGTGCTGAGCTGAACAACGAACGTATGCATATAGTTTTCACCGCAATTATGCTGATATAAGACTGACGGACAGTCGGTACAGCTGACGCCGCCACCGCACCGCTGATAGCGCTGAACGTCGCTACATATGTTTATAGTCGGGCGCTGCAAGACGGGCAGGTCTAGTAGTAGCCAATGCTGAAGTAACGGCGGACCGCAGACGACAGACTTGACACGAAGCGCGCGGCAACTGCAGCATAATAATGCAGTAGTGAATCCCGGAAAGCAGCGCCATCAGCAGCGACTTCGCTTGCCGAAGCAGCTGCCAGAGCAGAGTTTTAATTTTCGGTTGCAAGTTGCGCTTAAATAAATTATTCAACGTTTAGATAGGCTTTGTCTGACATTTTCCGTTCAAGTCGGGCTAGAGTGTGAGCTGTTGTTGTTGTTGTTGCTGTTGTTCTCGGAGTTGTTGTTGTTGCTGCTGCTGCTGTTTTCGGTGTTGTTGTTGTTGTTGTTGTTGTAGTTGTTGTTGTTATCAATAAAAAAAGTTTGAGGAAGCATTTCCTCTTGCTCTTGGCTGCAATGTCTACGATTGCCTCGCTATTAGCTCTTAGCAGCTGCTGCTCCTACGAGTCTGGCGTTTATGATTGATCATTTTTCAGTCAGTTTATGATCAGATAGCGTCGATAGGCGTCTCGATTGCGGCAGCGCCTGCGATAATGCTTAGTTTTGATTTTGTTGCTTACCATGTGGTCACTGCACGAATGTTGCCAAGACTGCTTCAATTACGGCGTGATTACGGTGATGATGACGATGATGGTATAGGCCGGTGTTACCACCGTAAGACTGGTGCGGCCTCCACCGTACGCAATCTGACGGACAGAACCGGTATTTGGTCACCCCCTACCGCACCCCCTTTGCCCCGCATGCCTTTCGCCTGCCCTTCATCAATCTACAACACAGCCTGCATTCGTTTTGCCACCAGCCTGTTTTGACCCCATTGCGACGCCGCTGCTGGGGTGCCACTGAATTCGCAACAAGAACAAGCATAGTTGTAAAGAAACATCACACCAGCAGCAGCAGTAGTTGTAATGGCAGTGGCTGAAATTGCCGCCCTGATCGACTTTGTGAAGACCGTCGAACGGCATTATGACAGCGCTAGCTGACGCGAAAATCCCAGCCCTGGAGATATCGACATGAAGTCGGGGCTGTTGTTGTTGTTGTTGTTGCTGCTTTTATTGTTGATGTTGTTTTTCCTTTCAATTTTTTCTACGTTACGCTATTCCGTTCCGTCAAATCGGGACGACTGAAGGCCAGACATTGATTGCTACTTCCGCAGGCCAATCCCTTCGCGCACATCTTGCGCGAGAGAACTTTTTACAATAACCGTTAAGTAAACACATAATAAAAACGCATGGCAACAACAGCAGCGACAAAAACAACATCAACAACAAAAGAAACGTGAAATAATAGCAAACAAGCGTACAGTGTGCATAAAAACACCCTATTTCCGCCGCCCCATGTCTGTTGTCGAGCATTTTTTGGAGCAGCGGAATACGGGCTGGCGGCTGCCAATCAGAGTGGTCGGCCTCGAAATTGTGCATCGAAAATTGCTCTGCAAGTCAGCTGTGTTCGATTTTCACTACGAATAAGGATGATCCTGCCCTTACATGAGGGGCGGCAATGATTATCATGATGATGATGATGATGATGTTGTTGTTGTTGATGATATTTGTTTCGTTTTGTTAGGTAACAGACATGTTGTTGTTGTTGTTGTCTACGTCGTCGTCGTCGTCGTCATGTACTGACTGTATGTGTGATCGGCCTATTTCGCCGATGTCTATCTAAAAGCATTGCTAGATTTGTGAGCTACAAATGGGTAGGTACTACACAACCAGACAGATTCAGGCCCCAAACGCAGAGTGAAAACAGGTCACGCACAGCAGCCGATCAACAAGCGAGGCAGTGACAATGTAAAAGAGAGAAAGAGAGATAGAGGGGTCAGAGACGTCAACATCCGATACGTCAGATAGATACGGCAGAGTAAGAACGGCTTGCACGGACTGCACTGCACTACAGCGCAGCGGCAACGTTTGAAAATGTACGCTCAGTCCTCTGGTTGGGTTAGCATTACGAGCATACGGTATCATGCATTGCTATTGGTCAATGTTTCTAGCATTGTTTTCGTATTCGTCTATCTTTGCTTTGCTGCTTGTAGTTAGTGAAATATAAGCGAGTGTGGCTGTTTTTCATGTTGTTGTTGCGTTGCTGCTGTTGCTGCAAGACTTTTTACAGCTATTCTTGCTACTCTAGTTCTGGTTGTTGCTGCTCTTGCTAATGTTCATGTGTTTCGGGAATATTGTTGTTGTTGATGATGATGCGGATGTTGCAGTAACTTGTTTGTTGTTTAGTCGTTTTTCTTATTGTTGCATTGGCAAACAGTCATTAGATTCGCGTTGCCATGATTCTAGCTGCTGCTGCCGCCAAGTGCTATGGTTGTTTTTTGTGTTTGTGTTCTGCCTTGTGATGACGGAAATCGTGTAGACAGGCGGGAAGGCAGCCCTTGACTTGGCCATTCATTCCGAAGCAGAAGATTAAATTAATACCAAAGGCTGGCAGCTACAACAACAACGTTAACAGCAGCAGCACAACTAGCTCCGTCTTTTTACCGGTTTATCTATTGTATTTGTTCAAAAACAACAACAACAACAACAACAGCATCAAAAACAACAATAACGACAACAACAACAATTTATTACTATCAGTTGAACAACAACAACAGCAACAACAATTCATTACTATCAGCTGCTGACAGCAATGCTGACGGCCGTGGCCTGTCAGTGTGCGAAAGAAAATATGTGTGCGGTAGTGGAGTGGAAGGGCCCGTAAAGCTGACTGCTTGAGGAGCTTGGCTTGGCAGCGCCGGGGGTAGGGCGTTACTGTTGCAGAAGCAATCGCCGCAGCAGAGGAACAGCAGAGAAATCAACATCACTGAATCACTTCGCAGTAACTTACTACAGAGCCGTGTTAGTTAACAGTTAGCAGGTGACTCGTATGGCGGATCTGCTGATAATATCCCCTGATTCGGGGAGCGGGGGGGAGTCAGACGACGACGACGACAACCCCTGCTGCTGCTGCAGGGGCTGCATCGCCGCCGGATGATGACGTGGCTACTGTTGTCGGCCCTGGGGACGAGGGCCTTTTTTCCTCGACCACGCTCGGCTTTTCTCCCCCCACCCCCCTATCTTTGTTCGGTCGTGGTATTCGTTCGTGTTCGTGTACCGTCACAAGCGGTTGTCCTTTCGCCACGCATTTCACTGCTCCATGTGCAGCTCGCCTGCTTACGCGTATCTTCTGCATTGTTGTTGTTATTGTTGTTGTTGATGTTGCCGCCGTCGTCGTCGTCCGTCGAACTCCTCGTCATGGTCGTGTTTTTAGTCTCCTTTTTCTCCTGTTTTTGTTCTTGTTCGTTTGTTCGTCTTGCTCGTCGACTGGTTTCCCTCTGTCTGGTATGTTTGACTCTTGGAAACAAGAAGGAAGCTACGATAACCTGGTAGTGCCGTTACTATTACTACCATTATTGTTTGTTGGCGTTGTTGTAGTAGTAGTTGTTGTTATCGGCATTGCTGTTGCGGCAAGTGTTGTGGCTTTTGTCGGTGCTGCGCTGCATGTTTCCTATTGCTACAGCGATCGCCGTTCCTGCAACTACAGCAGGGATGCAGTAGTTAAAGCAACGACAACAATAACAACAACAACAGAAGCAGCGACGACGGCAACTAGTTACTACGGCAACCTCCACTATCATCAGTATCACCAGCATCATCATCATCATCATCGCCGCCAGCATCACCATCATTATCACCAGCATCACAACCACAACCGCTAACCAACTAACAGCTGGTTCGCCTGCTCACAAGTTATTTTCTTCTCCGTTCTCCTCGGCGCCAGCAGCGTTGGTTGTTGTGGCGGGCGGGCGGGCGCGCCTTGGAGTCAAGGACCTCGACCACGTCGGCCGCTCCGACGGCGGCAGCAGCAGCCATTCACTCACTCACTCACTCACGCACGCAGTTACGCCTTCTTTCGTTCGTCCGTCTGTCCGTTCATCCGTTCGTTCGACCGTTGATCTGGTTGTCCGTTTGTCTGTTCGACCGCCCGGCCGTTTTGTCCGTTCGTTTCTCTGTCTGTCGGTGTGTCCCACAATGCATCCATTCGCCGCCGCCGCTGCCGCCGCCGCCACCGCCTTAGTAAGCAGCACTGCCACGCTGCCACCGCACAATGTAGTACTGCGGCGCTGGAGCCGCTACTGGCGTGATTGACACTGCTGCCGCTGGTTGACTGCAATCGCTGCGACTAGAGCATCAGCAGCAGTAACAGTAACAACAGCGAAAAAAGCCAACAAATCAACAACAATCAACACTACCACACTGCTGTTTCTACTGTACCATCAATAACACAACTACACTACCTATGCCATCACAAACAACAACAACGACAACAACACTTCTACTATTGCACACTATTTCAACAGCTGCTGCTCTATAACTCGACCGACAACAACACCGATATCAGCAACAAGAACAACAACAACACCGATATCAGCAACAAGAACAACAACAACAACAACGACAACAACAATCCCTAGAAAAACCTACAGCAGTGTCACCCCTGCGCTGTGCTGCTGTGTGTCACTACGTCTATGCTGCTACGTCTTCTCTTCCTTCTCAGCGACGCCGTTTTTCTTCCACCTGTCTGTCGTCAGTGTTGTTATTGTTGTTTTGTTGTTGTTGTTGTTGTTGTGTTTGCCTTGACAAAAGGCTAGTGGCAACACTGCGCCAAGACGCAGATAAACTGGAGTTCCCACACATCCGGAGACGTGGCGCACGCAACGAAGCCCCTTCTCCTTCTTCCCTTTTTTCTCCACTTCGTCCTGGTCGGCTTTTGGACAAAAGCGGGAAGCAGAGCAGACAACGAGACGTAACAACAACACAGTTAGACAAGCGGACAATTGCTATTGACGTTGTTGTTGTTGTTGTTTTTGTTGTTGCCTTCGTCGTCGTCGTTGTTGTTGTTATCACGGCAGCGACCAGCAACAAGAGACAGGGAAAAATAAATGAGGCCAGCGGCTGCAGCCACTGACAGCAACAACCATAACAACAACCACAACAAAAATAGCAACAACAACAAGACTGATAACAACCACAACAAGTAGGACAAATACAATAGATGTAGATACATAGTAGCATAATGAAAAAGCTCCGATGTCCACAACAGCAACGACGACGACGACGACGAACGAACGAATACGAAAAAAGTCAACGCGAGAGGAAATAAAAGAGCAATTAAAGGGTGACGCCGTATTAATCTCCGTATTTATGTCGATAATCGGAGCATTTAAGTACAAGCTCTGCGGTAGAGAGAATACTATAATGAAGCAGAGATGAAAGGACATGCACTACTGATCACAGAACAACAGAGCCGGAAAGCATAAATAACAAAGCCAATATAAACGCCACAACGCCAGCTGCGGCAATAACAGTAACAAAAAATGGCATCAGGTATATAGTAAGAATCAAAGGAATACAATGCTAAGAACAACTATACCAGGTTTGTTTGTACGTATTCTGTAGCTATGCAGCCTAATATATATATATATATATATATATATATATATATATATATAACGTATTACCAGCCTAGGAAATGTCAGGGTAGCACTGCTAGACACAGGGCTAGAAGCTCGATGAAACTATATTACGGCGAAATGCACAGTACAAGTAGTATGCCACACCAGCATCTCGCATATTTGTAGCGTGTACTGCATTTGTTCTTATCGGCTGAATCTTACTGATTGCCGACAGTAACAGATGCTACATACTTGTGCATGTGACTAATAAACTTGCTTGCTACCTATAGCGGCTATAACGATGCAAATGCGCAGTGCTCCCGCGCACGATTATTGGCCTTGATAATCTATCAAACGATTGATTTGATATCGATTGAACACAAAAAAAGCCAGGCTCCTTCACTATTGTTGTTCACCGTCCGGAAATACATACGATCTACCTGTAAGTTCCCATACATACAACTCCATTCGGCCCGCTAAACAACACATACGTGCCGTCACAACTGCACGTCACGGCCGCTGGGCGTTTGATGCCACGCTCTATTTCCATCTTCTCCCTACCTACTCCGCACCACCCTCGCCCTCTTCCTCGTCTGAGAACGTGGCCGTTTCTGTAGCGCTCTGTTCTTCCGATACCGTTTAGGTAGAAGGCACTTCTAACTTTGCGTCGGTACGAAGCAAAGCTTCCTTGTCTTGAGGTTATCGTCTTACGCCGCTAGCTTCTCTGGCGTTGTCTTCCAGCGTCAGCCTGCGGGGCGTCGGGGCCTCAGAAATCGGTCGGAGCTCCGGATAGGTTTGCAGCCATCGGGTTAGCCTCCGGTTACCTGATCTGGCTGGTCGGTCGGCGACATCGTAGATTTTCTACTTAACAGCGCGGCGGCAGCAGCAGCAGCAGCAACAACAGTACAAGCAGGACGACAGAGCAGCAGTGACGGCAGCATCACCAGATCCGCCAGATATTTTTGGCAGCATAATGAGGCCCGGCACACAGAGGGCCCGCTGAATCGGACGACATCGACAAAGAAGACGACGCCAGCGCCAGGACTCCTGCCTACATCCGGGCACGCAGGTGTCCTTTCCCACGAGTGTCCGGTCACTCTGTCTGTCCGGTCGCCAGCGCAGTCAGTACGACGGCAACAGTGCGCCCTTTACCCGTTGGCCCGTTGGTCGCCCTATGTATATATATATATATATATATATATATATAGAGAGAGAGAGAGAGAGAGAGAAAGAGAGAGAGCGATGGGGTAGAGAGAGAGAGAGGGAGAAGGGAAGAGAGCGATAGAAAGATAGATAGATAGCGGCGGTAGCAATAGTAGTAGCAATAGCTGTCGTACTAGTAGTCGTAGTTACCCTATACGTGGATGGGTTTATTGTGCGGGCCAACCCCTTTTTGCCACCCGGCGCCAGTCAGCGTGCTCCCGGTCCAATTCGTCGACGAACAGGCCGGATCTCTGAAGTTTCTGCCGTCGTCGTCCTCGTCGTCCTCATCATTGGCGGCCGACCTCCGCAAAGGCACCTCCTCCACGGAGGCGGGTAGAAATGGGGGCCTTGCCGCCGCAGCCTACGACGACAACGACAGCCAAGACCGTGTCGGCCGTGGCCGCAGGCGGGCTGGCCGGGCCGGCAGTATGTGAAAGAAGGCGCGCTCGGGCCCTTAGGCACCGCCCAGGCTCAAAAGGGTTGGCTAGCTTCGCCGATACGTCGTGGCCTTCGTCGTGGCTGGCGGGCGACGACGTAGGCCGCCGGCAACCGCCAAGTGAGGCTGGGCGAGGGCCGCCGTAGGAAAGGGCAAACGCCGCCGAGGAGGGGCCTAGGGCCTGCTTGACCGGCGTCCGCCGCTGCTGCTGCTGTTGCTTCTACTACTGCTAATACTACTATAGCTGCTGCTGCTACGGCCACTGCCGTGGCCGCCGCCGCCTTAATCGCCCGCAACGTCGTCCACTAATGGCTCATGAGGGCCCGGCAGTGAGCCGGCAATAAGGCTTTGGCGCCAGGACCGAAGAGGGGGCGTTGTTGTTACAAGCGGCCCGGGCCGTCATTAAACCTTCCAGAGGAAAATCTATGCGAGCGAGAGAAAGCGAACGAGCGGGTCGTTACGCGGGATAACGGGATCTGGTGTCGGCCTACTGCCAGGCTCGACAAGGCCAAGGAGCTGCCCCCAGCCCTTATATAAGGGCCCGGTAGAGGGAGAGAGGGGAAGAAAGAGAGAGAGAGCCCGCTTAGAGAAGGCGAAAGCGAATAAGAGAGATGCCCGGGATGAACGAAAACGCTAGCCAGTAGCTTACCGCATGTATTAGGCAGTTACTCGAAGCAACGGAGACACAACACGGAGTAGATACATTTAGAGTTTTTATGTGTATATATATATATATATATATATATATATATATATTCTGAGTACTACATTAAATAGGCACTGTAGATAAAATTTTACTGTGACTATCATGTAACCTATATATTATGAATACTAATTTTTTGGCTGCCTCAGCTCACTTGGATGTATTAGTACTGTTGAGATTATTCAGTTGTCTTAACAGTATAACATGACGTCATCACCCTCTCATAATTGAGACGAGCTCAATGTTCAGCTGCAGAAAATGCAATACTCACCCAAACATGGGTGAGTAAAGGGAGAACTCGTTAAGAGCCTTGCAGTAAAATCGCCATCTACTTGATTGTAAACGTAACAGTCCTGCCAATATAGTATTGATTGTAGAGAGGCATCTTATTGTATTCGCCTGTGGATAAACGTGTTTTTTTCTTGTCCGAAGAGAAACGATCGAGCCTATGTACTCGATTGTACATACACGAGTGTGTCCATGTACATGACTGTAATGTAGAGTACTGCGTATGCAGTCGCTGGATCGTACAAAGCAACATGTCCATATTCTTGATGATTATTGCGAACGAAACATTTACACAACCCGTTCTACTACTACATCCGTTGTGGTTCGATTCGATTTAACTGTAGCAGCGACTCGAAACATCGGGTCGACGACACTAATTCAGGCCGGCCACCCCCAACCTGCTCCGCGGAAAAGGCTGTTGTTGTAGTAATGCGTGGAAAAAGCGCTAACAACTGTCGTGTCTACAGCGTCACCGGCCCGGTGTGGGTCAGTCACTTCGAGAGCAAAAACGCGTGCTAACAATATTGGGGTGACGTCACCCCCTCCTTCCTCTTATGGTACTGAGACGAGCTTCTCGAGCTTTTGTCATGTCATGTCGGGCCGATTCGACGTTCGCCGGCGCCTGCGAATGCGTCGTCTTGCTGGAACTCGACCGATAAACTCGTTGTTGAAGCCGCCTGCAGTGGCGCAGGTAGGCGCGGCGGGCAGTCGCCTCTCTCGTCGGTTAGCGCAGCTCCTCGTGTTGCCTCAGTAGCAACAGTAACAGCCGGCTGGTTACGTGCGCGATATCGACAACTGACAAGTGCTTCCTGATGGCGATACCACCAGATGGATAAATCAATGAACCGATAGCATAGCTCACATAGCCAGCCGGCCAACCCGGCACGCGGTAACCCCGCCGGCTGGAACGTTTTTCTTTGCGTAACCAATCTAGACGACTTACGACAACGCAAACACAAACACAGAAACAAGGAAATAATAACGCTACTTACGATGAAGAGGTCATGCCAGGAAAACGACGACGACGACAACGACAACGACCGGACAAGCAGCTGCTGAAGAGTCAACAACCATAGCGTCATGCTCATTATCACAATTATCAGCATCACCATCACCGTCGTCATCCGCAATCAACAACAAAGACAACGCCATTAATAGTACTGTATGTATTTGTAGCGCTTGTTGTTGATGATGTCTATGCTGCTGTGGCTGTTGCATTTGCGCTAATCGTTACGTGATCATCGCCGCCCACTTAAAACAATCGAAGCCGTATGGCTAATACCGGATAGCGACGGATGGACGTACACTCCACAATGTCTCCTCTCGATAGGAATAGCAGCCGGGCCAACAGCAATAGCAACACCAACAGCAACAACAACAACAACACCGAGTAGCACAGGTAACCGCCTACCTCCCTACCAACGTCCTCCAGCGCTTCCTCTAGCTCCTTCTGCACGTAACCGAGTACCCGCTTGATGCAAAACGACGCAAGCCAATCGACGGAGAGATCCATAGATACGGGAGGGGGCTTGACGAGGGAACTGGGGTAAGGGCCATAGAGGGGGGGATCAAGCTGTATGCGCATACACCGGCTAGATTAGCTGGAACACTGGAAAGATGCAACAATCTGTATCGGAAGGCGACGTAACAAAGTTGGTCAAAAAACTACGCAACAAGAGCGGTCAGCAGCAGCAACAACAACAACGGCGACGACGACCCAGTTGCAGTATCCACGTAGCTAACGGCGGCGGTATTGTTACGCATCCTGCTTGATCGTCGCCGTTTGCCGACTAAGTTACGGCGTGTCGCGAGGCCGACCCTGTAGGCCACCGTACGTTCTATAACGATTCCTCCTCGACCTTTTATTCCCACTGCTCCTCCTTGCCGCCAGGTCTTCCTGAAGCGAAAGCTAGATGCTCTAGGGGAAGTTAGCCCACCTTGCTCATCCGTCCTGTCTGAAACTGCCCACCCACCATTCTCACCATGTCCGTGCACCGCGACCACCACCTCCCCCATCGCTACTAGCGACACCATCACTGGGTCGTTCTCACTTTGAACCGGGCAGATGATAGCAAAGGATACACGTGTTACACGTACGTCGACAGAAAGCGCTGTTCCTGCATTGGAAGCAGGAGGTAGGTACAACAATCACTACTACTACTACCGATCCTACCGTAGCTACGTTCTCGCCTCAGCTCCCTCACCAAACCTGGAGCTGCGTCACGCTTCGGAACTTTGCAGAGGAAGACATCTCGTTTTGTCGTGTCGTGTCGTCGGAATGGCGTACTGCATAAAAAAAACTTACCAGTAAGAAAATGCTTGGACACGTGATGTGTTTGTGATGGTGATAGCAATGATAATACTGTATGTACCTCCTCACTAAGGACTCGTTATGCTGGGAAACGAAAACTAACCATCGTTACGCGTCGGATCTTTCATCGGATGGGACGACGATATACTCGACGCGCACAGAGTACATCGGAAGAGAGGTCGGACCTAAGAACGGTGGTTTTACTGTGGTGGTGGTGGCCGCATCATCATCGCTGTGCTTAGTGCTGCCATCATCACTCAAGTCAATTGTTAGTTACCACAACGAGTTGATTTGGAAGAGAGTCATCCCAGCCCCGGGTAAGGAAGACACGCAATGGCATGACAACATACTACTTTGACATTCAGTTCGACCAAGTGTCAGTTGCTATATACCTCAGCATGCATCTCGTCCTAAGAATGGTAAAGTGCCGTCCATTGATGAAAGACAATTGCAGAAGTGGGAGCTTGTCACAAATCCCTTTGGGTGCCAACAAGTGGCACAACATTGAAAGTCCCTTACACACGGGGGAGCTTTGTCCGCGTCCAATTGAGTGCTTATAAATCAGTGATCATCTCCTATATATATATATATACATATATATATATATATATATATATATACAAACAGATATTGTCATGCTTCTATAAAATTTGCGTTCTTCATCGTATAGCTGAAGTCAGCATAAGTGCGCAACACAAATCTTGGTACGTTTGCGTGCTTGCCGTCTTGCAGTACTGATCGGCCCGGTCAAACGACTGCTAGACAACTATCTCACGCTAATAGCATTTCCAGCTTAACGGCTGTTCGCTCTAAAACAGTGCTGCTCATTCATCGGCACAGCGCACTGTCCAGGCAGAGCACAGCAGCACGTGACTCGACCAGCCAGTGTGGCCATAGACCTCTAACTCTGCGGCCTCTGTAGTCACAGCTGATGGGCGTGTTCAAACCCGCTTCTACCCTTCCACATTCCATCGCATCGTAGGCGCTCGTTTACCTACTACAGCCTCGACTCGGAGGACTATCACTCCTAATCGGCCACAAAATCGACGCCTGCCAGCGTAGCAGCCGAGCAGTGAAGTCAGTAGTTCCCTCCTCGCTACAGGGATACAGGCGTGCCGGCGCGACGCCATGTAGTGCTTGCTTCTCAGCCATGTAGCGGCGCTCGAGATTTCATCAACAACACTGTCACGGCTCAAAGAAGGAAAGCAAGTTCGTGCTCAATGGGTGAGGACAGAACACCCCGTTCGCTTAGATCGGGTGGAGAGGGAATCGAAATTCGAAGGGGCGGGGGCGGGGAAAAGGGGTAACGAAAGATAGGCAGACAAAGCGAGAAACGGGGAGAAATAGACAGAGAGGTGGGGAGAGGAAAGCAAGGAGAAGGGACCAAGGACGAGCCTTCTCTGGGCTGGGGTAAAGAGTTGAGGTTGAGTTTCGCCGTATGTGTCGGAATGAGGAAGCGAGCACCGAGTGATCGGCTTTAGGCCAAGGACGTTCATCATGATGTACGGGTTGTTGATGCGCCTGCTGTTGCTACTGTTGTTGTAGGCGCTAAAGCGGTAGTAATGCGAACTCGACAGATAGATCAAGTTGAGTCGAAGACTAAGTAGCTGTTGTAGCAGTAGGTGACTTGACTCTGGTCAATTTGCGACGGGTGATGTGTGTCGCTGCTGCTGGTACTACATGGAGAAGGGTGAAGAGTTGACGAGAAGCACACAGTGGAGAGAAGTAATAGAGATGGATGGCTATGAGCGTCGAAAAGGAAAGAGTTGGCTTCAGATAGTAGTAGTAGTAGTAGTCGTCGCAGTAGGGGTGGTCGGAGCTCCTACAAGAGAGGACGAGGGGGAGGCGAGCCTTGACTGGCTAGATGGGTAGACAAGCGCCGCAGGCAATGAGCTGCCCGGGTAGACGGAGAAGAGACGAAAATCCTTTGCTTGTCGCTTAGCGCGTATGTAGACTTATTCGTGTCGACTGTAGTCGGCTGCGACAGCGAATCTATCGACCACAGCGTCCTGATGTTGTCGATCGGTACCGCGGTGCGGACGCCGCCGCGATCGAGATGTTCCCCACCCCAGTCTAGCGCATGGAGAAGCAACGCACAGTCGACAGGTCTAGAAGGGGTGGTTGAGGTGGTCGGGGACCAGACGAGATGGTGTTGGTGCTGATTTTGCTTCCTCTACTGCGGGTGTTCTTCTTGTGGTTGTTGTTGTTGTTGTTGTTGGCAGCCGTTGTTGTTGGTGACAGTGGCGACTGTAGTCAGCGTTAGTAGTCAAGTGAACAGGCCTTCGACAACAACAACGATGTGGTGAGGGGGGAGGGAGCGCAGGGGGAGAAAGCGCGCGCAGGACAATGAGAGGGTTAGAGGACTAGACAAGGTAATCTTTCACTAGTGCACTAGCAGTCGGCAGGCAGACAGGCAGTCATTGCTTGGCGGTCTTCTGCCGCCGCCGCCGGATGTTTGATGTCCGACAACAGGTGGGTGGAAGAAGGAGGTCGGGGGGGGGGGGGGGGGGGAGGTTACTGCTGCTGATGCTGCGGCTGCTACTATTATTGTGGTTGTTGCTATTGTCGTTACTTTTTCTTCTTATTCCTCCTCCTCCTCTTCTTCTACTGCTGCTGCTGCTGCTGCTGTTGCTCCACCTCAGCCCTATCGCCATTAGGCTATCGTAGCGTCTGGCCGCCGCTGACGATGGCTGTTACAGATAGGTAGACAGGCTATTGTCGCATCCAGGACGGCCTACAAGTAAAGAGCGATTTGGGCCAGCACGAACCCTTCGTCGTTGTTGTCGTCATCGTCGGTCCAAGAAGGAAGCAACGGGTAGACAGGGTCCAGACGGCGAGGGCCGACAGCGCCAAGCTTTCAGCCGATTGGGGTCGACAGGTGGCTGTGGAGCGGCCTGAAGAAGGACCTGCTACGGCTGGCGCTTGTTGTACAGCGCGGGGACTCGCAGCACAGCAGACAGACGGAGAACAACAACACCAACCTCCTCCTTCTCAAGAGAACTAGGTCAAATGTGTACTACGGGCCCCTTAGCCTTTCTTTGACGTGAGTGCTTCTTGTATATATATATATATATATTTTTGCTGATGTATATTTATATATATATATATATATATATATAAGATATGCATATTGTCACATATGAGCAAGTAAATATATTTACAAGCGTGTTTATAAGTCAAATTTATATGTAATGTTTTACTTTGTACCTGACAGCAAGCAACCAGCAAGCTGAGGTTACTCAGTTTGGATTTGTATATATATATATATATATTGCCACATATGAGTAAGTCAATATATTTACAGACATATATATATATATATATATATATATATATATGATGTCTTTCCTTTATACTTGACAACAAGCGACCAGCAAGTTATTCCGACCAGCAGTCCGAAAATAAAAGTTATTAAATGCTGCTCGTCTCTTATTCTATGGCAGTTGCATCATGCGCCCTCTTTCTCTCTCTCTCGCCTACACCCACACAAAGATACACTCTCTCTCACTGCATTTTTTTTTACCTTGGAGCTTTCATTTAGCTGCAAAGCTGCTGAATCTGCTCGTCCGTAAATTGGTTAGCGAGCTCAGTGGCGAAGTTAGCGGGCGGCGATAGACTACGAGGAAGACGAGGAGGAGGAGGCCATTATCGGCCTACCTGCTCGGAGTTTGGCCCTACCAAGCCCAAAGAGCGAGAGAAAGAGAGAGAGAGAGAGAGAGGGATAGGCAGATAACGTGCGAGGCTTCTAGGCCGGTGACGAAGGGACGCTTTAGCTTCTTTCGTCATTCCCGTCGTCGTCGTCGTCGTCGTCTGCTTCTCGTGCTTCTCCTCGTCGATCTACTCTTTCTTATCCGATTAGCCGAGAAGCAGGCGGGAAGTAGAAGAAGAAAGAGTGGGGAAACGAAGCAGAAGGAGAAAGAAGCAGAAACTTAAGAAGAAGGCTGTTTGGGCTAGCATCAATCCGCCGGCTCGCGGATTCGCGATTGAAGTAGCTGTCGTAGGATCGACGATGAGTCCGAATGACCTAAATCGTGACACATGCGCGACATTCGACATTCAACAGCAGCGCCGCCGCCCCGGCTGCTGTCGCGTTCGCCATGGCGATTTGATGACCATCCTATCCACTTACTCCTAAGTCTACTCTAGGCTTACTCCACCTACGATTGCGATGCCTACTACGACTCGTGTCGTATCTGTTGTTGTTGCTGTTGTTTTTGTTGTTGTTGCTGCTGCTGCTGTTATTGTTGTTGTTGTTGCTGCTGCTGTTATTGTTGTTGTTGCCGTTGTTGTTGTTGCTGTCGCTGCATTAACTATACTAATTTTTTTGGTCCGATTCCTGATTCAGCAAACTCCTCCGTTCGATGCCTTGACACCCTTGAAAAAACGAAAAAACAAAAGGCCGCACACGACCACGATGACGCCAAATAAGAAATCGAGTCATGAATGCACGTGAACGGCTCAACGGCTATAGCATCACCACAAACACCATCAACAACAGCAACAACAACAATACCAATGCATACCAGTAGTCATATGGACAATAGCGACGGTACCAGTTACAAGTGCCAATATCAATCAATCAATCTTTCCAAGAAGAGACAATAATGACGATGAAGACTGCGTCCGAGTCGGTTGGCTGTTGTTTGCTGCCTCTACGATTACTGTCATCACTATACGGCTACGAGATCTAGTACCGAGCAAAGTTAGGTTTAGCTGCAAACCTAGTCGTCAGCAAAGCGGCATCATCGGCCGCAATCCCCTTGGTATTGTTGTTTTCGTCGTTGTCGCCACTATTGTTATTGTCCTCGACATCATCAGTAGCAGCGGCGGCGGCGGCGGCAGCAGCAGCAGCAGCAGCAGCAACCGCCCCCTACGGCTGAGGTGGCAGATGAGGCAGTGGGAAAGCCGGCCGAGGGCGTCGTCAGACAACGATGCTTGCTTGGTCCACCGGTTTGCCTGACCATACAGAGCGACGAAGAGAGAGCTTCCGGACGGGAAAGAACGACTTCGAGGCGTCCCTTTACATACAAGGCCGTTCGTGCTCAAGTTCAAGCTGCCCGCGGGGCTCGGGGTGCCGTGCGCTGGGGGTGGCGGTAGCGACGACGACCACGAGAACGATGATGGTGACACAAGAGTAGCGGTCTTCCCTTGCTTGCTTTTCTCTCCCGCTCTCTCTCTCTCCTCCCTTCGTTTTCTTTTTATCTTTCTCGTCGTGCGTCCACATTACGTAGAGCCAACCATCTATTGGCCGAGAGGTTAACCTGAGGAACATGAGTCTCCTGAGGTTGGGGACCTAGTGATGGCATTCGTAAGAAACCCCACTAGCCCAGGCGCGTTTCCTCCCGACGACTCGGACTGCATCCGACGACGTCATCTAGATCCTCTGTCCTTGTCTAGCCCAATAGCCTTTCTGTGTACAGTCGTAAATAAATACAGTTTTTCCTAACATAAAAGTAACAGAAATGCACACTACATCATGTACTATTGCTACTACTACTACTATTAGTAAGACTTAGAAGATGACGACGACTACTATAACGGGCGTCCCTGCTGCCAGCACGACGCAGGCTATAATTACTATAGTAACCAGTGATACCAACAACAGCAACAATAATAAGGACAATAACAACAACCACAATAAGGGCAAGAACAACAACAGCAACAATAAGAACAACAGCAGCTGTTGCATGTGAGGTGTCTTGTAGACGAACTGGCGGATGGGGCGGAAGGGCCGGCGGTCAGCCCGAGCTATGAGGCTACGAGGGGTATTTGTTCATGCCGCCGCCGCATCGTGCAGTGCACGAGCATCGTAGAGGCATCTGTGCGTGCTAGCGACCAAGCATGCATGCCTGCATGTATATCTGTCTGTCATGAGAGGAAGGATGGCCGCGGGGGTGTACTAAGCAGTAATGTATGTGAGCGTTCGTATGTGTCTGTGTGTGGGTGTCTGCGTATGGATTTGGTGGTGGTAGTGTATTCCTCGGTCGCTCCTCGTGCTGCCTCCACTGTCCGCCGTCCGTGTGCGGGACGGGCGGAGGTCGGGGGTTGGGGGGGGGAGGAATAGATAGAGCCGGATAGAAAAGGGCCGTTTTCTTCCACATCCCCGGCCACCTCGTCCGCTTTCCCGGAGCCTGCTGCTGGCGGCCGCGGGAGCTCCCGGCCATCCTTATCCGCCCGTTTTCGGCATTGTTGTTAGGATTCGTGGCCGCCAGAGTGCGTAGGTAACCCAGATAACCTCTTCAATGAATGGATCGTCGTTAGCCGTAGGGGGGCGGGGGTGGCGGCGGCAACGGGGAGCACGAGGAGGAAGTGGTGGAGGAAGCAAACGAGGAATAGAAGGACTGCGGGGAGCGGGGGTAACAACGGAACAACAACAACACGAGTGGGAGTAGAAAGAGCTTGCAGCGGTGGTAGTAGTCGTAGTAGTGTAGTTGCAGCAGTAGTATTGGTACAAGTAGTCGCGAGAGTTGAATACGACGCGGCAGTGCGAGCGGCGGCACCCGCGCGGGATTTTCTCTTGCCAATGGTGGGGGTGGAGGAGGTGGTGGTGGTTTTGGTGTCGCCGCTTCAGCGGCAGCTGCTGCTGCCGCCGCTGCTGGCGCTTCTCGTACTAAGGCTGCCGGCTGGTAGTGGAAGAGAAGGAACAAAACAACTAAAATAATTTAAAATTAAGGGTTATTTTATGGCTTTGAGGGTGTGTCGCTCGGTCGGGCGGGTGAATGCGCGAGCGAGCCAGCGAGCGGTCGGCTTCGATAACGACAGACACTATAGCGATGACAGCAGCAACAACGACGACAACGACAACGCAGCAACGACCTGGTGCAGCCTAGCCTAGTCTGCACTGTGAGCTGGTACTGGATTGGGTGGGGTATTTTTGGAGAGAAATGGTTGTTGCTGCTGGCCTAGATCGTCGCCGCCTAGATCAGCATCATCCTCATCGTCGTCGTCGTCGTCGCCCACCGTGTCCCTCTATCTTGCTGCTAGAGTTCCCCACAACCCCACCACCCCCAGCACTACCACCTACCATATATGCGTCCGTTCGTTCGTCCGTCCCTCCGGCCGGCCAGCCATCCAACCAACCATCTGACCTCACCCCATCCGCTTCCCAGTGGCGGCAACAGCAGCGTAGACATCGTCGTCGTTGTCATACTCGCTGTACGGCTCGTCCAATCAGCTTGCTCGCCTGGTTTACTCCCCCGCTACCTCCCGCTACTAACGCCAACATCACTACCACCTACGGCAACGAAGGCAACGAAGACAACGGCAACGACGACGACGACTAGCATAGCATCACTACTTCGACTACTGGTAGTAGTAGTAGTAGTAGTACGGACTACCCCATCTGTGTGCCTCTAAACTCCTCCTACGCATCAAACTCATCGAGTCAGGCGCATATCGAGACCGACCGACAGACAGACATAGAGATAGCTGGATGCACCTCATCACCACGAGGCATTCCTCTACCACCACTGCCTCCACTCCGGCAACGAGACACACGAACAACACCGTCGGCATCTACAGTGATGCTGCTGCTTCTGCTGTTACCATATGGATGATCTCCTGTCGCCGTTGTTCGATTGTCTTGCCGTGATCAGTTTGTCGAAGCTTTGCTGCTGCTGCATTGCAAGACGTGCATCGCTATCGTATGATGTTATGATAATGATGATGATGATGATGATTCTGCTGTTGTTGGAGTTGCGGCGGCGATGGCTGCTCCCGCTATCCGCCACCCACCACCATTTTCACCTCCACCTACACCTCGAAGACTGCCTACGAGCCTTCTATAGGGGTGCGGTCGAACCTACATAGTGCTTCTTTTACCTACTTACATAGCACGTACCTGCTTGCCTACCTACCTAGCACATACATACCTACCTAGTACGTGCCTGCTTACCTAGTACGTACCTACCTACCTAGTACGTGCCTGCTTATCTAGTACGTACCTACCTACCAACTTAGTACGTGCCTGCTTATCTAGTACGTACCTACCTACCAACCTAGTACGCACGTGTCTACCTGCCTAGTTTGTGCCCACCTACTTACGTATCTAGTGCGTACCTACCTACCTAGTACGTGCACACCTACCTAGTGCACGCCTACCTACATACCCAGTTGGCGCCTAACTAGTACGCACCTACCGACCCAGTACGTACCTATCTACGTATTTCCATACGCTCACTGCAAGCGGCACTCTTGACACACGCTCGGAAACAGTGCAGAAAAAGCAGCGTAAAGTCGATGTAGCAAGGAAGCGAACGGTTGGTGTACTGTGGTCTGTATATCTATCTATCTATCCGATGCTGATGCTAATACGTTTCTCCTTCAATCTTGCTAAGGCTCCTTCCTTTCGACCTCCTGCTACCTAAAAACTTTGGCTGCGGTAGCACATTTAAACACCGCGTGTTTGCATTGCATGCTCCAGTTAACAATTTCAACTGTGCTGGTAATCGTCTTAGTAGTCGTCGTAGTAGTAGTAGTAGTTGTTGTTGTTGTAGTTGTTCTAGTTGTTGTTGAAGTTGTTTGTGCTGCTCTTATTTTTGCTGTTGTACCATGTTTAACCTACTTTCTAGTTATTTGTTCTTGAAGCCTAAGATATCTAGGCAGATAGGCTATACAGGCGGGCAAGCAGCCTGCTGGGCAACCTGCCTGTGATTACTTCCCTTTACGAATTCGCATTCGCTAGTAGAGCGAAGAAAGCTCATTCATCGAAGGTTCTGCACTACACTGCACACCACTGCGACTCTTCAGTGGTTGCGGATGATTCGAAACTTTAAATTCGAATTTGAGATAGAAGTAGATATGCAAGCTAAAGGCTAGCAGTACTCCCCCTACACGCACTGTTGGGAGCTATACTATAAAATGAATGAAGAGAGAGAGAGGACAGCGGCCGTGGTCGTAATGATATAAGTTGTTGGCACAACATTAGTCGACCAAATCACTCACACCACCCTGGCGCGGCAATTTCAGTGATGGCAAACATGGCACGTTCTGTGGCTAAGTGTGCTTGCCTTTTTCATCTAGCCCATCATTGGACACTATACACGGCCGATAATTGCACCAATTACTACTACTACCCTCTGCTCGTCATCATCGCTACAATACCAACCATCACATGAGGATAAAAGGGAGGCAGGATATGATGATGATGATGTATTTATACCCAATTTAAACGCATCTCAAACAAACAACTTAGAAGTGGTCTCGAAAAAAGCTGTGCAAAAGAAAGAAATAGAGGGGTGGATAGAAATAAATGAAGGGGGGTGTAGAGGGGGAGAGAGAGAGAGGAATAGAGAAAAATATGCGCTAGTAGAGAGCGTAGAGCGCGATAGAGCGAACGGGGTAGCTTCACTCGTACGGAAGTGACTCGCTGTGGCGTGCCGAAACGGTTAGTTGTTGCCACGTGATCGGCTTCTTGCCCAGCTGGCTAATTCGCCTGGCATCTGTTTGTCTGTCTGTCTGTCTGTGGGTCTGTCTGCCTAACGGCACACTCCACCCCCGCCGCTATCAACACAAACGCTGTCTCGTAACGACGCTTTCATAACAACAACAAAAAAAAACAAAAGAACACAAAAACCATACACAGAGACTCGGTAGCGGGCAGGGAGTACAGATCTACGCCACGACGACCTCTAGGCAACGTCGCTCTAGGCTCGATAGGTTGCGGCGGCGACAGCAGGCAATAACACCAACAACAATAAGTAAACTGCCAACAGCAGCAGCAAAAACAACAAAAACGTAACCAAATTAACCGGAGCGAACACAGCGACCCCCAACTCACGGCTGCTCTTACGATTCACTTCTACCTTGAGCACCAACCATCACCACGATCTTCAGGATATGTAGGAGGTAGATGAAGGGGAAACGGGGATGAAAATCTTCACCTCCACCCACTACTCTGCTGCTGCTTCCACCACCACCACCACGAATGCTGCAGCTGATTTGACTTTGGACAGCAAGTAGTCTGCGAGTCGAGTTGAAGTAACCCTTATGTTGGGTTACGCTCTCCTTGCCTAGAGCTCTGTCGGTCGAGACTTGTCTCGCTCGTGTTGCGGCAAGCCAGATAACAGTTTCCGACAATTAGTAATTGATTGCTGCTAGCGTGATGGCGATGATGATCATGATCATGATATGCACGATGGTGGTGATGATAATGGTGATGACTGTTATTGAAATAATTATTGAACAAAAGGCAGTCTTTGGGAGAAACAGCAAGTCGGCAGGTCGAAAGATGGCAACCGGTAGTCCTCACTCAAGCAGACGGTCACGTTGTTTGTCATCATCATCATCATCATCAGCAACATTGCTGTCTTCGTAGTCATAGTCGTCATTTTTGTTGTTGTTGCTGTTTCGGGGGCGCGAGCCAAGTTCAGGGGTGCGGGCAGAACAGCATCGACAAGCTAGTTGGCACGAGCCCGATGTATCGTGCCACACTTTGTCGACGACCACGATCACCGGGGTTGTCGCTGGGGTGTGGCTGGGGGTATGCGGTAGTTAATTGTTGCTGTTTGTGCAGTCGCTACTGCTGATAGTGCTACGACGAGGTATAGATGATAATAATGAAAGGCACACGACACATGGCTGCACAGTAGATGTCTGGCAAGGCGCCGTCAGGCGAACGCTACAATAGCAGCGACAACAACGCCAACTAGAATACGTCTCTAGTAATAACGATAATAGGAACAACAATAACAACAACGACATTAAATCAGGAGCAATTACAACAACAATACACAACAAATGACGACGACGACGAGGACATCTATAGCAGCAGCACCAGTTGCAGCAGTATCAACGATACGAACATTAACAAGAACTGCACATACAATGTTTCTCACTGTCACCCTGCAGTGGCTAAATGCGTCGGTAGAAGAAGACGGCCAAATACGATTGTCGGTACGATGTCCACCTGTTGGCACGCACAGCAACAGTGTTTTCCTGCCAAGCTAAGCACGAACAAGAGATTGGCATATGCTAAATTCATGGTGAGGATCTAGTCTGTTGCGTATCGTTCCAGGCAGACGTCGACTGTAGCCATCTTTCGTACGCATTGACCTTTCTCGCACGGACCGCCATCGAGACCAGTCAATATGCAATTTTTACTCGAGTGGTTGCTTTTTATAATCATGATGCAAGTAATGACAATGCTGTGCACCAAATACAACCGCAATTGAGATAGTCAACATGCCTAACTCAATTGTTATTAGAATATATATATATATATATATATACATATATAGTATTCGATCGCTACTGCTGATTCACCATCATTTGCTCTCGACCGGCCTAGATTGGCTGAAGGATAAACTAGTTAGGCACGTTTTGACACTAGGCGCTGACCATACACGAACGTGGAGGAAGGGATACAGTGATCGACCACGCGAGCGGCATAGACACCACACCGAAAGACAGATAGAGTGCGATAGAGACGGAGCACGCAAAGCGAGAAGAGCGCCGGGGAGTGGGGTGAGGTAGGAAGGAAGACAAAGTACTCGAAAGATCACCTAAGTTTGAAAACCAACCAACTTGCATCGAGGGAGCAGTTATCGATGATGATGACGATGATGATGACGATGATGACTGGCACCACGACGACAACAACGACGACGACGCGCATATTGGTGACGGTGATGTCTAAGAGCTCTGGGCCGCAGACACTCAAAATACAGAGAACGAGGAAGAAGGTGAAAGAGAGAGAGAGAGGGCAGTAGGAAGAGAGGGAAAAGACAGAGACGAAACAGAGACTGGGATGGCTACGACGCACTACCACCAACACCACCACGCACCTACCCGGAGTGAGATAGACAGAGAGACCGACCAACCGACCGACCAACGGTAAAGATCGGTTTCTACGACTTCAACGATGTTCCTCATTGAGGGGTGCGGCTAGTAGCCTCAGTGAAGCCGAACGACCAGGTCGTCCTCAATGACGACGGCGACGACGACCACGATGACGACGACGACGACAACAACAACAACAGCGACGCCTTCACCGCCACGCGTTTCTTCGTGGCGGCGGTTCTTCGGTTCGCGCGCCGGCGCGGGCGGTCTGGAGGACTCTCGCATTCGGTCTCCCTCCATCACTCCCTCCCTGCACTTCTCTCGCGGCTTCACGCAGGCGGCATAGATGGAGGAGACTCGCCAACGGGCAGAGAGACAGTGCCAGACACACCCAGACATCTAGGCTGACTGGCTGGCTGGCTGGCTGTCACTCGACATCGAACCCATTGAACGGAGTAATAAATAAATCGGCAGAATTTTCAGTTTGAGGCGAGGAGTTAGCTCATTGTTCTACTTACTAGTCGCATGGGGGTGGTAGTAGTCGTAGTAGTAGTTGTCGATGTAGAAGTGGAGCGCGTACTAGTCTGTGCAGTGGCATTAGTAGAAGACGAAATAGAAAATCTAGTGGCTTTGCCAGCCGACGCACAGTTCAGCGCAGCGTCGAGTCGTCAGCGCAGCTAACAACAAGAACAAGAACACCAACAATCGCGGCAGCGGCGGCGACGACGACGACGACAACAACAACAAAAACAACAATCGCAAGGACAACAACGGAACTAGAAACAACAACAGCATTCAAAGCCGTAGTAGTGGTATGCGTAGTACTAGTAATAGTGGGAGTATCTATATATATCTATCTATCTGTAGTCTTACTACTTCTAGTAGGAACTACAGCAACAATAGGCAGCAACAACAACAGCACACAATAACAACAACAACAACAACAGCAACAACAACGCTACTGCTTGGTAGCAGCAGCAGCAGCTCAAGCGTCGTGGTAGGGCTAAAGCAGATTCAAGTCCGAGTTGAAGCAGCCAACGGGACACTCGTGACATTTCCTGCACCCTAATGCAGATATATGACACCATCATCAGCTTCTTAATGCGTCGCCACCCAACGTCGCTACTCATTGAGCATAGCGCCGACAGCCACTATGCCGCTACCAGACCAGACGCTGCAGCAGCAGCAGACCAAACAACAACAAAAACAAAAATGTTGGTCGCTAACGATTATATAACGAAAAGACGCACAAGACACTACGACGCCAAGTATATATATATATACTTATATATATAAATATATTCACATATATATATATATATATATATATATATATATGTTTTTTTGCACTTATTATACTTAAACGCCTACACGTATGTATATTCGAGTATAATTGAACGTACTATAATACCTTATGTGAACAAATATTCAAATAAGTATTGGCTATTTGAAAACCTGTGCACGTATATATATATATATATACATGCTTATGTGGCTGGAGAAAGCTAGTATATTATATCGTGCTATCGTATCGAGAGCGGGCCGACTACTGGTGTTTGATGCGTCTCTCTCCATCAAAGCATTCTCGAATAGAGAGCTCATCCACTTTTGAATTCCTTTCAACGATCACCATTTCTTCAAATCTCTCTCTCGACTCTTCTCCAATGCGTTTTTCCTCCTATATTTATGCGTACCCCCTCCCCCTCCTCTCTCTCTCTCACACACTCCACTATCTCTCTCTCTGTGTTCTTCGGTTCTCGCTTTCTAGCTTGCGTTTCCTGCCTTGGACTCTCTTTTTATGTGTTTTTAATATCGCAAGCAGAATGCTTTTCTTTTAGTTTTTTTTTTGGGGGTATTTTGCCTCTACCCGTAGAAAGACATTCGTACGCTCGCACCCAGCGGGTGTGTAGTGAGTGACTGGATGAGGATCCCTGTCTCCACCCATGAGCGTCTCTCTGTCGTCTGTCTGTCTGTCTGTCTGACTTGTGCGTATCTGTGCGTTACCAAGCTAACTAAGTGGATGGAGTGAGATTTTTTTGAGAGCATAAATCCACATTTTGTTGTTGGCCTATGAACGATGACTACTGCTGCTGCCGCTGCGGCGGCTGCTGCTGTTCTGACTGGATTGTTTGTTGGTCGATCCTATAGCGTTTGTTTTCGCCGTCGTCGTCATCGTCGTCGTCGTAGTGGTTCTGGATCGCTGTCCTCACCGAGGTGAGTCCGTCCGCCCTCACGCACACAGGCTCATAGACGCACGCTGAAGTCTAATTCAGACGAAGGATGCTGTAGCTTCGGGCACCGCCGGCACGGGCAAATCTCGTCGCAATAGGGACGCGCGCTGACGCGCCGCTAGCCAAGTACTTCATGAAGCAGTAGGAGGACACCAACAACACGCAACAACAACAACAACAACAAAACTCCGATAGGGTTTGGTGGAGTTCAGATCAGGCGACTTCAGTCATTCAGTACACTTAACAATGTATATATATATATATATATATATTAAACAATTACATACAGGGTAACAACCCGAATCCCAACACGAACGGGTGGTGGCGGTGCTGCTGCTGCTGCAGTAGGACTGCCTGTAGGTAGTTAGGTGTCTGTAAGCCACTACAACGCTGCCGTTGATTCTTCGGCTGAGTCGTCCATGGTAATTAAGACCACGCTGATGATGATGATGAGGCGTCGCTGTTGGTGATGATGGTGATGACGACTACAACTACGACCATGACCACGACGATGATGGTGATTTGGATTGCGTTGATAATGATGATGGTATTGCGCTAGAGTTTGTACGCTGAAGATTTGAAATGCGCCGCGGGAGTTCTCCAACAGCTAGTTTAGCGTCTCAGTCTGATCCTTTCAATGTATATAGGCTGCCCGCTCTTCCTCACCGCTCCTATACCCTCGATCTATCTCCCTAGATGCCTCCTCTCTACGCTCTATGCACACACCTATTTGTTGTTGTTGTTGTTGCTTGTGGAGTTCCTGTCTGCGGTGGCCAAAGTGTGATCCCTTGGATGTGGCTGTACATTGCTCGAGTTTGCCAGTCATCAATCGGCGGCAGTTGAGTTTCGTTAAAAGCCGCCACACTCGGCGCAAACCATCTCATGACAACCACCACTATGACGGTGAGAACACAACAACGGTTAGCTCTTCAGCTCTAGATGACTTGTTGTGGCACCAATGGCCGCGACAGCTCGAGTTTCATGGTGAACTGAAACTGTACTAACTTACTCTGGTCTAAACTAGCCTTATAATATAAACACAAATAAACTAGTAGTATTTGCACTTAACCAGATGCATTGTATGTCGAACCCGGTGGCGTGGTGGCTTAAGTCTGCGCCTAGCAACCGGAGGAGACAGCTCATAAGTGCGCGGGTTCGAACCCCACCGTTACATATTTGTATGTGTGGGGGTCCGTCTATGAAGCAATGTAAAAAACAGTTCTGTGGACGTAAAATCTTGGCTGAGAGTCAGCCCAAGAACTTTACTTAGATGCATTGTATAGATAAATATATATAATATATATAATCGTTTTAGTAAGTCTTTTTACTTGTATGATTGATTTTGTGTCAGTTCTTTGATGCGACTACTAAATGAACAAGCACATGCCACATCAATAAGAGCAATGCAAGCTTCATCGCAGTGTGTACACGAAAATTGTAGCTTGCAAAGCGACTGATCATAAACTTAAATTTTACCCATTTGCAAATAAATTAGTATTAAATTCACCATATGTATGTATATATATATATATATATATATATATATATATATATATATGTGTAAAGCGGCTTTGTCACCCTTGACGTGTAATTATTTTGATCCCGACCACGATCATAATGGTGTCATAGCGGAACGAGCGCTTCAAATGCGCGCGAATCAACAACACCTCGCCGCAGTGGCATTCTCGCTACTACTACTACTACTACTACTACTACTACTACTAATTGACTTATTTGAGGCACGTCACTTGTTTGTCGTTTGGTCGCGCAGCCTTTGTACACGACAGGCCGAATGTGGCCTGTCGAACTTGTACGACGAGCTCAATGAACAAATATGTATAGCGTCGACGAGTTGTCGACGCTCACGAGCACCCGATAATGGAGCGCAGCAGAGTTTTTGCTGTAGTTGTTGCCGTTGTGTTGACAGCCCGCTTCTCTTTGCCGCCTCGAATGAGGCCTGACTGAGGCGCAGAGAGAGAGAGAGAGAGCGCGACTGATAGAGGTAGGTGGTGGCACTCTGATAGTAGGCGCTGGTGGTGGGCGCTGAATGGATGAAGGCTTGATTTGTTGTTGCAGCGCACGGGTGAACAGCGGCGGCCATTCGCTGCGCTCCAACGAGTTCACAGCACTACACTTCTACAGCCAGCCGCCTTTGCTTCCGATGCCTCCAGCGACTCCCATATCGTGTTGTTTCGTGACGCTCTGTCACGATGACGACGACGACGACGACAACGACGACATGAAAATGAGGTGGTGTTTCTTGATGTCGCCTGCCTATCTCTCTCTCGCTCGCCGTTCGCAAGGGGAAGGCGTGGCTATTACAGGAAGGCGGGAAAGGCAAAGTCTCACACGCACACACACACAAACCACGCACTTTAACTCGTTGAATAGACGCCTGGGCCTTCGGGGTTCCGGGGGCTAGCCCGGGGGTTCCGTTTGCTTCGCTTTGCCCCTATCTTCTTACACTGCATACCACCCGAACAGGTGTATAGCCGTTACATATGTACATCCATACAGGCGTGTGTAATCAATCGCACACCGACAAGTGCTTGTTTAGCGACGAGTGCGATTATTAACTGACTGCCGTAACACAGGCAGTCGAACAATGAACAGTTGGTACATGGTAGTACGTTTTCGTATTTCCAATGTGTCCCCAGCGCCAGCGTGGTGACGCCAGGTACCGCCAGATGACGATCAGGGGCCATTCCTCCAAGCCAGCCTTTGCCGAGATGGGAATCACCCTCATACCCGCTGATATTGGATGCGTGTGTGTGTTGTGGCTGTACGCGCGTGCAGTTGCGTGCACGTCGACAACGCTATGCCTGCTAACAACTAACTGCGGTCTCCAGCCGTGTGAAGGCTTTACTGGCAGAGCACCGACATCTCATACCGGTCTGAGCATATGCGAATGGTGGCGTTGTTCAATCATGTCACTCAGCACCTCAGCCTCGATCGATGTCACTCGATTCAAAACTACTCCTGCGCTTGTCGTCACCAGATCTGCAGTTACAAATCGTTTGTTGAAAATGTTTATTGTGTTGTTGTAGTTGTTATTGGTGTTGCCGTTGGTGTTGTTATTGTATTGCTGTTGCTGTTGTTGTTGCTGCTGCTGTCATTGGCGAAAGAGTTTGTACGGACAACGAGCACACCGCACGCATGGGTGGCGGCTGTTTGCAGTACTCTAGTTCTCCTCCGCTCTCAGGTAGGATGGAGCTGAGGGCACTCAATTTGGTTGGCCGTCTAGACTCGTTAGGCGGGAGCGGCACCTCACCTCCCGCCGTGTCTAACGCAGGCCAAACGCAGGCGTACGTAGTGTATGTAGGCGGTCAGGATGGCCGGCGGGCGAACGAGCGGGCATGTGGCTCTTCAAAGAAACTCGCGCCCAGCAGAGCTCCGGGCCAGCAGCAGAACTTCATACTGACTTTCACGAGCTTCCGTAAGCAGCAACGGACGCTTCGCCGCCGCCGCCACCGCCGTCAACCCTGAAGCGCTTCATCGCATCCATGCTGAAGTGTCGCTGGGCAATTCGCGGCACCACCAGCCCACCTTAACCAGCTCGTCGTACTCGCAACCTACGAAGCGCGTGTGTATTTACGCGTGTGTATCTACGCGTGTGTATCTACATGTGTTTCTTCTCGTTCCTCTTGCGGCCAAATTGGGCTTACGTAACCCTTCGGCGGTTGATTGCGCAGCCGTTCGTCTCACCCTTGACGAGTATCAATCTTAGCACTTTGCTGCATGCCGCGTTCCTCCTTGGTGGTTCAACTACCACCACTGCTCCTACTAGAAGGGCTTGTTTGCTGTGCGCGCCGCAGGGCGGACAGCCGGCTGCTCCTGCTGCTGATGCGGTGATTTCTAGGGACTAACTAACTAACAAAAACATTGAGGTCGAGGAGACACATCCACCGCCTCGAGTGAGGGCTAGAAGGCCACACTCAAATGGACAAAACGCAGCCGGTTGTCGACTAGTCTTCTTTCTCGTTCACGTTGGCCGTGAAGGGTGCATGGATTTCACCGGTCGGTAGGCCCAGCCAGGCAACCAGCCTACCAGCCAATAATGAACGATTGCGTAATTGAACCTCGAATAGCTGTTGTCCTGGCATGATTTGATTGTACTTTTCTTCTATTAGATGCACCCATCAGGCCCAAATGCAGAGATGCCCAGCAGAACGTCCGTTGTCTTGCCTTTGCTCGTTTGCTCCTACTCACATGCACTCTTCTCGGCTCTTCGGCCGATTTGATCTGCCGATATCTGGCAATCGGCTATCGACCGGCGCACGCGGTTGGACCAGGCGTTTGTCGAACGAACGGCGTATCGTAGCCTAGAACGGTCCTAGATGAGCAGCTCGTGTCGGTTTGTCTGTCGGTCTGTTGGTCGGTCGCTCCCTGTGGAGGGGGGGGCGAGCTGGGTGCTCTCCGCCTACCCCAGTAGAGAGTGGCGTGCTTGGTCAACACAGCCGAATTCAAAGCGTGGCCAACGTGCGAACACTAACAACATGATTTCGACACTACTACTTCTACTACTACTTCTACTATAGCAAGTACTACGACGACGACGAGTTCGACTGTGACCACTGGGTGCCAGGCTAGTGGTGGTGGTGGTGGTGGCACTTCTTGATTCGACCGACCTCCATACTATAGTATGTTTTCGTCGGCGGCGTCATCGGCGGTGGCGGCGGCATCGGCGTCGGTGGCCACTGTGTGACCACGCGTCTCCTTAATCTCACCGCCGAGTGTCGTCGCTATGCTTTTCATTCGTCGTCCGGGGTTTCTTCCTCCCCTCCTCCCTCTGCCTTCCTTTTTTTTTGCTCCTGGTTGGTCCCGACGTCATCCTTCTCTTGTCTCTCTCTCTCTCTCTCTCGTGAGGTGCTCGTGTCCAGAAAAAGGAATCCATCGATCATTTACGTAAATAATTTTATCGCAGCAGCCCCAGCTCAGCATGCCGCCGCCGTTGCTGTTGTTGCTGATGGTGGTGCTGCTGGAGTTGCAGGCGGCGGCGGTGAATTCGGACCGCCCGTCGAAGTGGTCGCGGATCCGGCGTCCAGACAGGACAAGACTAGCCAATGCAGGACGAGGAAAGCTGTGTAGTGGGCACTCCTGAGTGTTCCACTCCCCCGGGAAGGAGGAAGAGGGGGTCGTGGTGGTGGTGGTGGTGGAGCGTGGGGGCTGGGGGCGGCAGGGAGAAAAAACGAAGTGAAACAAGGGATCATGGCAGTGGTCGAATTGACTATCGCTACCTCTACTATTACTACTACTGCTACTACTACAGATATTACGACGAAAACGACGACGACAACGAGTATGAGCATGACTGTAGCTCCTAAAACCACGATTACCCCTGGCCGAGCGCCCATGGTCGGGCTTGTGGAGCCCCCTGTGTTCTGTGCAGACCAGCAGCGTCAGCGTCAGCAGTACCTCTAGCCAACGGGTCGTCAAAGTGCCACTTGCATCATCATCATCGGCCCTACCTAGCATCTTGTGGCAGCAGCAGCAGCCGCCGCCGTAGACAGTTCTGAAGCTTGACTCGTTAATGTATTATAATCATAATCATCATCACCATTAAGATCAGCGTATCAGCAGCAACAACAACAGCGTCAGCAGCAGCATTGACGCCAACATGCAGAAGGTGCTGCTGTCCATGACTATCACCATAGAAAGCCGTCGCCACCGCAGCACCCTCACCATCATCGCAACCATACCATTGCAATCATCATCATCTTCATCATCATCATCATCGACAAAACAACAACATCAGCAACATTAGAAGGAGAAGCTGCATCATCATATCGTCATCATCATCATCATCATCGCCAGCTATGACGAACTATGAACACAAACGAGAGTTGCCTACTTATGACGAGTGGACGGATGGACGGCAGCGCACTGATGACACAAGCCGATAGGTGACTTGCTTGCTTTTGCAGAATCGGATAGAACTTTGCCTTTAGACCAGGGAGCGGAAAAGAGAGAGGGGAAGAGGGGGAACAGAGAGAGAGAGGGGGAAGTAGTGTTGTTGTTGCTGCTGCTGCTGGCGACGGTGATGGTGGTGGTGGAAGGGCCGGCCGGCCTGCGAGGGCTACTCTGACTGTCCGGCGTTGTCGTTGTCGTCGTCTGACAAGTCAAAGTCGCCACGAGCGCGGCCGGCACGGGAACGAGGACGAGGTGGTAGATCGACGAGGGGTGGGAACTAGGATCGGATCCCCTCACTGAATGAGTGAGTGAAGGATGGCTGGCTGGCTGACTGGATGAAGGATGAAGGATGAATGAACGTAATGTCTGTGCAAGGATGATGACGATAACGACAAGAACAGAAACAGCAGCAGCGGCAGCAACAACAACAACTGAAGCAGCAGCAGCCGCAACCTCACGCCAGCGACAACAACAACAACGATCCTACTAGTAACAACGCGGCTACATGGCGGCTAGGCTGCTCGAATCATGATGCTGTTGATGATGGTTCTGATGATGGTGATGGTGGTGGTGATGCTGATGGCCGTGGTGATTCATTGTCCACCCCATCGTAACATCTAACACGCTGACGGGGTAGGCACGGGGTGGACACTGAAGCGCATGCAGGCCGGCATGAGTAGATGTATAGATGGATGCAGTATGTATACCACCGGTGGCGCAGCGCCGTGAGACACAAGCGAGCGAGCCACAGAATCGTAGAAGGATGCCAATGTGAATGATGAAGATAGTGATCCTAATGGTGATGGTGATTGTGCTGATGATATGATCTATGGTTATGATGGTTATGACGATGATAATGTGGACGATGATGATGATGCTGCTGCTGTTGATGATGATGATGGTTGTGGTGATGCAGACGGCCCTGCCAAAGATTCGATACCAATGGAGATTGCGCGCGACAAATACAGAACAGGCCAAGACAACAGAATAACGACAACGACGGCGATATTTTCCTCGGGTTAAGAAAGAAAGAACGAAAGAGACGAGAGAGGAATGGTAGAGAGATATATATATAGAGAGAGACACGTTGTACTGATGGACAGGAGGAATCGAAACATTGAGCGTCAGATGTGGCGGCTGCAGTGCCGCCCATGCACGGCACTCGTAATTTGTCCCATCTTTCCTTCCGAACGAGTAGTATATCGATCTCGGACAGCCTTGCTCGCGAATCGCGGTCAGGCTAACGCAGAGGTTGAGCACACTTTGCTTATATAAGCTAGGTACGTAATGTAAAGAGAAGGAAAAGGACCGGCGGGAAAGGTTGGGGGTTGGGGGGGGGATAGACGAACGATGCTTGGTACTTGGTACTAGCACTCGAGAAACATCTAGGCACGATCACCCACCAGGGGGAATGGAATCCTCAGGGGGGCAGCGCATGCTATCAAGCTCTCTGATGGTGCTCCTCTAGTGGAGGAGTCCAGGCGGCTTATCCAACAAGCAATGACATAGATACGTCGTACACCGTCATCCAACCTCCGTCTTCCACTACCATCGCTATTCGATTGGTTGGCCAGTCAATCAGATGAGGCCAATCAGGCAGGCGGTTGGTCGGTAGCTCGAGACCATGCTTGCTCCAAGAAGTGATAGGTGATAATGCTGAACGATAATGATCACATAGATGTATATAGGTTATTACAGCAAGCTGCAAATATGATTATGCTTGCCTTGCTCTGCTTTTACCTGGCTGCAACAACTGACCGGGACCGATGCGACTTACCACCTGTGCGCCGTGTGAACGTGGAAGTCAGAAGAGCGGGTAGTATAATAACTCGTGAGCACGTTCTCGTTAATGGATCCACCCGTTAACTACGGCCACAAGATGTTAGTGGATTTGTCGCACACGTTTAAGTAGACACCACTGGTATGCATAGGGTCATTACGTACAAAAGTAACCAATGAGTAAATAATAGAGTACTGCAGTGAAAAAGAAGTGGTCCGCTATCCGATATTCCACATAGCTGAGTTATCAATCCATGACGTCTGAAAACACAACACGACACTGCAGGAGGGATTGCAACATCAACGTAACGTTTGGACACTGTCTAGCATTATTTTCGTTGTTGTTGTTGTTGTTGTTGTAGACTGTAGCGTTGTTTGTGTACGCTCTACTCGACTATCGGTAAAAACTCTTTGCCTACCAACAGCTTCTGCTACAGCGAAGCGTCGACCAACAATAGTCTACTGCTCTGTCCGTCAGTTCACAGTTTGCCAGACAGTTTTTAGCGGGCGTAACGAAACCTCGCTTGCTTCGGTTCTATAGCGTGGTGAGGGAGACGACGCCCTCCCTGGCTGCTGACGACGTCGGCCAAAACCAAACTAATGAACAAATGCAGAACTTCCAGCAGCTTTCCGCTTTATTCGCCGCTTTCCAGCAGCCGTCGCTGCCGCTGTGATCGCGACTGCTGGTGCTGCCGCTGTTGCCGCCACCGCAGCAAACACAGCCATTTGCTGTAAGGAAACACCGCCCCTTTACCACCAGCAGCATCATCATCATCATCATTATTATTCCTTCTTCCCACCGCATGCGCACCTCGAACACTGCCCAGCTCACTGCACTTCGTCTAGACATAGACGCTTTGCCTCATAATGGTGACTGACAGTGGTGCTTGTGGTAATATGGCCAGCCAGCCAACCAGCCTGCATCCACCGATTAATAATGCTCGCCTCTCCTCCAATCAAAACAACAAGAACAACAACAACAGCAGCAGCGGCAACCGCCGCCGCCACCGCCGCCGAAGCGACAGCATTAACATCAGCAGCAGCAGCTGCAGCGACTGCATCTTGTAGTTCGAACTGGTATGAACGATAAGCAACATTGGGGCCCGCCTGCCAGGTCCGTGGGGAGAATAGGGGGTAGGGAGATTCGTCGCCGCCTGCCTGCGCTCCCGTCGTCCGTTGGCTCAATGTGTGCTGAAAGGGTAGCTGCTAGAACGGCAACGCGCGGCAACCCTTTCCTTCGTGTTGGTTGTCGGCTGTCCCGCCGCTGAGGAAGAGCGGCGGAGGCGCCGACGCCGGCGGCAGCAACAGGGGCGGTGTTGTTGGCAGCCGGCGGAGCCTGCCTTGGAAGCGGCGGTGATGGTGGTAGTTGCGGCGGCTGTAGTGATGATGCTAGTCCGTAAGTTTGCTACTGGGGACTTCTACTACTACTGCTTCTACTACTACGGGGTGGCAGAGACGGGACCAACGGGTAGAGGTTGCTCTCACCATTGCATTGTGGTCGCGCTCTCCCCACCGCTTTTGTTTATGCTTCTGCATCATGATGAGGATGCCTGTACTCCTCATCATGATGCAGATAGATGCTGCTGCTGCTACTGCTACTGCAACAACATCAACAACCACTGCAATCTAAGCACAACGCAGCAATCTAAGGAACACCACCTATTACAATAGCATATTTACATATATATATATATATATATATATATATATATATATATATATATGACAAACGGCTGTTTGTGGCACTCTACACGGGGGGGGGGCGCCGCCCCTTCTCAAACTAACCCCAGCTTTGCTTCGACATCGTCGAAGCGCGCAACACTTACTAATGCGACACTCTACAGCGCTGTTATCAGGCTGGGCGGTGTGTGTTCAACGGCTCTAGTGTTCAATCTGGTCTCTCGATCTCTAGTCGCATAGCGGAATGGTATGGTTGTTATTGTTGTTGTTGTCGTCGGTGTGTTGTTGATCCGGCGATTATTATCCTGTCACTGCTGAGGCTATCGTCGTTGTTGTTGTTGTTGGTTTTGGTGTTGTTATTGGTGGTGGGCCCTCCCGTGAAGTGCTCCCTCACCCTTGGCGGGGACCAATCGGCAACGGCATGGTTGGCTGCTGCGGCATCAGAAGCAGCAGCGGCATCACCACCAGCAAGTGCTGCTGCCGAGCAAAGGGTTGACGACGGCGGCGACGCCAATGACCCGCCTGAGCAAAGCTCCACCAAAACAACATGATTATTCTCTCTTCTAGAACGTTGGCATTTGTCTACTATTGGCTCACTAGTGGCCAACCGACCCGCCGAACGGCCGAGCGGGCAGGGACCAACGCCAAGCAGCGCCAATGGCGTGTGATATTAGTGCCGACACTTATGGGCGGCCCGGGGGCGGTGACCGTGCTGGTCTCATCAACTCTACGTTTAGTACGAACTGCTAGCTTACGCCAGCCGACGATTTATGTCGCATAATCGAGACAGCCAGTTTCTCGGCAGTCGGCAAGCGACATCATGCGCGTGCTATGCGGCAACCAGCAGAGTAAAGTCATGGAAATCTCCTACGTAAAGTCATGGACATCTCTTACGTAAAGTCATGGAAAAGGCTCGCCTGCTCAGCATTGACATATGGGGATAATGCCGTCCAGCGCACGTGCATCTGATCCAATCGCATTGATCTTTTTCATATGGTTTGCGATAGAGGTTCGTGGAGCGGGGCTACGTAGTGCAGAGGAAGATCTCTTGGAGAGCTGGCTGTGATCTCGCGAATCAAGCTCGACTATAGATATATACGTCAGAATGACTTGACTGACATTATTGCACGATGAGACGATTGGTCTCGATCGTTTTGCAATTGTATAACTCAGGCAATGGATCCAAGTGAGAATGGAGATTCACCATGTTCACCAAGTTGTGTCTACTGTGAACCGGAAGCAAGTTTTGTTTAACATGCATCCCATTTGCTATATACTGGCTCATTCTATGCTGTCTCTTTCTCTCTGGCTCGCCTCTTCTGGCATGACCCGTGACCCAGCAAGACCATGTCAGCTACCACAGCATGCTAACCTCATAATAGGCTTTTGCCTTTCCAAACTAAACAATGTTCCTCTGCTGGGCTGAAATTTGTCAGGGCCGTAGCAATAATGCTGCCGACGTAGTGCACGTGACCACCGAACAGGTGTTGTGTCATGTACGAAAAATAGACAAACAGCAGCTTGCAGTTCAGGATTGACTAACTGTTCATAGGGAGTGCACATTGGACAAATCCAATCAACTCATACAACGAGTAGAAACAACGCTCAAGATATAAGAACGGCCATAACAAAATATTAGTCAAAGTAAATATGAACACTGGCAGAAATCAACAACCTGACCAAAACGAGCGTTAGGAACATATTGTTGTCAGACAGGGAAACCTCGAACGGAGGATAACCTTTTTCCCAAACGATGCCCTCGCTCTACAGATCTCCCTCTAGTCCCTGAACCTCACCATTGTGCCATAATTTTAGGGCTGTGTTAGTAGGCATCGCAACTTGTGTGCTGTTTTCTATATAGCAGCTCCCAAGCGAATACCGCTCCGCCATCCTTTCCCAGTTCAACAGTTTCGTGCGTGGGCGGCCAATCTCGCGGCTCGAATTTTCGACGCACCCTCTCTACCTGGCTGGCGGGTTCTACCTGCTGGCACAAGGTTGGGTGCCAGGGCGGCGGTCGTTTTTGGTACCGCCTGCTTGTCGACACGGATGTTCAAAGTACCATCATCAGTAGTACCATGATGAACGTGATCATCATCATCATCGTCGTCGTCGTCGTCATCATCATTTGCCACGAGGAGGAGATCTGGCCACCTCTAAGCTTGCCTAGCAGAGCACCGTCTCTCTCTCTGTCCATTGCCCGCCCGTCTGTGCCACAGACTCCATAGTGCCACAGACGACCGCAAAAAGGTAGCCGCCATTTTGTCATGAACGTGCGTCGCGCAGTTGTACGGGTCACGTCGCGCTTATGGGTCAACGACCGACCCAGAGGACTACCGCTAATCGCCTGACGTCTGCCTGACGAATTGAGCAGGAGGAGGAGGATACCACACATGGTGGCAACTGCAGCTCATCAACAACAACAACAGCAACAACAGCAGGAGGCACTGCTGGCTAACATGTGGGCAACAACTGTGCTTGAATGTCGAACGTTAAGAGGCATCGCCAATTCGATTCGAGAGCCAGAGGTATCGGTGGTGGGTGGCAGCTGACGACAACAACAACATGAGCAAGAACAACAGCAACAACAACAACCCACCTAGTTGAACAGGATCCCTTCTAGTAACGACTGTCAACATGTGTTACCACCATTGTATTTGACCGACACTCGCGAGTCGAACGTACCTGTCTCGGTGAAGAGAAAACTTTCGCTCGTCGAGCTAGATTTTTCTCGATTTAGTGTTGATTGCCAACAAAGTAGTGCGTTACGAACAACGGGGAACCTATATACATTTAGTATATACATATAGCGATAATATTAATTTGTAGCCCATGTATGAACCAATCAATGGTTAACAAAAGTATATATATATATACAACGCTAGCGGTAACATTTGGTCAATACGCTATCGATTCTATAAATATTACCGCTAGCAAAACATTTAGTTAATCTGCAATCTTCTGTTGCTTACCGTCTGTGGTGGATTGTTTTTTTGTCTCAACAACAATAGAGAAGGACGGAAATTGCATTGTTAGTAAAATCTATGCCGTTTACGAAAGTAGAACTACCTGCGCCCAAATTGCTGCGTAACCAACCATTACCTTTCTTCTCAGATAATTATTTCGTAATAACTGGGTGCCTCCGATAATCTATGCGTGCCTTTCAACATCTATTGTTACTGTTATTGTTTTGCTGTGAAGTTCATCACAGCCGTATCTCATATCTTAATATAAGGAAATCGACATGGTCACGTTTCTTAACGTTTACGCAATACGTGTGTTCATGCTGGCTGGTGCATAACCAGATACCACTTGTGTTTTCTGTCTCGAACAAAAAGCACGAGGCTGGAATGCACACTTTTTTCCAATCGTTTCTCTATACCAAATGCAGAAATAGCTTCGCAGTTCCGCCACCTTTGTACGTGCTTTAAACGTGTGTTTCATACAAATACTGCCGTATGCTAATATATAGAGATAGACTAACAAAACCCGCACTGCCTTTGCCGGTGTATCCTTCTATGATTGGCCTGGCTGATACTGACCCTCTTCGCGGTTGGATTCTTAGATCTAGACGAACAAAAAATATCTATTTTCTCAAAGTATTCCACACGTATACATATGACGTCGAAATATGACGTTGGTTCCACGTGTATCTCTTTTCTCCCTCCTTTGCTGTCAATCCTCGCTCTCTCTCTATATATATATGAGTCAGGGAGATTGTAATTGACGATCGGCGGACGATCGAAGCGGGCCAAATCTAAATAAAATGTTTCTTTGCCATAGGCGGCAAAAGGTGGGTGGGCACGGTCGCGGATAGAGATGCGTAGGGGCCTGTTTTGACAGGCATATACAGCCTGCTTGCAGCTTTGTGAGTGTGTGCCGGTGTCACATCTGTCCTGAGCGGCTGTCGGCTGACCTGGCGGCAAGCTGAAGCTGCCGCAAGAGCAGTGCTTCTCTTCCGCCGTTGGACCACGGTTGTTGTTGTTGCCGTTGTTGTTGTTGCCGGTGTTGTTGTTGTTGTTGCCGATGATGATGTTGTTGTAGTTGTTGTTGTCTGGCCGCTCTGACCTGAATCGGGGCCTGTTCGATCGGCCAAGTGGCTCAACTGTTGCTCCTCAGACCCTCTTAAAAGAGCTCCGCCGCTATGGAGGCCGGCGCAGAAAACAGCTTTGATAGGCGTCCGACTGTTTGACAGGCTTCTTATTGATCTGGTGGGTCTGTGGCGAGCGTTTGTTGACCCTATATGGAAAGGCTAATGCCCCGGTCTAGCCCCTTCTAGTCTAAAAAAGCGATCTCCTTTTAAGGAGCTGGAGTGCACATAATGGCCGATGATGATTATTATGTGCCACCGTTAGTGGCAATAATACGTACATTTGTGCGTAGCGGGTTCAGCCTCGTAAATAAATGCTGCATAGACAACACACGACTAGTATAGAAATTATAAAAAAATAATACTGTACATGAAATTTGCAAATGGCGCAGAGGGAAAAATACGTGTTTTTCCCTGGTTCGCTCAACGGTATATGTCTGTCGATACCAGTCGTTTTTTAATCATTTTTCAAAAAGCCACCAATTTTTCATTCCATATCTATAGGGAAATATTTTGTTTACATATATACAGGTGTAAGGGATGATATTAGAATAGAAATAAAAAAACAAGAAATATAATTTATTGTCATCTTTTTGTAAACATTGATACGACGTGATTTATATCCTTAGAATAGAGCAGCTTAAACTGCCCGTAATATTTCTCTCCTCCCGCATTATGGGGATGTTCTTGCACGCAAATGTACAGGTTTTAGCAGAGAAACTTCCTGTGTACATGTTTTAAGATGTCATGCAGCCTGTGCACTATATTATGCATTTTAAATGCATAAAAGGGTGACATATGTATTTAAGTATACACGTCAAGCGAATAATAAATATATCGATACTGGTGAAAAAAATAACACCTCATGACATGATGTCGAAAAATTTTAAACCCTGTGTATAACTGGTGAAAAAAATAACACCTCATGACATGATGTCGACAAATGTTAAACCCTGTGTAAGCCAATAATTGATAACAAAATACGTTAGCAATGTCACGCTATCGTACGCGCATCGTAGGCTAGACAGGAGAGTACACCTGCTCAGAAGGAGCGTAGTTTGTTGTTAAGGTCTCGTTTCGAGCCAATTCAGGACCATGCCTTCAGAAATCCCTCAAGTCAGACCGTGTAGCTGTGAGAATACAGGCCGGCTCACGCTAACGCGACTACCGTAGTATCGTTGCTGTTGCCAATGCCGTTGTTGCTTTACCCTTAGTGTGGCTAAATAGTTGTGATGCACTTTATCTAATTCGACCTAACCAAAGCGACGAAATCCAGACTGTAACTAACCGCCATACGCTGGCCGACGATGGATGCCTGCGGACAGGCCCAGCGTTTGTGACCTGTTGCTGTTTGCTGCTCTACGGCTAAACAATAAAGCCAGCAACAACAACAGCAGTAACAACAATAATAACACCCGAAACAACAACCATGCTGATAACAGCAACAACGACAACAATCATAACAGCAGCAGCAAACGCTCTCGTTTCGCCCTACCGGCGGGTTGTTCGTCGTTGGCGTCCAGTGGGCGGACGCCGAGAGCTCATGGTTTAGTTGCTATGGCAACTGACCCAAGCACTGAAGCACTGCTTGGGCGCGTTCGCCCGGTCGCTCGTCTGGGCGCTTGTTTATTGGTTGGTTAGAGCGGGTAGAGCAGCTCCAGCAACGGGGTGAACGCTGGCAGCTACAGCAACAGCAAACGCAGCGGCAGAAGCAGCAGCCACAGATGCCTCGGTTGGAGGCTCAACCTCCCGCACCACGATCGCCAGCATGGCCATTAAGAACAACTAGAACAATAACACTACGATGATGACGACGATGACGACGACGACGATCAACAGAACCTAGTCAAGTCGAGAACGTCATGACCACCGAGCGTTATCATCAGCGTATCGTCAACAGCATCGTGGTGCGAGGATGCCTCCCTCAACCTTCGGAGTTCCTGTCAGACAGTCCCTGGAAGGCCAGAGGACGAAGATCATACAAATGCGAAAGCGAGAGAGAGGGAAAGATAGATAAATAGATAGATATAGAGCGAGAAAGAGAGCGCTGGGGAGACGTGGTGGTCATGCTGGTGACAACTGGGGTTATATCTGGTTAGTGGCCTACCCTGCTGCTATCTCCTTCTCTCCTGTTGTCCTGTTGTACGGCTGCCTGCTAAGGCCGTGATTAGCCGGCCAGTCAACGGACTGGGCAGCAAACGCTGCGGTGGTCCCACCACTGACCAAGCTTTGGCTTTTGTCGCTATCAGAACCGGCCGCCCGTCCGTCTGTCCATCCAGTCGGTGACGGCCGGTGGGGAGCCTCAGCCGGTGACTGGCAGTCGGGCGGGTTACGCTCGCCGTTTATATATATATATATATATATATATATGTATAAACGTTGGTATACATGCATCTTTATGTTTGTATGTACGTACCGATGCGTGTAAGTATGATCATGTAACAACCCGTGCTTAGCTTCTGCTCAGTCGTTACCTCAGTGAGTGCGCGATAGAGAGAATCCTGTCTGGACGCAGTGCCGTGCCCGAAACTCACTCAACTCAGCGAGCAAATGGGAGGAGTGACGACGAATTGATTGACCGGCAGGCCTGGACCGGCATTTTATTTCTTTGTTTTCTCTTCACTTGCCTGCTTTTTTCGTCCTCGTTTGCTTCGTATCCAGCCGGTTGGTGGTGGTGGTAGTGGTGGTGGTGGTCAAACGGGAGACGGAGGGACGGCATGCATTCGCCACACCGTACAAAACTCCCAGAGTCCCGTACTCGCAGTAGTAGCAGTAGAAGTAGTAGTAGTAGTAATAGTAGTTGTAGTGGTAGTAGTAGTATTTGTTGCTCGGTCGGTGTCATTATCGTCACCATTAACTCGACACACGGTTAGCTACACAGTACACGCCCGCCTGTAGAGTTCGTAGAGAACAATCAGACAGGCAGACAGCCGACCAGCCGGCGGCAAAAGACGAGCGGAGAGAAGGCAGAACGGTAGGTGCACTAAAACCCACGCACAGACCAACAACAAAACAAACAAACAGTCAAACAAACAAAACACCAAACGAAAGAGGTACGTTAGCCCGATAGCGCTCTTCCACCACAGGCGTCCTAGCATGAATCCCTACTGGGACGACACGAAGAGAACGGTAATGACAAAAGGCCAAGGCGATAAAATATCAGGATCAAGCCAAGGGATACAGAATATAGTAGACTGTAGTAGAGCTGTAGAGCGGCGGACAGCAGGCAGATAAACAACAACAACAACAATAAGTTTCCCTGTTAGGCTGGCTCGAACTAACGCGCGATTTTACCCCGTATTCGGACTAGCCAGCAACACTCCAGCTAACTACACACTTATCTGCGGATTTGATTTACTATATAGTAGTGGGTGAAACTGCAATTCAGCATCATCACGTTTCGGTGGGGTGGTACCTTCCCCACACAGGGTGACGGCGGCATCGGGGGCGGCGCGGGGGTTGTCTCCAGCGACACAGCTCTAACTACTACTACTGTTGCCGTCGTTACTACGAATGTTGTTTCATAGAGATAGATACCCATCTACTGATTAACAGGCGAACAGAGCAGAATCAGGCGGCACGTTGGCGTTGCTTGACGATGTCGACGACAACGACGACGACAATGACAACGACTACGACGCCGACAATGACAACGACTACGACGCCGAGACGACGAAGTCACTTCGAGGGAGTCACTTGAGACAGACACCGGCGTTCGTGTTCACATGTGTCTTCACTAGGGTGTATTTCGAGCATGGCGGCTATTTAGCATTAGACTGTCGTCGCCGTCGCTGCCGCCGCAGCCGCATCGGAGAAGTGCAGTCGAAAGTGAGTCGAAAAAGTCAGGCTTTCCCTCTCATTAAACGAGACATGGCTGACCTGGCCATCTCGACGCACTCGAGCTGATTGAGGCTCGAGCGCGAGGCATGCGGCGGGCCTCGCATCAAAAAGGTCAAATCAGTCAGAGGCAGTAGCCGGTCGTAACACCGACCGCATTACGCAAGCAAGCCCCCAAACTTCGGCGGCAATAGGAAGACAACAGAGAGAGAGCCAGCCAGAGAGCGAGAGAGAGAGAGAGAGAGAACCCAAAGGAGGAGAAAGGGCGAGATTAATCGCCACCCACCGACAACACAGCGGAATTTGTGTGTCTGTCGTGGCGGTTTGTTCGCCGAAGACGTCGGAAGCATCATCGGCGATTCGTGCGCCGCCACCCGCGCACACCAAATCACGCGCATCCTCTGACTTCCTGGAATCATCCTGCTGCCTCTCGTAAAGATCGAGCGATCAAACCCAACATCCACTTGATTCAGTTCACTCGTACGGCCGGCAAGACTCGATGTGTTGGGCTCTCTATCTCTCTCTCTCTCTCTCGCTCTTTCCAAGGTCTTTCCCTTCTCTTTTCTTGTTTCTTGCCTTCTAGCGATGGGGTGTATGCAACAACAGCCCCAGCAGTAGCAGCGGCAGTTGAGTCATAAACAAGGACAAGTAGAGCAATGCCGCTGTGTTGGAACTACGTTGGGCTCAAGCCGTCAAGCGGAGATCATCATCATCATCAGCGTCATTACCATCATCTTGTACAAAACAACAACGGCAACAACACCAACACCTCCACCAACAACAACAACAGCACCCCTAACAACAACAACAATAACACCTCCATCAACAACAACAACAACAACGACAAGAACAAAATAAGGGCGGTCGCAGAATAAAAGTGCCACCAGTAGCAACAAAGCTTACAACTAATTACTATCATCGGGTTCATTGGTTGTTCGTCAACAACCTGGATCAATTGGCGTATGACGAACGTACTGTTGTGACTGGGTACTGTTTCCAGCTCAAATTACGTATATGTGGGAAACAAATTAATGCTAAGGTTAGAAATAATTATAAACAAACATCTACGCACAAATAATTACTGTTGAAAACATAAATTTGTTCACAAATAATAAAATATGTTATATATATATATAATTTTTGTGTGCTTTTGCACAACATCACATGTTAGATTGCACAGTTACTTGCAAAAGTGATGTAGAAAACCTTTCAATGATCGTGTATCTGGTCGAGAAATAGTTAATTACCAGCAGTATGTGAATCATGCAGAATGCATAATTCTGTAGATAACCAAGTAGCAGCAATATATAGTAGCGATGTAGTGAGGTGGTTGTGTTCATAGTAGCGATATTAATCATCGTTGTATTTGGCTGTGCTCGTTGATGCAGTTTGCGTAGTTCTGTGGACAGGCATTTGCTTTGCAATGGCCAACCGCGGACATAACGGCCCGGTCATAGCAACTACAGCAGCCGAAAAAGGAACAATAATATGTCTAGGACCTATAGTATACGTAGAGATAGATGGTATAGTGGTTGTTTTTGTTACTGCTACTCTGGTCGTCGTAGTAGCGTTTGCTGTGGTCGTTGTTGACATAGCAGTTGTTTTGTCAATGCTGATCCAACAGATGAACGTCACGTATTCCACGTGACCTCAGTGACTTGATCCCAATACGGGATCGAGTATTGTCGCGGGCGAGGGGGGGGCTCATAAGGGCGTTTAAAGGCGATTATCGCTTGGCCACAGATGTCCAGCCAGTCCCACAAAGATGCGCACAATGTGGCCTACATCTACATTGATCCCATTGGTTACCTATTTTTTAGTCATATATATATATGTGTATATATATATATATATATATATATATATGGGTGTTTGCATTTTTCATTTTCACACAATGTACGTCGTGATTTTTGTGTCAACATTTCATTATAATGAGCTCTCAAATTCAGGAATCGATCATAGTTGGAAAATGTATCTCTATATGCAAATTGTTACAAACATTCTGATTGTGAGTCGCCACTAGTGGCGCTTGGAGTAGGCAAGCCAGATGGCCATAGAAATTCAATTGATTATTAAGTACGTGATTAATGGGAGACGCAATTGCCACAATGTATAATATATATATATATATATATATATATATATATATATATATATATATATATATATATATATATATATATATATATATATATATATATATATATATATATACATATATATATAATATATATATATATATATATATATATATATATATATATACATATACATATGTCAGGTAGAGAAGGAAAAGTGAGACAGAGCTAAAAAAAAAGTAGACATGACTTTTAGAAGACACCAAACCAACAACGAGACGACCCGAACGGAACGAGGTTGAATGGGGCATGTATGTCTCTGGGCGCCGCGGATGATCTTGGTGTGGTGAAGACCCACGGGATTCCAGGGCGCTCGCGCAACGGCGGCGGCGAGTTGCCTTTGAGGTGCGTCGAGGTGGGAGATATGGTGCGGCCGAGGACCTCACGCGAAGCAATGCGCAATCGACAACGGCTGCTGCTGCTGTTACTGATGCTGTCGGATGCAAATGGATTTCGATGGCTGAAGGTTATTGGGCCAGGTCGGCCAAGCCTGATCTGCTTGCCGGGTTGGCCTATCTTTAGAAGCAATCGCTTTACTCGACGATCCTCATCATTAATATCACCATTCGTTACAATTAGCATCATCATCACCATCATCATCATCTTTATCATCGTCATCATCATCACCATCACCATTTAACCAATCATACCGCCCGAGTCGATGGGAAACTAAGCGAACAGATGCACCAGGCAGCGATATACGTATATACAACTCATAGCTACCTACCTACCTACCTACCTGTAGAGTGCTTTGCTGTCCGTCAAATCGTTCGATACGATGCCGATCAAGTGAACGTTGAAAAGCAACAACATTGTAGCAACTGTATGTCGTAAAATCGTTGCACCACTTTGTACACGTAGGCAAAAAGAGATAGAAGCGCCCATGGGAGAGCCGACTTCGCCACCGAAACACCGGTTGGGGTTCTGTCGCCGCCGGGTCTGCCCGTCGGCTGCTCTTCGACGCGGCTCGTTCCCGCCGAGCAATCGTCTTGGCGGGCGGTTGCACCACCGATGTTGATCATGACAGGTTCACCGCGAGGTCATCCACCTTTGAACAGGCAGGCCTACTGCTGCTAACAACAACAGCAACAACAATAACTACGGAGGTTGCAACAATTGATATTCTGATTACTACCACTTCTGCTGAGATTAGCACAACAGCAGAAATAACAACAGCAACAACAACAGCGACAACAACAGCAGAAAAATAGCAACGTAAAGCACTGCTTACTATTGATATGACGCGAATAAGTCATGTATGTAAGCAGTATTTTTACCTACCTGGTGGCGTTAGTCGCGGCGGCATGCAGAATTCTGCTTCACTGTATTGCATTTCGCGCCGCTGAATGGGAATTGTTTTTTATACGTTTGTAGAGATTGTTTTGAGACGTTTCAAAAGATTGTTTTTAAATTTACCGTGGCGTAAGTTCAAATGAGCCCGCAAATGAGACTACATCGCAAACAATTATCGTCTATTCGCGATTAGTGGACCCTTGACCTCTTTGATTGCCAGATTGCGATCGAAATGGTTGAACGAACATGTATTCAACCTATGCACTGCAATACGTTTACACACTAATATAGGTGTGTAATGTTTGCCTCCAAGCACCAGCAACCACATTTCCTTTTATACATACAATTTATGTACGTACATATGACTTATAAATAGTAGAAGCACAAAAGGAAACGCGCTTGTTTTTTTGTGAAGGTCAACTAACTTTGTTCATAATTGTTCAAAATACCCAAAGAGCTTGACTGGGGGTCCGCCTTCACTGGAGCTGGATTACCAGCGGATAGATGGTGCTTCAAGTTAAGATTTTGCGCTCTCAATTTGCTTTATATGTCCTGTGCTTCTTAAAAAGAAGAACAACAACGACAATGAAAAGAAACTGCGCTTGCTTCCTCGGCGTCATAAATATCACTCTTATTTAGGCCTGCCGTTTATCACTGTTTGCCCCCTCTTGACGTATCTCTGACTCTCGTTAGAGGCCGGTTGGCCGCCTGTCTCCTTCAACGGCCCTGGTCAGCAGCACAATATGTTGCTGGTACTCTCGGCTGTGTGTGCCGCTCTCTGTGGTCAGCACGCGGGCTCGTGAGAGTTCGCCGAATGAACTCTCGCCAACCGGTAGTGGTCACCCGATCGCCGGGGTGTCTGTGGTCACCTGTGGCTATCTTCGATGATGAGTCGCCGCGTCGCCCTCGTCCGCCTCGAAAAGCCAGTCCTCACCGACCACTGACTCAGTTCGTCGTATCGAACCGACTTCATCACCGACCTCACTTAGCGCCCTCGGAAAGCCACTCGTTATGAATATGATAAGAGGTATTGGGCGAGCTAGCAACCGCGCTAACAACATCCTTACTCATGTCTCCATAGTACCAGAGACGACTTGCGGGGCCCTATATATATTTTTTTTTTTGCATACAGCTTTCTTTAGACGTTTTATGGAAAAATCGATTAAATGCTCTTACGAAAAATCCTAGGATTTACGGTTTGCTAATGCTATATATATATATATATATATATATATATATATATATATATATATATATATATATATATATATATATATATATTTGAAATAAAAAGAATAATACTAATAATGACACGAGGAATAATAATGTTGGCAATGTGTCATTACCTTTATTATTTATATAGCAAATGATTATTAATTAATTGTAATCAATCACCAACGGTGGGAACATGACAATATTATTTATATAATATATGCTATTTATTGCAAACGGTAACACTGTAACGTTTGATTACATCATAGTGCATTCTAGTCTTGGCAGTCCACTTATCGGATATATATATATATATATATATATAATATAACTGTTGACGCAAAAAAATGTATTTACCATTAAATCATATTACAATTGTGCCTAAGTGAAAGTGTTCACTTTTACGTTAGAATAACTCTGGCCTGTTAGCAAGCGATTCTAGAATTAGGACTTCGTTGCCCCGCTGGATGTCAACGGAACGTCTCTGTATATATATATATATATATATATATAAGAAATCACGCACCATCCTTTTACGCAAACGTGTGTATTCCCCGTGTCTTTTCTGTTTTAACTCATTGCCAACTATAGTCCACCATATGCAGATATACAGCATGTATATTATCGACGGAATGAAACACCATAACCACTCGACTATGACTTGCGAGTTTGATTTCTGCGCGACACATGACATTTCGATGCGATTTTTCGTAAGAGTTCTAGATTTGGATCCAGGTGATATATATATATATATATAAATTAAGAGGGATAGAGAGGCAAAGATGCTTATGGAAAGAGCATGATTGCGCGAACATTCGTGTGTGCTCCTTTGTTTGTTACTCGAACACGCCGAAACCAGCCGAAAGGCGTAGCCCTCCCAACAATGATGGCGGCGACGTTCGTCAACGATTCCAGCACAAACGATCGGATGAGCAGTGTGAAATGATGAATGGTGCACATCGGCCAGCCAAACACATACCCACCACACAACGGGCGCAATCTCGACTACTTATATCTAGGTCCTTCCGTACTTGGCGTACTACGCCTGCAATAGCAACAACAACATTAGCAGCAACAACAACATTAGCAGCAGAAGCAGCAACAACAGCAACAGCCTGTCGGCGTTTTCGAGCCCATCAATAGTAGTACCGCAACTCTAATTACCGTTCCCAGTGCATTGGATGAAAAACATTGGCCATCTTTTGAGATGCGTATGGCGATGTTGATGATGCGAATTATTATGATCCTGCTGATGATGATGATGATGACGACGGCGGCAATGATCATAATGTTAATCATGATGATAATGGCGCATCCGGAGAGAACACCCTCATTTGTTAACTGTGTTGTTTTTGACGATACGATGTTGCGCAGTGTCAAAGGGCAGCATCGTCACTACAATAATAATAATAATTATTATTATTATTGTTGTTGTCTTTGCTGCTGTTTCTATCGTTGCAGCAGCAGCAACAACAACATCCAATCGCGCGGAAGGATGAAAGGTTGCGGGCAAACGGATGTGGATTTGGGTGGTAGTAGTAGTAGTAGTAGTTACAGAGACGTCGTTGAATCAAACACAACTGGTGCAAGATATCAAAGCCCGAGCCGCACTCATCTGGCCGGTTGTGGCCGGGTGTGCGTCGGCCCCCCTTGATTTCGATGATGCCTTCGATTCGTACCGAACCGAATGAACGAAATGTACCAGCCGCCACAGGAAAGAAGAGGAAGATGAGCAGGAGAAGAAGATGACGGAGAGAGAGAGAGAGGACGAAGATGACGATAGAGAAGAGGAATACAAAGAGAAAAAGAAGCGCAAAGATAGCAGGTTAAGCATCACACCGAGTGGGGGCGCACCGATAAACGGATAGAGCCCTTCGTACAGCCGCCTCAGTGATTGCGCCCAATCATACTTCTGCTGCTGCTGCTGTCGTGGGAAGACTCAGAGTAGCAGCTGACCGTAGCGTTCAGATGCAATTGTTTCTGGTCGTCCGTGCTGTTGCTGCTGCTGCTGTTACTACGGGATACTTTGTATTTTTTATTGAGTATATGTTAGAGTGCTACTAGTACTAACAGACCGAGACTGCTACGGGACAAGAAGCGCTTGCACGGAGAAGCACTTGCGCTACAGCCACAGCAAGCCAAGCCTGCCTATCGGCAATGGTCGATAAACAGCTCGGCAAGCCGCTTGAACTGCGACGCTGAACCGACGACGCACAGACGCATAGAACCCATGCGTCGGCACCCTTTTTTCTTGGAACAAACGTCCACCGCTGGATGCGCGCTCGCTGGGTGAGCGGGAGTGAAAGTAGGCCGCGTCTGCACCTTGCGGCGCGGCCTTAACCCGACTTCGGCAGCAGTGCGCTCTGCTCCGGCGATAGAGTTGCTAGTTCTTTATTACCAAGATAGTTATACCGGTTCGATTGCTCTCAGTGCACCAACTAGGACTACCGCAAACTGTTACCAACTACGAATATATATATATATATATATATATATATATATATACCCAATGCCCAGTGTATATATATATATACACTGGGCATTGGTGCAACAACAATGCATTCACAGTGACCGACAGCCATCTAACGACCCACTGCCGGCGCACTTTGATCGTCGCAACCGAAGGAGACATATAAGTGCGCGGGTTCGAGCCCCACCGTTGCACATTTGTATTTATGGGGGTCCGTCTATGAAGCAATGCAAAAAGCAGTCCCATAGACGTTAAATCTTGGCTGAGAGTCAGCCCCGAAAGGTCTAGGGAGCTAGTGCGCTAGTCACGGTTGTCATCGACCGAGCCATCGTGTCCCTGGTTTGATCCCTGTTGGTGATTGAATTTTCTTTCAGCGGTGCTTGTTGAAAATCAATAATAAATCGCTGAGAGAAAAATCCTAGATATATCTGCTTATGCTGCCGCTCTAAGCGCCAATACAAAAGGATGACGTGTATATTTAGATGTGCATGTCAAGCAAATAATAAGTCCATATATATATATATATATATATATATATAGCACTTATTTACCCGAGACGTATACGTTTGCATGGATAAGAAAAATATTGGCTTATTTTGGCTCAAGGCTAACCAATTGGAACTATGACCTAGCGTTGCAATGATTGTTTCGCGTCGGCGCATCGCGCAACGTACGTGAGTCGTCATCGAATGTGGGCAAGGGATTAGTTGAGGTCAAGCACGGGGGTGAAGAGTCGATGTGGGCTGGCGTGATACCTGGTCCTGTTGTTGTTCTTGTCGTTGTTGTTGCTGTTACAAGTAATATGGCCATTTGCGTTTAACAAAAGTCGCCTACACTAATACCGAGTGCAAATCTAGCAGACTAGATTCTTTCCCTATTTCTGCATTTAGAATTGCTAGCGCGTACCTTAGCCGAGTACGTCATGCAAAGGCAGCCAGCTGAAAGAATACGATTCCAGATACGTACAGCGCTGTGGTTGACAAGAAAGCATAAGCAACCAGAAAAAATGGTCAAATGAGCTTTTATCAGATAAAAATTTAAATAAATTATACATTGTTATTAGAAGTACCATATTATTATTATTATTATTATTGTTGTTGTTATTCTTAATTTGCCGTCGACTTGAGATTGTGTTGTTCCACACGGAAGGCAAAAAGCTGCTGGCAAAGAGGGAGAGTTAAGACTCGCAGTATATATATATATATACACCTTGTAAGATATTACTCGCATCGACAGCATAGGTACCGGAGGAGGCGGGGGCGTTGCGAGTTGGGGTGGGTTAGGCGGCAATTTGCAAACAATAATTGATCAATCGTTTCGAAGAGTTTGTAGAGCCGTGCGATATGTTACAGCGCACCGACACCGCGTTCGTATAAGCGAGTCGTGCATATTGGTGTGCTTCGTGCGGTGTTTCTTGGGGGGGGGGGGGGCGGGCAAAATGTCTTCAAGTCTTTGATGAGGGGGCTCATGGGGGCCACGGGAGGGGGGGTGGAGGAGAGTGGGAGAACCAAGGGGAGCGTGGCAGGATCGACCGACCTGTGACTTACTAAGTAAGGTAGATAGTTAGATAGGTGGATCTGTCTTACTGCCTGTCTGTCTGTTGGGATCTGTATTTCGACTAGAGCGGTGAGGTCACCCCGTCGCCATCGCCACCACCACCGCGGCCATTGGCACGATGTCTTTTCGCAGCTGCTGCTGCTGCTGCTATACGAGGGCGGCAGCGGGGGCGGCGGCGCCGTCGTTGTTGTATAACTCTTTGCGGTGCCGCCCGCCAGACGAGAAAGCAAACCGCAACTGCAGCTTCGGTTAGTCTTCATAGCACTCTGGTAGTGGTAGAGTAGTCATCGCATAGTAGTAGTAGTAGTGGTTGTACAAGTACTACTGGTAGGGCTCATACTAACAGTGGTCTAACAGATCAGGCAGCGAACGTGCTGAAGATATCAAAGTGAGCGCATGACCGTGACTGACAAAGGCGAGTCAGCGCTGAACAACCTTATAGCGGTGCCGCCGGCTGTAGCCCTTCAAGCGTTCTGCAAGAGGAGGACATCGATGCAACTTTCATAGAGTTGGACGACGACGACGGCGACGACGACGACGACGACCATCATCATCATCATCATCGTCGTCATCATCGTGATCACGACCAGAGTTCCGACCACCATGAAGATCAAAACTCTCTGGTGCAGCACCGCCAGCTGAAGACTCTAGAAGCGGACAGAGACGGTGTCTCCAGAGCATCCAGGCGGCCGGCAGGCATGCAGCGTATCAACGGCTAAAAAACAAAGCGCGGGGTGCGAGAAGATGGAGGGGACGGGAGGGGATGCTGGTGACGATACTCCAGCTGACGACGAAGATGACGTGCCAGGCCGGGCCAGACTAGGACATACAGACTAGATAGTGTTACAGACTAGGCCGAATAAACGAACAAAACAAAGCGACAATCCCCGGACGAATGGCGGAAATTGCACAGAAAGTCGGCGGCAGCGACGGCAACGAATCGATCAATCGAAAAGGCAGAAGAAGAAGAAGAAAAACTTAAGACCTAGAAAAAACTTGAAAATAACATTCAGGAGTTATAGAAGGCGCAGGGAAACGTCGACGTGGGTTTAGGGAACTGTGAGCGCCGGCAGAAGGTGCTAGATCGAGACTGAACAGCAAGATCGGCGAGAAATATCTGAAACGACGCTAATTATCGATGAAATCGGCACGATGTCGAAGAGAGACCGCAGGCGGCACAATTTCAATCGCTATTTACAGCGACTGAGAGTCTGAGCTCTGAATAGATTACACGAATCTGCATAACATTTCACAAAAACATTTATATATATATATATATATATATATATATATATATATGTGTGTGTGTTTCACGTGCGAATGTAAATCAAATAATAATTCCGTCCATCTTAATTAGTTAGTTAAAATATTCAAACTAGAGTATAAATCGAGCTGCACGTCAACGCGCTCTTACACCAGTGGGTTTGACGAACACGTACTTCTTCTCCTAGTGAACAGGAACGCCATTGGCTGGCTCAACACATTTTATATATTTTTCATTGTTATTTTTTTAAAGTTTATTGTTTGTAAGTGGTCAGTAATACGCCTAAGCAGTTTCCTACTCTTACGAGTGTATCTATCGTGTTGCTGCACTACGATTGTTGTGGATGTTGCTAGGCTGTCTTTATCAAAGTTCATTTGCTTGGCAAAACGTCTGTTGTCTGTTATTGTTGTTGTTGTTGTCGCCTAATTCGTTTGCCTCACTCCATCGGTTGTCGGCGGCGGCGGCGGGTACAAACAAGCACGGCTGGATCGCTGTGTCAGCGACGACTGATGTTTCGTTTTCGCCGCGCCCCGTTTCATCCCGTCGCTCGATAAATGTAAATTTTGTCGTTGCCTGCGCTGTGAAAATGTCCCGGCGGTCTTGGTCCCAATCTCCAGTCTGGTGGGTTCACGAGAGTGGACTGCGACTGCTGCCCTACGCACACACTGAGAGCTAAACCCAACTCCCGCCGATCGCCACCCGATGACAGGGCAGGCGGTATCTGCCCCGCTGTTGCTGCATGCAGCCATTCTTCCTGCCGCTGGACTGAGCTGTTTTTTCTTTGCTAAACGTGTGCTTTCATTGGCACTACCAGGATACTCCTTCGTCGTTGTTGTTGCTGTTGTTGTTGTTGTTTTTTTATTGTTTATGTTGTTGTCGTTTTTGTTGTTTCTGTCGTTGTCACTGTTGTAGTTCTTGTTGTTGTTGTAGTTGTTGTTGTTGTCGTCGTCGTCATGACAGTGAGTGGCAAGATTCAATTCCAAGGTACGCTGTCTATATCTGTGTTTTCTGCTATGTCATGGATGTGTGGATAGGAGGTTTGTTTGGAGGGCGAACGCGGAAAATGCAGGACAGGCTTAGCGCGAATAAACACATGCATAGCATAATAGTCCTGAAACATTTGCTGAGGGGAGAACGGCTGGCGAGCACCGTTGAGTGTGTTAAGCTAACGCCGTGAATGCCGTCTCGTCGTCTCGCTAGAACAAAATTAAGACTTCTTCTACCCGAGGAAAGTTTCCGCCATGATTTATTGCCTACGTGTTATGTTATTTTCTTGACGTGGTGATACGCCTTACGTAGGTGTCTTCACCTCCTTTACCTCATGAACCACGTTTGTGCTGTGTTGCGCTTAGCACCGTTATTGACTACGCTGTCGTTGTTTTCGTTGTTGTCGCTCTTCGAGATTATTGTTGCGAATGTTGTTGATGTTGGTACTACTTTTGCTGATACGGGTTTTGTTATTGTTGTTGTTGTTATTGCTACTGCTTGCGACATTGTTGCTGTTGTTTATCATTCTGTCCGTGCGCTGTGATTGCTGTCGCAGCTATGACAATACTTAATTCAATTAGTGCCCCAATGCTGTGAGTGTTGCTCTAACTATTCGATACTGTTGTCGTCGACTGCCCCTGGCAACAATCTCCCGTAGTCATCTCCCACTCTGAATCGTATATCACTTTGATCGACGTTAGATGCATGCGGATGTAAACAGCTCTTGGGGAACTACTATATATATATATATATATATATATATATATATATATATGTCATATTCTAAAGTAAGTAAATTGGGCGTTTTTTTAATTTTACGACTTACTTTATCCCGTAGCTTATCTGCCTTTTCGGTGTTGTATTTTCCTTATATATATATAGTCATATCCCAGTATTTATTGATAAAACTTTACTGTGTTATATATATATATATATATATATATATATATATAATGCGCATGAGAAGCAGCCTTCGGAAGCAAGCAAAGGCAGCCTTGTCAATTGCTCTCCATTCTCATCATCTTCCGGCCTTGCTAGCCGCGGTCAAGAGCAACACAACGAATGCACCGCCGGCCCAGCTACCACAAGCTTACGGACGCCGGTGCAGTGCGCCTTCCTGGTCAGCCTGAATGAATGAACAAACGAACGAATCAATGAATGGCCGCAGTACTACGACGATATCACGAGCACTAGCGTAAGCGTAAGCACTAGACGGACGAGCCATTTGGACTAGGAGCATGGAGCGGCCAATGGCCAGTGGCGGGCAGGCTGTCGCGAGGGTTACGACGGCATCCAGTTGTTGGTGTTGGTGTTGTTGTTGCTGTTTTTGTTGTTGTTGTTGTTGCTGTTTTTGTTGTTGTTGTTGTTGCTGTTGCTGCTGCCGCTGTTGATAGCCGCAGTGCTAGCAGCTTTACTCTTGTTTGTTATCCCTTGCCTCGTCGATATCTTCGCGAGCCTGCCTCGAAATCACCGCGCTGCTCCTGCTCGCAGTACACCAGTAAGCTTAACCAGTCTAGCCTTCAACACGAAGTAGTACGGTAGTAGTGGCACCTTCAATGGTCGTAGTGGCCTGGCCCCGTCCATATCGCCGCAAAGGCAGGAAGAAAGAACCAGACGAAGTCGAAAGAAAGCAACCAAAAAAAAAAAAGAAGCTCGAAAAACATACACAACTCCTCACACATGCGCGCGCACCGAACACCGTTTAGCCTTGGCCCTGGCCTTCTGCTATTTTTCTCTCTCCGTCTATATCCTTTTCCCTCTCCCGCCTTCTCCTCTGTATCTCTATCTCTCTCTGTCTCTTGCTGTGTCCAGCCTTGCCTGATCATCATAGCTCGTATTCAAAGATTGCTAACGTATCGTCCGAATGGCCCGTTCTAACAACTCTCCCCCCACCCCACCCTTCTCTTCCTTTCTGTGCTTCTTTACTTTCCTCTCTCTTTCACTGTCGCTCTATCAATCTCGTTCTGTCTCTATTGATGTTTGGTGGACATTTGCCTTGTAATTCGGCAGTTTTATACTGTCTGTATACAACATACACGCAACCGAGCAGCAGTGTATGTCAGCAGTCGTCGTGTATGTGTGTCTGGATGTGGGGATGTGTACCTGCCGCTTATACGCACTGTACGTACGGGGATGTGTAAGATATTCATTCATTCAGCCATATATATATATATATATATATATCTCCCTTTCCCTACCTCCCCCTGCCTCCCTCCGCCACGCTATCTCTGTGTCCACTATCCGTTCTAACCACGTTAGTTAGTTCACTACACCGACGGGGTGGACACAAGAAGAGCGTGTGCGGCGATGTCCGATCGAAAGCGGTGGTGGCCGGGTGGCCTCGAACCGATCGCTCTCGAGTCGGCGGCGGCGGTTGACGGCAACGGCATGGTTATGTGATCATCGTCTTCTTCATCTTTGTTCCCACCACCACCGCCACCACCACCATCACCGGCCACCACCGGCCACTGCAGGTCTGAGTGCCGCTAGAGCCAGCCGCTAACCAGACTTTCATTCTCTTCACTGCTGCTGCTGCCGCTGCTGCTACTGCAACACCACCTCCCCGCCGTAGTCCACTTCTCTATAGGTTTTTTTTCGATGTAGCGCGGCCAGCAGTGTGACGACAATGTGATCCTTCTGTCCGGCCGGCCGGCCGTCCGAACTGGACTGGATGGACTGACGGAACGTTGAGGTCGAGACATTGAGATTGAGAACAGATCCCCCATCACCCCCCGCCAGCCAGCCAAAGGCTGGACTAACCAGCTGTGCACGGACCGGTATTCGTAGTCGCCTATGGTGTGCTGTTGCTGTTGCTGCTGCTGATGATGATGACGTTGTCTGCCCGCAGGAAGAACTGGCGATCGCTTGGTCCAGTCGTGCTTCGACAACTAGATCAACAGCGCAAGCAAAGTCCAAGGTCGCAAGCTTTTTATAGGTCACCTCACATCGCCTCACATCATGTCAGTCCGGCTAGTCCGCCACTACCGCCACGACGACGATTACTGCCTACGACCTACCTAGATAGTGCCCGCCACTTGTTGGACTTCTTTGGGCTTTGGGACTTGAAGAACTTTGCATTGGACTTGAAACGTCTGGCGAGGCCCGTCTACCCTATATCTCTCTCACTCTCTCTCTTTCCTTCTCTGAGAGAGAAAAGAGGGTTCTCTGAGAGTCAGAAAAGGACGACACGATCGACAATGGACGGCGGTGAAGACGGCTAGCCGGACAACGATACAGAAACCTCTCTCCAACAACCCTGGAGACTGACCTACCGAGCGGACCTAGAGGACCGTGTCCTGCGAACCTTCGCAGGTTCGCACAAACACATTATATCGTCTGGATGAGGCCCACCACCATCATTCTCTTCGTCTCATTTCGATCCGTCCTGCTGTTCGAGCTGGTTAACCGGAAAAGTCGACGAACACCGGAAAACTTCAAGGTTTCTTGGCTTTCTCAAGGCGCTTTAGTGTGCCTACTGATTCACACCTACCTGTGGCCGTACACATAGTGGATTCGACGAGAAAAAAGCTTTTGATCTTTGCAAACCTTCAGAGCGCAGCCCAAAACATCGCGTTGTGGGTATTGCTGCCTAAGCATCAGACGTTGGAAGGGTTCCCTCAATCTATCGCCGCCCTGCTTTTTGCACGCTTTGTTTTCAAACGATGCCAACTAAATCAGAAAATGGAAACATTACATTACGGTTATATATTTAGCTATACAATAATATATATATATATATATATATATATATATAAGTATTTGTGCTACTCAACCGCCTGCTGCTGTACTTTTTCACTGACGCCAACATGTTTGTGTTAGCTTTGCATCGCCTTGTTTGATTCTTACTTGTTACTTTCCAGTTGTGTCTTCAGTACAAACTCCCGAAACCGACACTCCCGTGTTTTAAGAACTAACCGGGGGGCAAGGCATACGATAGATTTGGGTGTCAACGAATTCATATTGTCACCCTGTCGTGGCCCATTCGAGGGCTGTTAAGGCTACTGCCAATACGGGGGGCTTGTGCTGCATAGAAGCCCCCCGGGCTGGACGGTTAACGCCCCGAGTGACACTCGGTGGTACCGTCCGGGACGCCTGCTGCCTTGGCTTAATAGGCAAAATGAGCGAGAAGTGGCCACACGAACGCAGACCACCGGTCGAGAGGGCCTTCTGGCCCCGTATTTTACGGGGAACCCCTGCTCTGGAGTGGTCCGATGCCCTTCGGGGAGAAGGTATATTCCGGGGTGTAACGCGGAATCGCGAGGTGAATGCGTCTAATCGGTACGGTGGAGTAGTGTGGTACCCCCATTCCAAACCTCGATAGGGGGGAGGGTGGGGGATCTGCTGGCCTGTCAATTCGGGCTGGTGGGCACTCCCGTTCGGGTCCGCGCGTATTAAATCGCGGTTAAAGGGCGGGAGTGTAAGTATTTCTCTCTTTTGCTATATATTGGCTTTATCGCTAAACATTTCGAACTATTAAACACTCTAGGCAATATATATATATATATATATATACATATTCATGAATACATGTGAATAGTATGTGAGTGTTTGCGTTTGTTAAAACGTTGCGTTTGCTGCTGCTGTTGTTGTCTTTGTGATTTGAAGCCGTCACGTATCGCGGGCAAGCAGCACATCACAGTCTTTGTCGACAGCTTTTGCGTCGAGTTGCGAGACGCGTTCCCTCGCCAGTTCAATCGGCAGTTTAGTTCATATCGCCGTTGTTGAATCGTTGTCGTCATTGCTAGCCAGTTTCGTCGTCGTCGTCGTTTTCGACGGACGATTTCGTGGATCGCGCCGGTAGGATCGCGCTGGTAGATAGGCAAAGGCGTGCAGCAGCGCCTTGATCTCGTTGTTCTGTTCGCCTTTGTCAGATCGGCTGGTACTGCCACTGCCACCACCATTGTTGCTACTACTACTACTACTACTACTACTGCGACAACGACGACGTCGAGGGGGGCTACTCGTCGCCCCCCTCGCGAAGAAGTACCTCGCGTACCTCGCGCGCCGGCTTTCTTTTTGTCTTTTTGTCGTCGTCGTCGTCGTCCGCCACCGTTGCCGCCGCCGCGGCAACGTCGTCTGTGGATCGGCACTAACCAATCCACAGACCACGACACCAGCAGCAGCAGCACCACCATCACTATGGCCGTAACCATGGCCGTGACCACGACGAGCAGCACCAACAGCAGAGCCAGATCATCATTTACCATCATCATCATCCACCATCATCGTTACCCCCAGCATCGAACAGCGTCACCCCCAGCATCATTACCATCATCAACCCCAGCATCATCCATCCTCACCATCATCATCTTCAGCATCAGCATCATCAGCATCTCTCATGACGGCAGCAGCAGCAATAACATCTAATGTCATGACCGTTCATGTCGTACGTCTTCTGTCTCGTTGACTAGACTGGCTATTCGTATGTACTGCTCAGTGTGCCCTTACGCCTGTCTGCGTCCTTACGCCTATCTGTCCGTCTGTCTGTTACTACTGCTGTGCTTGTATGCCTAGACCTATATCTGCGCGTACATATTACGTATGCATGTACACTCATGTAAGTACGTACGTCTGTCTGTACGTCGTATGACTGTAACCAATAACAGCGTCGGAGCAAACGCAGCGTTGGAGGCGTTAGAGAGCGTCTTGTCGCTAGACGTCGCTGCTGCTGCTGTTTCTGGCGGCGGCGGTAACAACGACAGATTCCTACTTCTTTCATCATCATCATCATCATCATCATCGTCGTCGTCGTCGTCATCACCATCATCATCATCACCTCCACCACCACCACCACAACCACCACTCCATGGCTCTAGGTCGGGATCGGCTGCTGCCCCAAGAAGAAGGGAAAAAAGAAGATCGAGAAGTCACACACCGACCGACGACCAGCACACATCGAAGACAAGAGACGCGGATGGGTAGACAAAACGAACTGACGCCCGGACACACACACACATAGACGCAGAGAGAGAGAGATGGAGATACAGACAGACACTCGCACTCGAACATACAGGTCTTAGATTTGTGGCATTCTTCAGCGTCTGGCCGGTGTCTGGCCATCGCCGCTCGGCTAGGCTCATTCGCCCGCTCGCTCACCCAGCGGCTAACCACCGGCCGCTATCTAGCAGCGTTAACGCTGGTGGTAGACGCTGTGCGACAACATCGAGAGACGGCGAGAGAGAGGGAGGGAGGGAGAGAGAGAGAGAGAGGAGGGGGCGCGCTAACGAAAGAAAGACGGAGAAACAGGCCGGCCGGGCGCGGCTGTTCAAGATGAAGGAGCAAGCAAAGGGGAAGGGAATAACAAAAGAAATGGAGAGGTTGGGAGCAAGGCAGGGAGGAGGGGGGGGAGAAAGAGAGATATTGAAAAAACATGGCCAGCAGGCGGTCATAGGGTTATTCTACGAGTGACACAACGACGGCGACGTCAGCAACAACAACGGCAACAACAACAGTAACAACAACAACATTAACAACAACTGCACCAATAAGAGCAACAACAACAACTGAGCGAAATGGGCTCAGCCTCCGCCTTATATAAAGAGAAGAAGAAGACGAAGACAAAGTAAGAAAGCACGCAGACAAGCCCCAAGAACGTCCTAAGGCTGAGTCTGCCCTCGTCATCCTAGAGTTGAGTAGTTCTAGTCTCAATACACCGCTACCACTCGACCTATCCTATATATCTATCTATTGATGGTCATCGATTGACCGACCGACCGCTCGAACTATGATCATCATCAACTTGGATAGACACAGACTTAGAACTAAAAGGGTTTTCAACTTCGTCGTGAGGCTGCGTCGACTACTACTAATAATAATAATACCTCGGGCCGCTTCGACACTCTTCGCCCTCAGCCCCCCCGCAAACCCCAAGCCCCATGCTCTTGTCTCCTATCGACCATACGACGCTGCCGCCCGCCGTACGTACCCCTCCCTGTTCGTGGAGATACTGACGACGCTCGACTGACAGCAGTATAATGAACCTCCTCCAACAGCAGCAGCAGTCTCTGCACCAGCTGATGCTGCGAATGTTGCTTATCATGATGAACCTTGAGCCTTTGCTGTTGCTGCCTGCCGATGATGATGATGATGCTGGTGATGAGGCTTATGAAGGCGCGCTACTGGTGATGATCATGATGATGATGATGCTGGGATCATCGCCCGGCTGGACGGTTAGACGTCTTCAACGTCGTCGCCGCCGCTGCCATCGCCGCCATCGCTGAAGCCGAAGTCCAAGTCGCCGTCCTCATGGCTTATGGGTTCTGCCCACTGGACTGGACTGGACTAGGCGAATCAAAGGCGGAAGGTGGACGGCGAACGACGTTTACGAAAACCCAGCCAACATCGGGCGCACGGACGGACAAACGGACATCTGTGGCGCTGGGCGCCCGAAGGGGCCAATAATTCTCGACGTTGAGAAATTTGACCGCCGCTATTCAACCGCTTAGCGGAACCGAGGGGAGGAGGTTCCAGTGTACGCCTCGCGCAGATCTAATAGGCGTTCGTTGTTGTTGTTGTTGTTGTTGTTGTTGCTGTTGATGCTTTTGTTGTTGTTGTTGTTGTTGCAGCTGCGGTTGTTGTTGTTATTGTTGTTGCCGGCAGTAACTGGCTATGCATATAGACGCCACGCCAGGACATGCTTACTGCTTCGACCGCTGCTCAGGCCAACGTTAAAGTTTCGCCTCGCCATTTAGCGCGGCTGACGCGCGTCCCACAATCAGCGCGTCCCACCGTCGGAGCTGCGCACTCCGTACACATTTGTAGTAGTCGCCGACGACGTCGCCGCTGCTGCTGCTGCTTCGATTCCGTCGAACAGTGAAAGTCGGCTCCGCCGTATCCTTTCCTTATTGTCGCCGTCGTTGTTGTTGTTGTTGCTATTGTTGTTGTTGGTGTTGTTGCTGCCGCCGTTGCTGCTGCTGCTGTCGTGTATAAGCCTGCACAAGAACTTATGGACACGAAAGATCAATAGACTTAACGATCTAGTTTCGGCCACTGACCAGCATTTATCTCCACTCTCTATTTATGAGGGCCGTACTCCGCCATAATAGCAATAACAACATTATTAATTATAACTTGCGCAATCATATAAATAATGTCCAGCGAATAGCGACTATTATAACAACAACAACAACAACAGAAGTATGACTTTAGCTAAGATTACAACAATTAGTCAAACGTCTTTGATAATATAGTACAATAAAACGCGCTTCTTTCACTTAGGTATTTGACGACATAACTGTGAGACGCCAGTTTTGATATCATAATTTCGTGCTGACAAGTTGTAACAGTCATGCTGGACGCCTATTGCCATGGCTAACCCAAGACAAATTGGCGCTACAACCTGTTGCTAACTCATTGAAGCTAATACCTCTGTTCGTACTGCTGCAGTACGATCAACTTTAGAGAACCGAGCTACTCCAAGAGACTCGACGTGGCTTTCTTACTTTGCTATGTAATAGCAAATGCTATAACCAATAATCCACGTTCGTATAGATCAGCCTGCTTTTGCGTGCAATTTCCATTTTATCCTTCCAGGTCCGCTCCTCAAGATAATTTCGTTAGGTCTTCGTTGCGCCCTAAGATCTAAGATAAACGTATTTACACGTGTTTGAAAAAGCAGCAATTAGTTTCTAATTTCCACACACTACATCGGTGGATGGACAAATAGATGAGTAGATTCATAGATAAATAAATGACTCAAGGGTGAAGCGAATATATTAGAAACGCGTTTTTGTTGTTATTACTACTACTACTGCTACGGTAACAGCTAGAAATACTATATTGAGACATTGAGCAGAAGAAGCTATCGGAAGCCGCTCGGAAGTCGATGCATCATCGTTGTATCTATCGTTCATGCTTGGAGGGTCTCTGTCTGCGTACTACGCACGTATGCACCAGAATGATACATTGTTGGTTTCCATCATTCATCTATCATGGAATCCGCTATCCGCTATCGTCTCCTTCGTTAGCTATGGCCTGGCCTGGCCGCGCCGCCTGCTACCGCTCCTCGTGTTGCCGTAACCACCACCGAGCAATGATGGTGTCTGCAACATGTTACCTAACTAATTCGATTTACGACTCATAGTTGAGTTGACGAAACAATGACGACGACGACGACGAACCAAGCAAGATTAGGGTGGTGGTGGTGGTGGTGGTCGTCGCCGCCGCCGCCGCTGCTGCTGCTCTTCTGTTCTTCGGGGTTTAGCGGGGCTTCGGGCTGCGGGTCATCGGCATTTGGCCTGTGATGTACTATACTCTTCGTTAATCTTGCTCTCACAACAAACGGCACCGTCGTGTACTTCTTCTCAATCTCTCTCTCTCTCTGTGGATGGAAAGCAAGACATAGATAGGTACAGCGAGAGCGATTTTTTTATCTTTTCTCGCCTTGTGTCTCTCCCACGCTCCCATGCTCCACCGTGCTTCAGTGGTGCCGCTCCACCGCATGCAGCGACCGGGGGCCGATTGGTGGGGCATTGCGCGACCGCCACGATCTGTCGATTAGCAGATGTAGTAGTAGTAGTAATAGTAGTCGTGCCCATCTATTTCGAGGCGATCAATTCTCGTGTCTCGTGTGACGACGATGTCGCCGTCGCCGCTGCTGCTCTCGACAACTCCGAACGGCGCTCAGTTTGATCTGTTGTGCCGTCGTCACCTTGGACGTTCCCGCTGTTGTCGTTGCTGTTGTGGTCCTTAGGGGGTAGTTGGCGTCGTTGTTGTAGAAACACGCGACCCCCCGAGTCAAGCGCGGAGGCGGCCGTAGAAGGTACCTACTAAGTAAGCATTTCAGTGGCGCCATTATGTTCCTCTGGCCTGATCTGAAGTATACCTTCCAGCCAGCCAGACGTCACTGCAAACAAGAAGGACGCGGTGGGAGAGTGTGCCGACGCTTATACGGCCAAAATCCCACCTTACCCGTCTCCACGAGCTCTACCGCTAATTCCCCTTCCGCACCGCCGCCCTTCTAGGTCCGTAACAGCAACAACAACGCCAAACTGCCGAACCATCGGCTACAGCGTACGTGACCGTAAGCATGACGTAACCGGCCGCCAGCGCAGGAATATCGAGGAAATCCTCGGCGACGTCATGGTCATATCGGTGTATGAGGTGTATGATAATAGAGATGTTGTTTAGGCATCGTCAGTCGGCGTAACCGGACTGACAAAGTTTAGCGGTTCTCTACAGATCTACCGGTAATATTACTGCTGTTTTAGCTTCAGGACAGACAGTTGTTACGGCGAATGTTATGAAGAGTTACGTTAGCCAGCGGAGCCAGTAACCCTAGTGGCAGACGATGGTTCTGACGTTCTTTGCTGGTGTTGTTGTTGTGGTTGTTGTCGACTTCTTTAACGGTGCGATCTGCCTCAGCTACTCTACTACCTATGCTGTGTGTCACTTCTGCGTCGGATCTATTCTATCTGTCTGTCTGCCTGCCGTGGCTAACGCTCGTGGCTCCCTCGTTCGGGCTGTGGGCTCTGGTTCGATTCCCCGGCACAACCCTCGCCAGGACAACGACGGCAACGACACCGGCCCATCTCTTGGTCTGTCGGCCTGTTGTGGCTGCGCCTGCGCCACTGCCGCTTATGGTGGTAATGGTAGTGGTGATGGTTCTTGTTCTTCTCTTCCCGCCGTTCTCCCTGCTGTTGACGGTTCGACTGCGGCTGGACTAGGCGGGAAGGCTAGGACTAGGTTGTCCGACGATGTACTACTTCTAGTATAGTTTGGCTACCAGCCTAAGAGATCATGTCATGGTGTTTGTTGTGGTGCTGGTTGGTTGTTTGTCGGTGCTCTCTGCTCCTTCCCACTTAGTGCTGGTGGTGCTGCTGGTGCCGTTGCCGCTGCTGCTGCTGGTTCTGCTGTCTCCTCCTGGGAGGGGTGGGTGGGTCCTTGGGTCGAGCGTGGTGCCCTGCGAGTGGGGGTTCGTTGGGCGAGGAGGCCGTGCGAGATGGGAGAGGGTGCGGAGTCCGGCTAGACTGGCGGCTCGATCACTCAGAGTTATGTAAGATGGGATTGATTCCTTCGCACTTAACCAGTGCTGGTTAGGGAGCGATAGGGTGAGGTCGGTCAGCCGTTCGTTCGGTAGCTCGATCGATCGGTCGGTCGGTTGATTGGCTAGTGTGTCGTAGTTCGTGTAGTTTCTTTGTTTTTTTGTTCGTTCCGTTTCGTTCAGCCGATATAAACGGGCTGTAGGCCGTGTATCAGTTATTACTACTACTACTGCTGTTATTAGTAGTTATCAGTAAGTCGTGATCCTCACCAGGACTTTGTTTTCCTGCTGTCGCCCTGCTAATGCCTGCCTGTGTGGCCTTAATCGCATCGTCATATTAAGCTGTTTGCCATCTTTTTTCGTCAAATCCGGCTAGACTCTCTGGAAAGAAACGAACGCGTTGACGTGACGAACCACCTCGTCTCTCATTGTGTGCACTGTTAGCACAGCCGACGTCACTGCTGCGGCTGCTGCTATTGCCACCACCACTACAAAGATAGTTTGTTCCTCAAATCGTGAAGGTGATAGTGAGGTGGTTCATTACCTGGACACCCGGAAACCAACCCCACGGGACAGTGCCGTCACGCAGTGCAACGACGACAACAACAACAAAAGGCCCTCATTCTGAGTCCGCGCTCAGTACTAGCTGGACAGTAACGACAAAGATGATACGGCAATGGTCATCACTACGATGATGATGATTGAAGTCAAACAAAGTTTCGGGCTATGTCGTTCAGTTTAAACCACTGAACGAGTTGAGTTAGTTGCTTAATTAGTTAGCCAGACAGCCAGCCAGCCAGTTAGTCAGTGGTGAGTGATGACGAAGTGGCGTCTGACGCTAGCGACGAAGGCAACGACGACGACAGTCGACACAACAACGAAGTCAATGCATAAGAGGACAACGTTCACGGCGTTCGCCAAGTCGGCGAAGACGAAGACGGGCCTGAAGAGAACGGGCGAGTTGAGCGCGCTTCTAACGCTGGTGGAATTTTCGATCCACCAAACCGCCGCGCGCTGACCCCTAGCGTCGACGAGTAAATGGTTTGCTGCCGTTGTTGTTGTTGCTGCTGTTGTTGTTTGCAGCAGTGGAGTGAGTGCATGTGTGTGCGCCAAATACTCGAGGATAGACCGTAGTCGTGTTATTAGGAAGTTGACAAGCAAGGACAGCAAAGCGAGAGAGAGCGTGAAGTGAAGGTGAAGACAGACGACTTCATCGAGACCTCGATGTCTTAAAGACAACGAGGCCAGGAACGTCCAACACCGCTAAAGACAACAACGACAACAGCACGACACGGACGACGATGACGTGTAGATTACGGCAATGAAGATGAAGTGTGGTGTGGGCCGACACTTCAAAGGATAGTATACTGGGCTGGTTACTGACCCAAGCGGATAAGGAACCCTACGACGGTGAAGGCGGCGACGAAGACGCCGACGATCGTCTTACCACCATTACTTTTGCTACCACGATTACCGTCACCAGCATCACCATTACCACACTAAAGGCAAGCACTGAACGAAGCTGACTGATATGCTTAGCGCCAATCGGCTGGGTGAGAAGGGATATTATTGAAATTGGGGCGGCCAGGGGGGTTCTCGCTGGGGTTCTCACTGGTGGTGAGTGACCGTGGCTGGCGCTCGTAGGTCCCACAACAACGAACGTCATCGACGTCGGCACCGGCGTCTTTAAGAGGCACCCCCGCCACCGTGGTCGTCAACATGCGTCGGCCTTAGTAAACAGAGAAAGAGAGAGAGAGAGGGGGGTAGTTAGAAGGACTTCTGATGAGTCTCTCTCTCACTGGCGGGTGCGTGTCTCTGTCTCGTTGCGGGCGGCTATATGTTTATGATGCTGGTGATGCTGACCTATCGCCACTGTTGGCTTCTAGCGGTCAATACGGTGGTCACGATGAACAATGCTTCCTTCTGACGTGCTCGAGAGCTGCAAAACGATCGAATTTGTATTTACTTATTTACTTCATTGTTTATATTGGGCCACTTCTGCAAATGCAAATCGTGTGTAACTAAGTACTGTATACATCCTCGTAGAGTGTAAAATTGTTGTTGTTGTTGTTGGAGTAGTTATAATTAATATAACTATATATACTATCATACCTATATACTATCATACTATATGTTTGTCTAAAAAAATAGTGATAGAGTAATTGCAGACTCCACTATTGATTGAATTTTTTTATGTATATTTAGAAGCATTACCCAGAGGATATATATGTACTTTAATGTCTAAAACACTTTCTATTATATAATTAGTCCTGAAGCAGTAGTGAAGCTACGGCGCAGTACCGGGGCTACGGTGTAATTAACCCGCACACTATTCTTTAAGTTGAGGCAGTTCTGTGGAGCACATGCGCAACTGTTTAAAAACGCTTTTCTAAAAACCATTTAGTAGATTTGTTCTCAAGTATGGATGTAGAAGGTTGTAGTATTGTCTTGAATTAGTCGGCTTTACCCTTTTCTTCTTTTATGAACTGAGCGTAATAGGTATGTATTTTATATAAATATGTATATACAGTTTTGCGATTGTTTTAATATCGCACGTTCTTTGCAAGTGACCTATCAGACTAGATCTTCATAATGCACGATGCAAACATGGCATTTTTTGCGGTTGGAGCGGCATCACTAATTGTCTAGGCACGCACGTGCGTGCAGGGCATTTCATGTTCGTCTTCTCTGCGCTTTGTCGCTCCGCCAATTGACAAGCCGTTTACCGCGTCACTCAAAGTTATTACATAAATTAGTAAATCATTATTTACAGAAATAAGAACAAAGGGCAACAAAAAACGTCGGCTTGTTATCATTCACATTATAGGCAACGAGTTAGGTTTGGTACGTCTTCTTGCTGGGCGTCAACAACAGCAATTCGCTTTTTCTGTTAGTCCGTTTGACGCGAGTTAAATTCACGTTAAATTCGGTCAAAACGTGATGTCATATGCTTGTGGTGTCTCATACAACGACCGAGTGGACAACATATAGATATATATATATATATATACACTGTGTCCAGTATGTCTATCCTTGCAAAGAGCAAGTGTTCTTGCGACACTAAGTCTGTTTGATCTGTACGACCTTACTGACAGTGGGCGAAGCTAGAGTTGCGTAACTGAAGACAGTAGATAGAAACGTGGTGGAAATGGGGAAATAAGTACGGCTGTAAACCTTCCTCACGCTGCACTGACCTAAAGATTTTATTGGTTGTTTTAGCACGCAGGTTGTCATTGCGTTATGTACAACCATTGCGACAGAAAACAATATCGGCAAAATCAAGAGATTAGAAGAAGTGGCAGAAAGATCTACAATTGCAAAGATATTATCCTTTCAATACTCTCAGACAATGCACGTGCCCACCCGCTGTCGGTGTTACGTACGTATGGTTAAATGTCCTGCAGATAACGGCAGTAAATAACCGTATCCAAACTAAACTTAACTCTGGTAAAGATATCTCAGAACAGCCCTGATGTACGTTTAACACTCTGCATGCAGAGTGCTGGTAATTTATATGTCGGTGCAAGTGGAAATTAGCAGAGTAAGATTTAGGCTAGGCAAGCCCGACTAAACAGGACAATAAAGACCTATTTATTTGAGGTAGTGGCGCAATCTCTGTGTTAATACTTCCAGTACCCTGGCGATAAATCTCAGTAGTGGCTGTCCAGACAAATTGCTGCATAATAGTGGATAGATATTGTTACTTTTACAAAAGTATTGTAATGAATTAACACGGGAACACGATAAACGGTCATGCGTGACAAAAATATAAAAACGGAGATAACGTTTGTAACTTCAGAGCATTATTGTCTCTATCCAGCAAGTACAAACAGTATGACCAAAGGTACACAACAATAGTAACAATAATATAATGATTGCGGTAGCACTTTATATATATTATATATGTCTCAGGTCGGGAACAATAGCTGACTGTTTGTGCTTCAAGCATGATCGTGCTAAGGGTTTGTCGAGCCCGGTGGCGTGGTGCATTCGCGTGCGCCTCGCTACCGGAGGAGACACATAAGTGCAGGGGTTTGAGCCCCATTGTTGCACATTTGTATTTATGGGTCCGTCTTACGAAGCAATGTGAAAAGCAAGACCGTGGGCGGTTGCAAAGATTAGTTGAGGGTCAGTCTGAAAAAAAGTTTTAATGCCGTGGATATATTCATTTCATTATGTTGATGATAACAATGGTTTCTCTTATTTGAGCGCTATAGATGACTCTGTACACTGCTGCTTTCTAACGTGTGCCTTTCTCTCTCTTTCTGCTTCCTTTATTTTCCATTTGGTTCTACTGCTTTCGCTACGCCGTTCTGCTCGTGCAGAAGAAAGCGATAGCCATCGCTAGGATGAAGGAGACTCACGCCGACAGTGACGCGAACGGCGGGGGCGGACTTGGGGGCGCAGCGATGCTACCCTTCCGGCTGGGTCTGGCCGCACAGTTCTTCAACTTTGCCGGCTTCCCGCCGCCAAGCCTGAGCGACTCGCAGCCCCCGACCGCGTCTTCAACAACTGGCGACGATCTTCTTTCACCGCTACCATCATCAGGCACGAAAACAGGTACCATCAACCGAGCACACGATAAGGTGCAATACGCACACACACACACACACACATATATGCGTATATATGTAGAGCGGCAAAGGGGAGAAAGAGAGAGATAGGGGAATAAGGGCATTATGAACCTTCACACCAACCACAGACACATGGCGAAATGTAAGGTATCAAACGCAGACGGTGCCGTTAGCCGTGACCGTAATTCTTGTCGGAACTGATAGGTACCATGCCGCTATGGTACATGCGCATGGACAAAGAAAATACCATTTCATACAACGAATACCATGACGTACAAACGCCTTGCAGGAAAGCCCAAAAACATCAACAAGCGAGCAGATGGACACACTACCATCACCAAGAAACGAGCTCAGTAAACGAGTGCTCCAGCAAAAAGGAACTCATAGATCAATAAGAAAAAAAGTTAGCACGTATAACTGTGAAAACACTGCGGGAAAAGGCAAACCCGAGAGGGGGGATAGATAGAGAGCGAGAGAGAGATGGTGAGAGAGAAGAGCTAGGTGCGCTAATGTCACTAATTGCGCGCTATTCCAACGCACTGCACTGCCGCAGATGAGCTGAGAGTTTATCTGATGTCTGACCGGCATCGACAGTCGCCTAGTTTTCCTCCTAGGATGGATGCTTTTCCAATTGAAGTCAGGCGGTACATTGCTTCGATCCTGACCATAAATGAAAGCACCGTTCGAAAACCGTTCTCCCGTCGCCGCTGCTGCTACCATAGCCTCTATCCGTCTAGCTAGCCTACTCTACACCTCTACCGGATCGGACGTGTTCGCGCTCGGGCGCGCGGCTGCAGTCGCTCGACGCCGGCTCGATACGCGGAATCCGCTGAAAGCCCGCGTCGCAGCTGCGCCGCGTGCTGTGTGTCTTCTTCCCCTTTTTGTTGTCGTCGTCGTCGATGCGGCGGCGGCGACTAGTCGTGAGTCTTCTTCTAGTTAGCAAGTTTATTGCGATTTATTTAGGCAAGGCCCCCGATGTGACCCCAATTTTTTTCGAGCGAGTTTCTAGAGCGCGCGAGCGAGCGAGCGAGGGAGGAAGGAAGAAGGAACTCGTTCGTTCGCCGTCGTTCAATCGCCGTTGGCTTGTTGTTCTGGCCGTGCGCTGGCTAAGGTAGATCTCGTAGGTAGGTTGGTCGGCCCGTCGGTCTACCTACCTACCTAGCAGCATCTACCTAGCTTAGACAGTACACTCGCTTGGCGGCCCTATCTTGTTGTTCTCCTTGCTGCGTATGTATGTGGCTGTCTGTGTCTGGCTGGCTGGCTGTCTCTCTGTGTCTCTGTCTCTGTGTGTGTGTGTGAGGAAGATCGGGGTACGACTCTGAAGCCTTTCTCGATCCTCGATTGTTGCATCATGTCCCCCACCCGTCGTCCCGCTTAAGCTGACTAAGGTAGTGCGCCGCTGCTGCCGTCGTCGTCGTCGTTGTTGTTGTCGTTGTCGTCGTTGTGGTGGTGCCAGTAAGTAGTTGGTAGACATAGACAATACATTGCACCGGACGCAGAACGGCAGCACGCGGGCCAATTGGTGTTGGTATTGTTTTTCCTGTGTTGTTTTGCCGTGTTGTTGGCGAGTGCAACTATTCCAATCACTTGGACTACTACAGTTGCTGTTGTTGTTGTTGCTGTCGTCGTTGTTGTATTGCAGCAAACTGCTTGAGTTTGTTGCGGTCGCTCTAGTGTTGCTGTTGTTGTTGTTGTCGTCGTCGTCGTTATTGTTGTTGTTGTTGTCGTCGTGGCCACCGTTGTTGTTGTTAATGATGCTGCTACTTCTGTTCTTGCAATTGGCGTTCGCCTGTAAGTAAATACCTCCTATTGCTTCTGCTGCCGCCGCCGCAGCCGCCGCCGTTCTGCGAGTGCATTGACCGCTGATCCAGCGCCCGAGTTGCATCTGAGCAAGCAGGAGCTTTCATCGAACTCGTTCTAGCACCAACATCATCACCAACACCACGACGACGGCGACGACGACGACGATCATTTCGGCGACTACTACGACTTGTATCTTGCTGGCTATGTCATCGTGATTGCTATTGAGCTTCTATCAGCGGCCATGCAAAGGGGTGCTGGTGGTGGTACATCGATTGGGGGTAGCTGGAGCGGTTGTTGCTGTTGTCGTCGTCATCTCCGCTGCCTTCCTCTTTTTACTCGTGTTGTCGCACTCCTGGAGGTGGTGGCGGCGGCGGAGGTAGTCATAGACGTAGCCCTAGTAGATAGTACTCCTTTTTTAAGTTCTTGATTTGAGCTCTTTTTTTTAGTGAGGAAGTGAGTTCTGGTGACCCAGATCCGCTAACCCCTCCTCCCTCTATATCTGGGTGTGGTTCGCCGACACCGCCGCTGCTGCTGCTGCTGCTGTTACTACGGCTTTTGCTGATGCCTTTACTGTTGATCGTGGCCCCGATATGTGGACAAGCCGCTCCCGGTCTGTCCGGGCTATCTCCATCTCTCTCTCTCTCTCTCTGTCTCTCGATCTCTAGATTTCTCGTTCTGCCTGTGCGAGTGCGTCGCTCTCGAGAATTCGCTATTCGCTTTAATTCTCTATCTATCTATCCGCGTGTCTGGACTTCTCCTCCTTGAGCCTCCTTCAACGTCGTGCCGCCGTCTCGAGTTCCTCAGTCTTCTCTCAGCCTCACGAGTTCCTTGGTTGGCTATGTCCTACTCTGTTGTGTTGTCGTTGCTGTTGCTGTTGCTTTTCTGCCCTCCTTCCGCGTCTTATCATCTTTCTCTTTTTCTATTCTTTCCCCTTTTCTGCCTACCTTCGTCGTCGTCGTCGTATTTTTCTTTTTTTCTCTCTCGCCTTATTTCGCTTCTCTGCTTCTTCTATTCGGCTTCGTCTCTGGGTCGCAAGGATTAGAGTGGCACTCGCTGCACGAGTCCCGTTTACTCATCAGAGGTTTAAATATATATATATATATATATATATATGTTTATACTCCCCCAGTCTAGGCAGACACACATCTCTACCTGCATCTCTAGCAAAAGAGGTATTTTAGCGGTCTCTTCGGTTATGTAATGAGATTCACAGAAACACACACACACACACAGATAGACATTGGCACACACAAACCATACAAGCGTGCATACATCCATACACAGGCGTACATACATCTCGGCGTACATATACTCATGCATAGCGATTCTGGACAATCCGGAGGAGACCAAGAGAACATGACCGCAACGATGACGGCCGTCACTCTGCACTCTCTGCTTGCGGTGCCGATGCCGTCGGTCGACAGTGATCGCCAATGTCAATGACGCAGCGTACAGGACAGGATAGGATAGGATAGGACAGGACAGGACGGCGAGATGAGTCGCGCTCCGTCGCTGAGCGAAGAGCTGGCTGGCTGGCTGGCTGCAGCGTTTCGGTACGCGAGCCGATAGAATGGATCCCCTGGTAGATAGATCGTGCTGGGGCGATGCTGTCAACGTACCTCGACGACTCTAGCTAGTCCGCTTCGAGACACCGAACGTGTGGGTGTACGCAGCAAAACAACCTAGCAATTGATTGCATGTGAAATTTGATGATGACAGTACTTTGTATGCACGACAATTATCGACGTAGCGTCAGAAACAGCAACAACAGCAGCAACAGCAACAACAATGAAACAGTAGCATGGTAGCGGCAACAACAACAAGAGCGACAGCACCAGTAAGAATAAGAATAGCAACGACAACAACAACGGCAACAATCGGGCAGTCGTAGCAGCAGCAGCAGCAGCAGTGGTAGAGCGTAGTGACGAACGGCGGCCTGTCCACGTCGGATGCGTAGTAGGCATGTCTATAGGGTACACCTCGCAGTCCGCTAGATGCTCATCAAAAGGTTGAAAAGTAGGACGACGATGACGACGACGACAACAGCAACAACAACAACACCAATCGCAATAAAAACAACAGCAACAACAACAATAACAATCGCAATGAAACAACAACAACAACAACAACAACAACAGCAGCAGCAGCAGCAACAACAAAACAACAACAACAGCAACAACACCAATCGCAACAACAAGCAGTATCAGCAGCAGCGGCAGCTGCCGTGACATGACCAAGAAAGGACACGAGCACACACATGCATACATTCGTCTACACATAGGCCAAAGAAGAAGAGCAGTCGTCCTCGAATCAGCAGAAGCAACAGCAGCAGCAACAGCAGGGCGGGCACTCATTTGGCGGTGGCAATGTAGGCGACAGCGGTGGTGGTGGTGGTGGCGCAGCGTGGGCGATATTAGTCCTGAAATGGGGTGGGCTGCCGCTGCTACCGCCGCCGTCGTTGCTGAAGAACATTGAGGTGGGCCGTCTATTTCCCCAGCCAGCCCACAACTGGTGGTAGGCTGGCTAACTTAACTGTAGGCGAATGGTGCTGCTACCGCTGCTGCAGTTTATTGTAGGTAGGTAGGTAGATCTGTTTTGTTTCAATCGTAGTAAGCCGTAGGCGGGTGGTGGTGGGTGGTAGTGATGATGATGATGGTGATAATAATGATGATGAAGCTGAAGGAAAGGGTGATGGTGTTGATAGAATTGATGATCATATGAGGGTCGTGGCTGTCGGCAGCACCTCACAGTGCAGGGAAACATAAGGAAAAGGGTGGGTGCCGAAGTGAAGGGGAGAAGGCACGAACCACACAGTTCGTAGGCGGTAGGTCGAGTAGGCGGGTGGGGGCGTAGAAGGAGCAGCGCAGGTGAACCCGACAAAAAGAGATAGATATCCCGTGTGCCGCCCGAAGAACAACTGCAGAGAAGGAATTGTAGACAGGCTGCAAAATCTAGACAGGAAAGAGTGGTTCCGGCAAAGGAAAGAGGAACGGCATGGCATCGATGTGGGTGTATGTGAGTGTGTCTGTGGTCATGCATACTGATTGATGCATTATAGATTTGCCTAGTGGAAGGAGTCTGAAGGGTGGGGGGGAGGAGAGTACACGAGGCGAACGAGGCAGAGAATCGCTCGCTACTAAAGTTCTGCGGCTAAGGCCAATGCTGTCATCATTGCCTATCCTATATACGCCATTTACGCCACCACAGCTGGAATACACGAAACGACGGCCGTACACGCAGAAATGACACGCGCAATGTACCGAGGCATTTGTTTACAAACGAATTGTTATTAGCGTAACAACATAATAAAAAAAAAGCTGCAGCGTAGCGAGAGCTAGACGGATAACTGTCTGCCGCCCGCGGCCTCTGCTATCTTCTAGAGAATGTCCTGATTTCTGACTCGGGCGAGATTCGTTTTGTTTCGTGTTGCAGGCAATAATAGTACCAGTAGTAACGGCAGCAATGGCAGATCGGCGAGTTCGCCGACCAACGGCACATCGAGCGCGACAAGCGCCGCCAATGGAAACCAGAACCGCGATAAGCTGTTCCAGTGTGGCGTGTGCAGCCGATCATTTGGCTACAAGCACGTGTTGCAGAACCACGAAAGAACCCACACGGGTGAGAAGCCCTTCGAGTGCAAGGAGTGCCACAAACGATTCACCAGGGACCACCATCTCAAGACTCACATGAGGTAGGCTCATTTGCCTGCACCGTTGTGCTCCGGTCGGCCGGAGTTGAGAACATATATGTATATGACTCTGCGAACGCAGAGGTCAGGGTATTTATATTTTTCAGTATAAATATATATATAGCTATATTTTTCAGTATACATATGTATAGTTAATCGTTGCTAACGGTACACTTGCCTGTGTCATTGTTATCCACAGATTGCATACCGGCGAAAAGCCGTACCACTGTACGCACTGTGAGCGACAGTTCGTACAGGTGGCTAATTTACGTCGACATCTTCGGGTGCACACCGGTGAAAGACCCTATGCTTGCGAGCTATGTACTTCAAGATTCAGCGATTCCAACCAGCTCAAGGCACACATGCTTATTCATAAAGGTATTGTATATACGCGTCTTCTTGCGCCTTGTGCTTTGTGTATGTAGATATAAACGCCTGTATATGTTGTGCAAGCAACGTTTGTATCTAGTGCTCAAGTAGCAGCATTATGAGATGAAATTGGTGCTACTACGACTACTACTACTACTACTATTACGACTACTGCACATGAATCTACAATGTAGATGTGTGTGTGTGTACCATGTATAGGCATACATATGTGTCGTGTATTGAGTCACTAATCAGCGAGCGCCTCTTTTTCTCGTTTCTTTTCGTGTTGTTTGTTGTTGCTGCTGTTGTTGTTGTTGTGCTGCTGCTTTTCTGTCTGTTGCTGCCTTTCAGGAGAAAAGCCGTTTACGTGTAATCTATGTATGGGTAGATTTCGTAGGCGACATCATCTTATGCACCACAAGTGCCCCAAGGACCCGAACGGCCAGGCGGTCGTGTCGAGCAACAACGAACTGGGCTGTTCGTCGTCACCGCCGTCGCCCGACTCCCCTGTGCTGTCGTCGTCATCGTCGTCGATCATCGGCTCGGGGGTCGGACGCGTCACCAAGAGTTCGCCGTCCCCGACGCTGACCTCGTTCGACTCGGCCAGCCACGCGTCGCCCCCGACGGGCAACGGCAACGGCCACGGCAACGGCGGGGGTGCCGGCGGTGGAGGTGGGGCGGCGGCGGCCACATTACGTCCGCTACGACCGGCTTACCGCAGCCCTTCACGCAGCTGCTACGAAACTCCGACTTGTCGGCCACCAGCGAACTTCTCCTCCGTACGTAGCAGCAGTCGTAGTCGACGTAATAGAGTAGAGATAGCTCGTTGTTGTTGTTGTTGTTGTTGCTGTTGCTGTTGTTGCTGTTGCTGTTGTTCTTGTTGTTGTTGCTGTCTTAACCGCGCCCATGCGATGATATGTACTCACGAATGTTTGCGAATGCCGCCACGTTTTTTTGTTGGCAAGTTAGTAATATGTGCGTCTCTCTGTCTGTGCTGTTTTGCAGGACAATTCCAATCACCACTTCCGCTGACGAGTTTGGCCTCACCGACGCCAAGCTCGCCAACACTTCCTGGACTGCTTCCTATTCCCACCGCCCACCTTCAGCTGCTTCAAGCTCAGGCGAGCCAGGCACGAAGTCAACATCATCATCACCACCACCACCACCATCACCAACAACAACACCACCAGCATCAGCAGCAGCAGTCAACTCCTTCGTCACGGCCCTCGCCATCATCACAGCTGATGGCCAGTCTAGTGGGGCTCGGGGCCGCCGGTGGCCTACTCGGCCTCGGACTGCCGAACGCCGCCGAAAAGGTGAGCCGGCGCAAGCCAAAGCACACGATGCGCATCCTGTCGGCGGAACAACAACGCGAGCTGTTGTACATCGGCCGGTCGACCACCACCACCACCTCCTCCACGATGACCAGCAATAGCATCGCCACCACGACCACAGCCACCACGACGACGACGACGACGACCAGCGGCGGCGGCGCCACAACGGACTCCGAACAGACGGAGCCGCTCGATATGAGCGCAAAGCGTGGCTCGTTCCTGCTCAGCGACATGCTGCGTGACCACGCTGCTGCCGCTGCCGGAGATCACCGGCTGGCGCGTGACAGCGACAAGCTTCCCACGTCGACGGGCATCGAAGGGGCGCTCGACCTGTCCAGCTCGCGCTCGTCGAGTCTACGCAGCGATAGCGAGCTGGACGCGGCCAGCAGCACGGCGGGACACCCGTTCCCCGACGATGATCAGGGCTCGCTGACGCCCGACCCCCGCGATCACGATGAGGTGGTGATGGCTGATGCTGCTGCTGCTGCCGCTGCGGCTGCGCCGCCGCCGCCACCGCCATGGCCATCCGCTCGCGTCGTGACGCCGAGTTCGAGCGACAGCACCAGCAGCAACAGCAGAGGCGACGACTTCAGATGCAGCAGCAACAGCAACAACAACAGCAGCTGCACCACCACCAACAACAACAACTCCAGTTCCATCTCCAGCGCCAGCATCGGGCCGCGATAATGAACGAGGCTGATACCGTCGTCGTCGGTGGGGCTGAAGACGATGAAGACGATGTTGACGACGAATGCTGCGTTGATGACGTTATCGACGATGATGATGATGATGAATGCTGTGTTGACGACGTCGTGGACGACCCCCACGATGACCACGATGACTGCGACGGCAACGAGGTCGACGAGCCGATGACGACGATGATGATGGAGTCGGAGGGGTCCGAGGGTGACCTCTCGCTGCGCAAGTCGCTGGCGCCCATCAACCCGCTCGGCGGCAGCCGGCACCCCAACACGCCCCAGGCCGGCAAGCAGCTCGAAGTCAGCTAGACGATGGCGACGCGTAAGCAACGCCAGAAGCGAATGCCAGACTCGCGGACTCAACCGTCCTCAACATCAGCAGCAGCAGCAGAAGCTTCAGTCTATAGCTAGCTGCTACCACGGCGTACCGACGGCCCACATCACCTCGACGTTGACCGCTTGACTGATCAACTACTTTAACCACCCAACCAACCAACCGGCTGTGCAATCAAACCCCTCCTCCCCCGTCCGTCCGTTCGTCCGTCGGGGACCTCCACCACATCATTCCCAACCTCTCAGCGCTCATGTCGTGACGATGCTTCGTGCTAGTTAATCGAGTAATCATCATCATCATCAATGCCCTTCAAACCACCAGCCTCTTCTTTTTACGTCTTCGTCGCCTCATCGCAGCGGCGTTCTTCGACTAACACGATATCTACTGCCTCGAGTCGAGCTTCCTTATTCTGGTTTCCGCCCCCCCCCCCCCCGCTCCGCCCGCCCCTCTAAGGTGCACTTGCTCACCCACCCGGCCGGGGGCGGCTTCCCGTTTCCCTTCTGCAAAGCTACCTTAGTGGGGCGCCGCGAACTTGAACCACCACGCCCTCTCCCCCCCCCCCACCCCAGCTTCCTGTGCGCCCGGAGGTATCGCGCGTGACGGCTGCCAACGTGAACGCACGAACGGCGCCTGTCAAGTCGAGACGAAAACGGGAACTAATTCCGCCAGTCTGAAGATAGATAGATGGATGATACACTGTACATACAGAACGAATATAATGCAGCAGCAGCAGCAACGACGAAGATGACGACGACGCAGATGAGGAACAGAAGAGAAAAACAAAAACAGAAAGGCACATATATATTGATGACAAATGATGATCAACAGATGATGTATGGCATTAGATAGGCATATTAAACATATACATATATATAAAGATAAATATATACACATATAGATATATTATTATAGAATAATATTAATAATAATAAATATAATAGACCTGTGTGAAGAAGACCGAATGATAAAATAGAGAGCGCGAGTGCACAGGTCAAGAATCGAAATCTATTTGAGCTCTAATAGCTAGTGTATGTGAGGAGACCACAGTGTTGCTAGATATTGTCTAGAGGTAAGGTCTGTACATAGACCTACCTACATACATATACATATTATATACGCAGCCGCTGTCCGCCAGAGTTTCTAGCGGCGTGGTTGCAACCTCTACGTTGACGTGGAGTATACGGGTATATTTTCTATGACATAGAAATGGATAGAGAGCATCAATATCAACACCACTTCTACCACTACGACAACTTCTGCTACAATTACTACAAGTAACATAATCAACATGACACATCGTTCGATCATCCCCCCGAGGACGTGGAACGGAAAACGATAAACAATTTAATCAAAATCTATTGTGCCGTTTTTCCCCCAGATTCCTATCGTTTACATAGTAGTAGTAGTAGTAGTAGTAGCAGCAGCAGCAGTAAAAACTAGACAAGGAGCGATTAAATTAAACACGCCTACCGACACGAACCTTTAAGTACACACGTACGCAGACACCCAGACACATATGCAGACAAATACAACAAAACCACAGACACAGTGTCCACCCCCAGCCCCACCATACACCACATGTACCGATTGTCTTCAGCTCAGTAAGGATCCAAGCGAATGAGATCGCTATGATTCGTTTGGATTCGATTGGTTCGTCGTCACTCCGTTTTTGCTCGTCCGTTCAACGTCACTTACCGATGTCGACTGAGCTATAAAGCTGTCTTTTGTCTCAGAAATACTACGGTGGTCCCGGTCCCGTAGTCATGCTTGACATGCTAGTCTTCGTGTATGTTCGCCTGTTTTTTGTTTGTTTGTGAACGTCACTACGTTTATGTTTATGTATTTTTTTCGAGTGCTAGTGTGTGCTTGATGTATATGTATATGTGTGTGGGATGTGCGCGTATAGATGGATGTTTGTGGATAAGTGCATTATGTGCCAGTCCATCCCCTTCCTGTTTTTTGGGTACTGCTGCCACTAGGAGTGACTCTGGTACGCTCTCGGTGTAAACTCGACGAGAAAGACGACGATAATGAAAAAAAAAAGATGATGGCGAAGAGGAGGAGGAGGAACAGGAGCAAAAGAAGGAACAAACAAATGGCTGCTCAAAACGTACTTTTTGACGATATCTAGTGAAGTTTTCGGGCTGACCCTCAGCCAAGATTTAACGTCCACGGGACTGCTTTTTTTCGCATTGCTTCATAGACGGACCCCCCCCCCCATAAAGACAAATGTGCAACGGTGGCCTTAAGCCACCACGCCACCGGGCTCGACTTGGACGATATCTACCAATGCTAGAGAACACACTCTGCAGTCTCTCTCTCTCTCTTATAACCCTCAACCTCTCAACCCGAAATCTGCTTTGCATGGCCCCGCGCCGTGTTGCGCTGCTCCGACACGAATCAAATCAACTTGTGAAACTGATCGATATCAAACACTATGCGTGTTTCTACTCTCCTAACGCCTCCGAACGATGACAACAACCGCAGCAGCAGCAACAACAACAACAAACCTGATAACAATAATAAATAGACGCCATGTAGCCTAAACATAAAGAACACGATTTTTTCCATCTGGTCTCCTTTCCCCCAATCGAGGTTTCGCTAGATGCTTAATCCTTAGCACACACTATTCCTCGCAACTGCTCTAGAGGAGAAAGTATCGAAACGAGCTCCCGTAGGCCTTAACGTTGGTAAACTGAGCACCACTAACACCAATCGAAGAGGCAGAAGAAGAAGCAACAATACAAGTCCACCACCACCACAGAGATAGATGAGCGTAGCAGCCATAGCCACCGCACGCAGTCTTGCCACATCCGAGTTAGCGGAGTATCTCGTCGCGTTCGAGGACGTGGCGTGTCGGGCATTAGTAGCAGCAGCAGTAGTAGTTGCATTAATTGTGGTATGTCCCATTGTTTTATTCGCATGTCTGCACGCATGCTAGTTGCACATGTTGCACAGCGGACGCAATAGAGACGCTCTGCTGGCGGTCGGTTTTTTTCTGTTTGTTGTCTCTTTCCCCTCCTTGCCATCACTGGGTGACGAATTCGAGCCTCTATGAGTCGTCAGCTCTACGCTGAGCAGTGGCGAGGTCGAGCCGCCCCCCGATCATCCATCAGCAGGCAGGCAGATAGGCACAACCAGGTAGACGCTGACGATTGAAAAGCATTGACAAATCGACAGGCCAACGAACAGGCAGGCATAGGGACATATGCGGATGGAGTCCGCAATGGCCGTACCCTCTAGTCACTTGCACCCCGGTTAAGGTTAGTTGACCACCGCCACTGCCGCTGCCGCCGCCGCTCTCTGCATGGAAAATCCTGAAAGAAGAAGAATCCAGAAAAAAAGCTAATCCTGCGCAGAACTGGAAGCAGGCGCTTCCCTCCTTCTTGTCATACGACGAGCTGTGGCGGCAGCAGCAAACGTTCGAAGTGAGGCGAGACGTGATCAAAGTTCTCCAACGAGGTGGAGGAAGTTCTCCAACTTGGAGGTGGTCGTCATTACACATACCACAGATTACACAGACCGAGGAGTTCAATCAGATGACAACGACCGATAGACCATTCTAGTGAGAACTCGGCCAGCAGAACGACTCAATTCGAAGTAGTTTGATTGTCGACACAGTGTATGTCATGGAAGATGACAGAAACAAACCAACAACAGACAGACAGACAGTAGATAGATAGATAGATAAACACATCACCACCTACCAGCTGCAGCGTCACCAACGCCCTTGACTCATTCTCAATACCATCAACATGAAAATGATGTCAATGATGATTATGATGATGATGATGCTGATGTTGCTGATTCAAGCCTTTAGTTGCCATCGTAAGGCAACCATCCAATCAATCAACCAACCAACCAACCAAACACATGCATACATACATACATAAATGTTAAACACTATCTGTCCTGATTAGGAGCTTATACTGTGGTCGTAGCGATACACGTGTGGCGACGACAAACAACAATTCACACTGGAGCATAACATGGCTGGCTATACTGCGACGACACCTGTCTTCTAGTAGTAGTTAGTAGTAGTGGTAACAGTCGTAGTAGTAGTAGAGTATCAGTAGTAGTAGTAGTAGTAACAATACTAATATTTAGAAATAGACCAACCGAGAGAACAGAAATAACGACCAACATCCACCCAACCACCCACGGATCCACACACACGGGAAAGCGAGGAAAAGACAGCAGCTAACCGAATACAAGGGAAGCAAGAGCCAGAAAGCGAGAGACAGATATAAATAAGACAAACGCTGAACTGATTGAGCTTGGTTAGACGATACCGATATTATATGAGATTGTCGTCAGCACGATGTTGCTGATGATGATTATGATTTATTATTATTATTATTGCGATGTATTATTATTATTATTGTCACAGATATTATTACCATGCTTATGATGGTGATCACTGCAATTGTGCTGCTTATGGATGTTCGGATAGCAGCCATAGATGAACGAATGGGTGAATCAATTGTCGTGGCCCGTTTATGCACGTCTCTAACACGTTGGGTCGGTTATTCATTGTGCGTCGGTGAACTCCCATCACCGTCATGTAATCAGACCGATATTGAAATGTACGCCTTCAGCGCGTGATAATGCCAGGTGAAACGTCTGTAACAGTAACGACGCTGCTGCTGCTGCTGCTAAATGGCTGCTAAACGCACGGCGTGACAAACTGGATACGACGAGCAGGGATAAGCAATCAATGATCATACTAATATTAAGAAGAACAAGAGAGAGAGAGAGAGAGAGAATACTAATAATAATAATAATAGTGATTATAATTATAACCACGGATGACTAATTAATTGACGACCGGTTGAGTGATGAACTTACTGATTGACTGATTGATTGATTCAATGGTTTAGTGATCGGCTGATTGTGGAAAGCAATCAATCATTATCACAAAATGACGGAGCCAGACGTCGATGTGTCGATGAGCGGAGGACATAGCGAACTAAGGGGTGGAGCGCGGGTGCCGATTGCTGGGCGCGGCGGGAAAAAGGGCACAAAAACCGCCCCGGGGTAAATAGGCTGTCATATGCCTGTTGACCTCAAAGGCCTTGGACAGTCTCCCGCCCTTCGGGCCCCCGGGAGACGAAGGCAAGGGGCTCGCAAGGAGGACCCACCACCTCACGAGACAACTGACTCCGTCTTCTCTTATAACGAAACACCCACCACCAGCCGTGCTCATACACTGTTGCTGCTGTTGTTGTCGTCGTCGTCGCCGCCGAAACAGCATCATCAGCAGTTACATGTTGTGGATTAATGATCCTGCAGAGGTGATCGTGTGTGTGTAGTACTGCTTCTTCTTCTTCTTCTGTGTTCTTTCAATCTTTGCCTGTTCGCCCTCTTTGCGTCCGACGACCGGATTTGATGACGATGGAATCTAATTCATCCGTTTACTTCATGCGCTACCTGCCTGGACTACGGGCAGGACCTCTATTTAACAGTAAATGATAATATTACTATTGTGGTGATACTAAGAATAATACCTATTATTATTATAAATGTCAACAAAAGGAAAAGAAAAGTGGTGAGGTCTAAGATTAAAACGATTATTATTATTATTCGTATGATTATTATTATTATTATGATCTCTGTACTTTATATAACATGTTGTAAATAAAGTTATATTTTCAAAAATATACGTCAGGCCGTGTTGTATTATAGTACTAGTAGCAATAAATTACATGCGGTAATTAGACCCTTAAATAATTACTCAAAATTTTGAGCGCTTTACATGTGTGTGCAGAGACCACGGAAACAAAGGGTATCCAAATGAGTACACAGAACCATAGTTTTGGCCGAAAATTGTGACAGACTGCACACCTTGTTATAATTGTGCTCAATAACGTCTTGAACTTAGAGAGTCACAGTGTACACGATCGGACAATATGCACTCCCAATTTTAGATGTATACGTATAGAAGCTCCCACCCATGATAATTACCTCTGTTGTGTACCAAAAGTTGCATTTGTACGGGGTCTCTTCTTAAACAACAAATCATGATGAGCTAGCATCTTACTTTATTTAACTCGTAACGGGGTTAACAATTGTCCCCTAGCGAACGTGACGACAAACTACAATCAGCCCTAGGTCCAGGCCTGGTGTAGACCACCTGGACAAGGTGCCAAGCACCGCCGTGGCGTTTCCACGTTGTATATCCAATGATAGCCTTTGCCGAAAAAAATCACCCAGCGCGTGGGTCACCCGTAGCCAATCTGAGACACTTGCATATCTTAGTAATAACTCCCTCAGTAATTTTACCTGGGCCCCCTAAGGTCTCAAAGGCAAAAGGTCGAAAGTCCATAGAGTCTCCAATATGTGCATACTTCCGACACTTATTTCTTTCCGCATGCGAAACAGCATAACCAGCCTGGGTAGCGCCGTGACTGACCATTGAAGGTGCTAAAGAGTCAGTCACGGTAGCGTCCCAGACAAGTGTCTTCCCACCTTCAAAAGCTGTTAGGGTCATCCCATCAGGTCGTCGAGAGTCGTCTGTGTACAAGCCTGCGGGTTCGAGAACACAAGGGTAGCCGGAAGACCTTAGAGCACGGGCTAGGGTATCATTTAACCGCAGCATGTCTCGTCCTACGGCCTAAACTGCGGATGCAAGATAAGCCATGGTGACCAGAGGTGAGACCTTTCGCCACAGCTGCACACATGTTCCTCGACTAGAGGACTCCAAGGCGGAGGCCAACGCAGATCCTGACGACAAAGTCATCTAAGAGAGTTCCAACGGGAAGCACTCGGTAGGGCATTGAGCCATGCACCAGCACCACTAGATGAAACTGCTCGGAGCCGTGCTTTTTCCCACTCGTCTGCTGTTGAATTAAAAGATTGGCGAGTTGTATATCCTCCAACGGCGCGGTCCAGCTTGCCTGGGAAGTAGGTTCTTCTGGAGGGGGTGCTCCAGTGCGTGCCAAGAGACACTCCTTAGAATCTTCTAGTAGACAACGTAACCGCTCGACGGCTGGGAAGTCTAGTATCTTCGACGCCCTATGCCAGGTACTAGACATTGAAAGCGACTACCGCGGACCTGCGACCAAGACAGGCGTCTGGAATGCCTAGGCCTCCTTTTGCCACTGGCAGAAGGGCTTGTCTGCGGGCTGTCTCTGGTAAACTTAGGTTAAGTAAGGAAGTCAGGGAGTTCAACGTGTGGGTGTTCAATTGTTCTAGAATATTTATATCTTGCGTTAGGTCAATCCCACGAAGCAGGTGGTTTACCCGTGCTGTCGAGAAGCAAGACCTTAGTAAGAACAATCCCCTGTGGTTGCACCCAAAAGACCTAAGCGGCTTGAGGAGGATTTTAACTTATCCACCCAGCCAGATAACTGTTCTTCCTTCCCGTCGTCAAGAGTGGCACGCCTAATAAGGTAAGGTTGGCCTTATTTGTCCTGATACATTCTGGAAGAAGGTCGGTTATCAGTCTGATCGAGGTAGTCGGATATTGATGATCCCGACACAAAGAGTTCGCATTTTTGTGGGTTAAGGCATAACCCGCTTTTGTTGCAAAATCCAGTATCTTCTGAATATCGCGGGCCACTGTTACAGGGTCACCGGCTAACACGCCATCATCTAAGTACCATACATTAAATGGGGACTCGAGAGAGTCTATTAGCTCCTTGATGGCGAGGCAGAACAGTGGAGGCCCTAATGGGTCGCCCTGCTGCAGGCCCGACTGTGAGAGTATGACGTGGTACATCAACAGCAGTTGAGTTGGATTTCTGTATGCCTGCACAAAGTAGTGGTATAAATCAGGCGCATGGGATACAACAGCTTTTAAAAGATGGTCACGTCGAACGCTGTTAAAGCATTCTGAAAATCTAGTTTGACCATGACTATGTCTTCTGACCTAGATTCAAGATAGGCTCGTGCGGCATGGATCGCTACTTCTGTTCCCACTTCTAGCAGCAAAGCCAAGCTGGTGGTCACCTATTGCTTCCTCAATTTGCGACGAATTTTTCCAGCAGGCGATCTTTGCTGCTATCCTGCGGAGTGTAGATGAGCATGCAATAGGGCGGGTTGTGCCGTCCTTCTTTTTCAGAGCAAATAACCTCGCTCCAAATATGATTGGTATGAGATCTCTTGGCGGCTCTCCTCGTAGTAAAATTTCAATTAGTTTTGGCAAGTGCATCGGCCAAAGCCTCCGCTCGTTTACCCATGGCTCGAGAAAGTAAATCTTGCAGAAGCCTTGGTCGAATGAAGTCAAGACCCGCAGCGGAGCTTCTAGGAAAGCTTCCTACTGCGCGGTAAATATCTTCCCTTGTTACGTGAAAGCTTTCCGCGGGGGACGCTTCGGCAGGAGGATCTGTCCACCTCAAGTCCGTTGGTGCGCAGGGATGCTTGTCACGTAGAGCTTCTACGTGGTCGGACTCGACACCGAACGTGTCGCATGAGCTTATGAGTCTTGCAGCGCCCGACACATCACCATCGGTTAACTTTGCAACCACTCTTCTTTTAGGTCTTCTTCAGAAGTGCCAATTTTTCTGTGTTTCTGGTGGCCGACTCGACCGGCCAATCCGTCGAGTCTGAGTCCGTTCTCAAAGTCTCTAAGGTTGAGCGTATAATGTCTGCCAGCGAACACGACTCATTCTTGACGTTAGGAAGGCGAAGTATAACAGGGCCAAACGATAGTAAAGACAACCATGCTAAAGCATGATTGTAGGTTACTACATCGTTGACCTTCACAAGGCATTCTAGCACAATCCTTCTGCTGTTTTGGGTATAATACGTATCATCCTTACATTTTTAAAACAAACTGAATAGGAGATGTCATGTATGAAAGTTGTACACGCGTGTCTTCTGTAGCAGGCTGCCATAGGCGTTTGATCCTGGATGCATAGAATTTATGTGTCTCGTAAGCCCCTTGAAGTAAATGTCTTTCGACATATTGGGCAATCGGATTTATGGCTAGCTGAAGTGGAGGAAGGAACTGCGGGATCTGCGATGATAAGGTGTTGTCTGGCATTATGAGCATTTCTGAGTTTTTTCGCCAGTGTAACAGAGCTAACAAGGCTGTAGTACCTCTGTCACACTTAATAGCTTTGCCAAATCAGGGCTCACAGTTTTCAAACGCATCTGCAACCGAGCCTAAAATTTCCAAGGGTGGCTCTAGCTGTCTGAGAGACTTGCGGCTCGACTTGAGAGCCAGTCCTCGGTAAGTCGAACGCGTGGACGGCCATAATTCTCATATATTGACTCGACTTCTTAGCGGCTTTGCGTGGGGAACCGCAGCTTCGGAGAATTAACTGAGGCGTTCGGTCGTCAGCTGCTGACGAGATACCTCTGACAACTGAAGCGTAACTTGGCTGGCGTTACGGCTTCCGTGGTTGCAGCAACCTGAGGAGGTATTTTCGGCATTTCCAGTTCGTCTCCAATGATGGCTGTAGGATGTACAATCCTC